>OV702294.1:73182543-73679348 GCA_916181665.1 Avena sativa | reverse complement strand
AAAGTGGAAGGTACATGGTATTCTAAAACTCAAAAGATGGGCAGGTGGGCAAGCTCATCAACATCGTCGAGGTCATGCTGAAGACGCAGTTCATCCAAGGACACCCTGTTTGTATTCTTATTATGTGGAACGTCACAATATATAACATCCTGTATGAATTTAACAAGTATATGCTCTTATTCGTAGGCCAGTTGAATGGAAGAAAGAACTACGAGGCAATGTGCAATTGGTCACTTTGTTTTGTCATCACGTGTCAATAGTGCTCCAAACCTAAGAATATTGACTCTACCTTTTTTTTTGCGAAATTGCTTTAAACTAACATGTTTAGTTCTTGTGGCTGTTGAGCTGAGTCGTCTATGAGCTATGAACCCCTGGGACGTAGCAACTTTGCGACGATTGTGGTAATAGTTCATATGAAGAGATAATAATAATTTCAGCCTCGCCACCAAATTTTGGCGGTGGCGACCGGTGCCAATGTTGCTGTTGGCGTCATTTGCGTGGATTGGAGGACATTTTATATCTAATTTTGGCTACGTGCATCACCAAGCAAGAGTCTTAAGTATTCTTTAAATGGAAGGGAGAGAGGAGTGTGTCAATTTGGCTCACAGGCTCACTGGAGCTCTTTATTTTGAACATTTAAAAATTTATTTTCAAAGTGCCAATTTTTTTTAGAAAATGTTTATAGATATAGATCATGATGTCTAATTCAAGTGTGCAAAATTTCAATCTGAAATATGTTATATTCTACGCTACATAAAAAGATAGAATTTCAGATCTAGATATGTGAATAGCACACCTAAAATCTTGTCAGATTTTGTCTTTTTTGTATAGCCCATAATACAACGTTTTTTGGATTGAAAAATTGCAAGCTTAAAGTATATATCATAATCTACATGTATATATTCTTTTCACATTATTTTTAAACATTAAAATATCATTTTTGAATTTTATGGAAGTCCTCCAGTGAGCTCAAGCTCCAAACACACACATAGCAAATATATATAGGCGTGCATTGCACGTGCACACTTACTAGTGCCCACAGAAAAGATTATGCATTCAAAGAATTGTAGCTGTACTATCTTTTAGCTCCTTGTAGTGAACTATAGTGTTAATCGAAATGTCTTTGGATTTTTTTTCAGCCCCAAAAAACCAAAATTAGAGAACGCAGTAGTTATTCAATTCAATCTAAGTTGAGGCCTTTGTCTATTATCCTTTGTGCAGGACCTGGAATAGGGTAGATGTTATCCACCATAATAATGTTTCACCAAGCAACACAATCATCATATAATATTACCAAATCATTTTAACAGATCCATTTATAGTAAAAATGATCTTTTATAATAATCTTACCCTTCTTGATCACATTTCTAACGGTTTCTGTCTACATCTTGTTTCTAAATAAGGTAGTGATACACTATAAACAACCTTAATCTGCATCAATTTATGTTTGTTTTAGAAGGAAATTTTTCAAAATTGCTCTTTTGATAATAATTTCCTTTTTCATAGATATATCTATTGCGGATACTATTTCTATAAGGCCAAAAAACTCCTCTTCGAGCTACCTTCTCTACATCACATCAGTTAGTGGCTCGAGATGTGGACTATTTGTAACTTCAGAGCACCATGCTTGCATGAACCACCCCACCCAAAAAAATTCATGTATCATGGAGACTATGGATGTACCAAACAGGTATGTGAAATTGCAATATTGATATTGCCTCCTAATTTATATCCCGTTGCCTAAGACGATAGATCTTCTTTGCATGAAAATAGGATCTGTTTCGATGAAGTTTTTATCACTGAAGTACAGAAGACCATTTCAAAGAAGTGCTGGGGACCATTTAAGAGGGATATTGGTAGAACTAGTGCACTAAAAAAGGAAAACGTTGAAAGTGATAACTGATGAGGTATCTGTTCTTCAATGGGCAATGGCCGTGCATATGCATTGTTACCGCGCTCAGCACCGTACTCCATGCTGCCTTTCTCTGCTTCTGGACATCAACCATGACTACTTTTCCATAGGACATCACCAATGACCTCAGCCTCTTAAGGTTAAGCTCCCATAGGTTTGCATTTTTTTTGTTTAGTCGGTGTATATTTCTCCACCAGCTGCAATGGCCTATTTATTCCCTTGGTTGAACCCTTCTATGTTCTCCTATGTTCCTTTTGATAAACTGTTCGTTAATTTGCTCACTCAGTTGATTTAAGAAAACTCAACTAACTGCATCAAGATTCTTGGAGCTGCTTAATATGTGTTTGATGTAATGTGTAATGAGAACTTCTATGGTGTCGTTTTTTATGTAGAGATTATGGAGATTTACTACTACCAAGGGATAACATGCATGATGAGAAATCAAACAACATATCCTCCAAGACAATGATAGAGGGCCATGAATTAGACATACATGTATATGACTGACAAAGTAACAGTAACTTTTGTTGCAGGTTTGTGTTTTCTAGAAAATGTCATATGCACAAAAAATGACTCTATTAGTTATACTGCTCCACAATTAAGTTCTTAGAATATTTGTTGGTACAGTTACAACATAGAAATTAAGTGCTTTCTCCAATGAGTCTTGTAGTTGTACCATTCAAAAGAAGGATTTTCTCCAACTAGTTCATTAGATGTGCCATATATTATAAACATTTGCTTTGGTTCTCTTACAACAATGTATTGTGCTAGAGGAACGACCCTACCAATCAAAATCATTGGTGTCTCAAATAAATTTTGATGTTAAGTTTAGCATAACAATAACAATCTATAAATGGTCACTTAAATATACTTCCTACAAGACGATGTGAAGAAGTAGCCCACGAATGTGTGCGGGAAACTGTTATATTTTAAAAAATCTGTATGACAATCATGTATTACAATTGATTTCCACCAAAAAATTAACTTAGCTTAATTAGGCCCCTACATATGAAAAATCTGATTCCTTCATTGACCGGCTTGTAGATACATCACCAGAAAAATATCTTGTGATATCAAAGGAACAACAAGAAACATGCCATGTGCCTCGAGCCTTAGATCAAGAAAACAGATATATACAATTCACCTAGAGTCGTAACGATATGTACAATTCACCTTGTACACTGTAATCTGAAAACAGATCTAGTCAACCAAAGCAGGCCTTGATCTATGTGATTTACATAACCAATACATGTTATACTAACTGATTTCCAGGAGATGTATGTCACAGGATACGAGTACCAGCACGCGAGCTAGTACTGAAATGCCTGAAAAAATAGGATTAAGTACTTCGATGGAGCTAACACTGCTAAGAGTGAGTTGGCTGTGTAACACTAGCCAGTCACACTGCTAACACTGCTAAGAGTGAGCTCCCTTCTCCCCAAGCTGGGCGAGCTCCTCAAGGAGGAGTACAAGATGCAGAGCAGTGTGAAGCGAGACGTCGGAGCTTTCTCTCGCGAACTGGAGAGTATGAGTGCTGCCCTTCGAAGGGTGGCGGAGGTGCCGAGGGACCAGCTCGATGAGGAGGTCAAGCTCTGGGCTGGCGATGTCCGGGAGCTTTCCTATGACACGGAGGACATCATCGACTCCCTCCTCGTGCGCGTCAAGGGCTTGAAGCCTGACTCGGACATGAACGCCTTCAGGGAGCTCATGGGCAAGATGAAAAGCTTGTTCAAAAAGGGCAAGGCTTGCCGTGAGATTGCAACGGCAATCAAGGACATCAGAAAACAGGTCCAAGATGTGGCCGCAAGGATAAAGCTGATGGTATTTTTGCTAATGCAGCTGTAGCCACAAGGATCACCGTTGACCCTCTTCTCGTCGCTCTGTACAAAGAACAACAAAGACTTGTTGGTATTAATAGCACAAGGGACGAGCTAATTGAGAACCTCCGTTTGGATGATGATTTATCCAATCAACCCAAAGTACTCTCTATTGTTGGGTTTGGAGGGCTGGGGAAGACAACTCTTGCCAAAGCAATCTATGATAAAGTTCGATCAGATTTTGATTGTACGGCTTTTGTGTCAGTGTCTCGGAGTCCTGACCTCAAGAAAGTTTTCAAAGATATTCTATTTGATGTTGACAAGGAAAATCGATCAACTCCAAGAATCGCTAGGGGCCAAGAGGTACATGCACATCCCAAATTTCAAACCCAATTTCTTAGGCTTGTTAGCACAGATGCTATCGGTGTACATTAATTTCGACTATATATTCAATAACGTGGAACCTAAGGGAATACATGTTAACTTCAGTCTGAGTCCAAAAGGTGCTTAATATGGGTCCAAAAGGTACTTATTATGTTCACAGTTGGGCTAATACAAGAGCATATGGTTTTATTCATAAGAGCAACAAGGGCTGATTTACTTAGTTGGATTACATGGACATGTTAACTGGGCCATGGATTCTATTGTATGTGCATAACTTGTCAAGAATAGTTCAGCTTTCAAGATGGTATTTGGAACTTATAACTAGATTTACAGAAAACTTGTGAAGGAGTGGAAACTTTCAGCTGTCTTTTCAACTAAAAGTTTGGGAGCTAACTTCCTACGACTTATTGGACATCATAAATTGCAAAACTGATCTTTAAACATCAATAATATAGATCTACATAAAAAAGGTCAGGTTCAAGTAACACCTCCTTGCTTTAACAGGCTATAAATTCTTGCGTCCTAGGAAACAAATTATGCTTCTGTTTTCACTCTCCAAAAATAAACTGAAAAACTGACACCCAACCTAATATGTCTAGAATAGCCACTCCGCTTTCTCAAGGGCACACTAGTAATAAAATCCAGATTGGGCGCCTCGACGGTCATCGTGAATAATCCGAACTTGCCTAGCGTATATTAAGGTAAAACATGTTCTGCTATGACTAGAATCAAGATTAACTTACGATGTTAGTTTCATTGTATATATTGAGTCGACTCTGGTTCTTACAAGAGGTGATTCTTCTTTGGATATTATCATTTAGCTGTTATCAGAGCGTGCTTGTTTTACATTCTCTCGGGGTGTGTTACCCAGGAGATGATTTCCTACAAGACTTGATGTGTGCTTCTTGCTAATTTATTTACCTATTTCTTGGTTGGTTACATGCAAGTAGAATCCATGATATTAACAATATCTATTGAGCACGGGAAAAATGTGAAGTTGCATAATGAATGAATCGACATATGCATGTGTTTTTGCGGTTTCCTCCAATGGCTTCCATTTGTCATGTTTTTCATTTCCTTATGTCACAGAGCGCACTTTGTTGTTCATTGGATAATACAATCTTTGGATCCTTGGTGTAATTTTCGTACTTTTCTCTCTTGTAGATACTTCATCGCTGTCGATGATATATGGGATGTGAGTGCATGGCAAACAATCAGATATGCTCTGATGGGAAATACACATGGAAGCAGAATAATCACTACTATCCTTAATGTCAGTGTCTCTACAGAATGTTGCTCTTGTAATGATGATATGGTTTATAACATGAAACCTCTCTCTGATGGCGACTCTCAGAGACTCTTTTATAACATAATATTCCTAGGAGATAATATGTGCCCTCCTGAATTACAGGAAGTATCGATGAATATCCTGAAGAAATGTTCCGGGGTACCACTGGCCATTATTACTCTAGCTATCTAGTAATCAACAAATAAAACCCAGTAGTGAATGGTACTTTTTGCTCAACTCTATTGGTAGTGGACTTACAAAAGGAGATGCTAATTTGGATGAGATGAGGAGGATATTATCATTTAGTTATTATGATCTCCCTTCTCATCTGAAGACTTGTTTATTATATTTAAGCATATTCCCAGAAGACTATATCATTGATAGATACCGGTTGATAAGAAGATGGATTGCTGAAGGTTTCATCCAAGGTGACAACTTATTTGAGCTAGGGGAGAGCTACTTTAACGAGCTTGTCAATAGAAGTCTGATCCAGCCATTAGATATTGATATTGAAGGCATGCAAGTAGGTTGTCGTGTGCATGATATAATGCTCGATCTCATATGTGACTTGGCCAGTGAAGAAAACTTTGTCACTGTATAGGATGATATCAAAGAAAACACACCTTTAGAAAGAAAGGTCTGTAGGTTGTCTCTAAAAAAGATAGAGCTCACGGACACACAGCTGGCAACCAGGAGCATATCACAGCTGAGATCCTTTACCATTTTCGGTCCTGCTATTAATCAGAAGCTTCCTCTGTCAAGATTTGAAGTTTTACATGTGTTGGACCTAGAAGATTGTATTGTTGAGAAAAGTGGTCATCTTAACCTTAGTTGTGTTGGTGATTTATTGCACCTGAGATACCTAGGACTAAGGAATACAAAACTCCTTAAGATCCCGGCAGAAATAGGAAAGCTATTGTTTTTACAGACGCTGGAATTGCGAGGGGTACATGTGAATGCAGAAGAATTGCCAGTGAGTTTTGTCCGGCTGAGAAATCTGATGTTTCTCTATGTTAGTGGAGTTACATATCTGCCAGTGTGGTACATGAATCTGACGTCCCTGAGAGAGCTAACCAAAGCTCATTTTACACAAGATGGTGATCCGGAAGAGCTGCGCTACCTGACCGAGCTGAGGGTGTTGGTGTTTCATTTACCATCAAGGTATCATCCCAAGAAACTTCTTATTTTGTTCCAGTCTTTAGGCAAACTGCAGAAACTACAGAGTCTATATCTTTTCTCTAAGGATGAGAACATTGATATCATGGGGGACTGGATGCCCTCTTCATTACAACTCCGTAACATTCGGTTAGGAGGATGGTATAAGAGAATGCCGAGAAGGATTAGTTCTTCATTGCTTCCGCTTGTCTGCTACCTGGATATAAATGTTCATCAAGTGCGACTGGAGGACATTTAGGTCCTTGGTACTCTGCCAGCTCTCCGCGTTCTCCACATGCTGTCTGATCCGGACACCGCCACAAAAGAAGAGCGTGCAACTCAAAGGTCGTTCATGCTTAGAGCTGATGCATTCCCTTATGTGATAGAGTGCTCGATCCCGCATGTTCTACTTCCTCCCTATATGCTGACACAAGGAGCCATGCCCTTGGTTCGAGCACTAGTGCACACGTACCCCTTTAACACTGGTTTGGAGGGCCCTCTAACAGCGGTTGTAGAACCGCTGTTGAGGGTTCGGTGTTAGAGGGCCTCCCTTTAACACCAGTTCTTATAAGAACCGGTGTTAAAGGGTGACGCACGTGGGGCTGCCGCAGCGCTCAGGCCCCCCATGAACCGGTGTTAAAGGTTCTGTGTTGCGGCAGGAAAAATAGATAAATCTCTGCCGCGGCAGGAAAACGGCCTAAATCTCTGCCGCGGCAGAGTTCTGCCCCGTTCTGGGCGTATTTCTGCGGCGTGGAGGGGACGGGGAATCGATCGGGAGCGGTATACACATACATCGTCATCGGTATATACGAGTACATTAATAATTAAGCAACTATTATTATACACAACATCGTCATTGTGTAGTATTCTCCGTAAACGTTGAAGCAACACGTTCAAGCATATATACAACGTTCATTTTGGTGGATATCTAAAGACTTCTCCGCCAGGCGTGACGACCTCATCAAGTATGAACCCCGCCAATTCCTCTTGAATGACTCGTATGCGGTCAAATGGTAGGAGTTAGTCCTGCATCCGTTCGGTCTGAATATATATGAAGAATAGGGTCAATATATATATAAGAATAAAAATCAACACAATTAATGGTAATAAAATAATGTTGTGTACTTTGTTTACTTACTCTAAGTTGTTTTAGTGCGGCTTGGCCCGTCGCACATATCGTGTTGCGAATGAACTCGCAAACATAGTACCCACATAAGTTATTGCCGTGCCCCTGATGCGCACACTTTACGAGAATAGAGAGTTCAATCAAAATAATAATCAATAAAGCATGATATAATGGAATTGGAAGCAGAATCAAAGAGATACACAGACCTAGCTAGCTAGTATTACTTACATTTTGGTCTACAAATTTTAGTTCTTCTGACCATTCACCCACGGCCCTGCCCGTGAACCTTTTCCAAACCCTGTCCGGCAAAGAAAATGGATAAAGGAGTAATTAATTACTTGTTGTCACGAAAGTTGCCGATCTAGTGCGATAATATGATTGAAATTACCTCTGGAGCATCTCTCTAAAGTCTGCCCATAGCTCTTTTTCTTTTCGTAACGAGTCCATGACAAGGACTTTTCCTGAGTCAGGTTGAATGACTAGCAGAATAAAGTGGAACCTACGCACGCATAACTTAACATCGAGTAAGCCGAAACAGAATGTGTACAAGAGAGGGTAACAGTACTCATAAGAAGTTGTAAGACAATAGTATTTCCCTTTTGGTTTGTTGTCTCAGTAAAGACCTTAGCAATAAATCTTCTGTTTGTCCGGGTTTGGTTCTTACCACTTCTTCATGAACTCTATTTAGGTCAACGAACCCAATGTCATAAGGTCCTCCTTTCATGCATTCCATAACCTTTTTCCTGCATAATAGTATATACATATATGGTGAGCATATATATATAAAAATGCAATTAATGAAGTGAATGAGATGAAACAGAAATTACAGAAATAGTACTTACACACAATAAAGGCTGATGGCAGCTTTGTCGAGTTCCTTCTGATTGAATAGAAAATGCAAGTCTTGAATGTTGAAGTCGATCTCGTCGTCTCCGCACAAGAAAATCTGATCTCTTATATGCGCCGTGATCCATTCTTCCTTTCTCGTCTTGCAGCAAGGTACCACTTGTGCAATCTTCGCATCTTTGTTGGTAGATTCTTGAGCTCCTCTTTCTTGACGAGATTCTTCCCATACTTCCATGGCTGTATGGGGTTGGCATCGCATTTGGGCAAGTTGTCTCCCATGATGTTCAAGTATGCAATGTAAGTCATCCCCATCTCATTGGCCTTTCTTTGTAGCTCTGCCTCGTAATCATTTACGGGAGGAGCGTCCCGTGTGTCGAACACTTGGAGCAGGGCGCATGATTGGTTTTCCTGCTCTCCGAACATGGGAACTGTTTTCTGGGGTGCCGCACGACTGCTACTTTCAGTCTCCCTACGGCGCCTTGCACCCCCCTTCAAAATCTGGCGCTCGTAGTCCGACACAAGTGGGGTTTCAGGTTTCAAAAGATTTTTGTAAAACTTCTCCACCACCGCCGGATCTATTTTCTCCTTTGGCTCGGCCCGTCTAGGTGCAAAGAATTTCTTGACCTCTTCTTCCGAGATCCTATTGGTCTCCTCGTCGCTGTGTTTCCACGGTAAAACCGGCAATGGCTTGGCGGAAGGCTGCGGGACATAGTTTTTTGAACTCTTTGGCGTACGGTTTCCTGCGGATTTCTTTGTGGCAGCGCCGGAGATGGCTGTCGCGCAGGAGATGGCTGACGCGCAGGAGATGGCTGAAGCGGCTCAGACTGCTGACGCTGCGGAGACAGCGGGGGTGCCAGTGGCCTCCAATTTGGAAGCACGATGTGTTCCTTCTTCCAAAGAATGGTTGTTTTCACTGCAAATTTGAGTTGAGTTTCCCCTTCACCTGTAGCATGGTCAAGATGTGCTTCCTCATATTCCTTCACAACCTCATCCACCCCGACGATAGCATAGCCATCTGGAATCGGTCGGCAGTGGTAAGTTCCACCAGCTACAAGAGGTAAGGCATAGCCGACAGCCACCTTAATGGATAAGCCCATTAATCTCACATGCAGCTCAGCGTGTTCGCTCTCCGTGATCTCATCCACGGGGTATCGAGGACCTGCCATTTCAAGCGTGGGTTGCACGTTCTCCGTGAAAGCCACGCTGCTTTTCCGCGCAGAGTCTGGGCCGTCGGCAGCTTCCAATGCAGGCTCTTCGTGCCGCTGAGATGGGCCGGTAGCTTGATGGCTCTGTTGTGCATTCACTTGCGCCTGCAGCGCCACAAGTGCATGTTCTATCTGTGTCATCCGCTCTGTACACTCTTTTTCTTTTCTGCCGCGCCATCTGTAAGAGTCTCTCCACTCGGCAAACCCATCCTTCCACGTCATACCCCTTATGCCTCGTGCATGTCCAGGGTGTTCTTTTTTACCGATGGCGCGTGTGAGCTGGTCATTCTCTCTGTCGGGATGGAAGGTCCTGGCGGCTGTTTCCTCGTATGTCATGATGAGTTCAGTGACGGGTTTGGCAAGGAGTGTTGGGAAGATACACAATTATGTTTCTAGGTCCAACCTTTCCCTTATTCCGTAGAACCAAGTCTTTGCACGTAGGTCCCACCCATCTGTCTGGGGTGTGATCCCTCTAGCGCGCAGGGCCTTCTCAACTTCCTCCCACTTAGGCCTCTGAGATATGTAGCCACCTGACCTCGTCCTCTGGTGATATTCCTTCTTATGGGCATTTAGCGTATTGGTTTCTGACCTCTTTTTAGCTATAGCACATTCCTTATATGCCACAAATTCGGGCCAGTGAGGTCTTATCTTCGCATAATATGTGTCTTCGAAATTTGGAGTCTCGCGAGCTTTGACAAATTTGTTCAATTTTATCTTCCAGTTGCGGAAAGCGTCAACCATCTTCTTTAGAGTCCACTCTTTGACCTTTTCCTTTATAACCGGGTTGTTTTCATCCTCCTCTGGCGGAAGGGTGAAATTTACCAACAACGAATTCCAAAGCGTTTCTTTGGATCTTTCATCGCCAAAGGTACCGTCGCCCTTCTTTGGCTTATTCCAATATTCAATTATGATTGGGATTTGGTCCCTAACAAGAACTCCAGCCTGACGTACAAATTTGTCTGCGGCCTTCTTGGGCTCCATCGGCCTGCCATCAACACGGACTGCTTCGATCGTGAACTTTGCACGATCTTTCAACCGATGGCTCGCGCCTCGCTTGCTCTTTTTCGTAGAAGAAGATGGTTGCTGGCTGGTCGATCCAGAGGGCTAAAAGAAGAAAGAAGAGTTAATTAATACATGTAGAAGCAGATTGTTGGTGGAAGTCAGCAGAGGCTTAATCAATGCATATACCTCGCCGGACTTTGTAATCACTAAATTGCGTTCACCCCGGAGTCTTCATCTTCTCCATGACTACTTTTTTTGAACGGTCTCCATGACTACTTGAGTTGTCATCATGTCCCTCCAAGTTCAGATATTGTGAGGTGTCCTCATGGATAATGTTCTCCATTATTTCTTCTTCTTTAAGGTTTCTACTAAGTGGATCCATAGTTTCTAAAACAATAATATTATCTAGAGTAAGAGAGTAAACATTCAAGTGGACTTGGATTCATAATAAATATTCTAGAGTAAGATCATGGTAGACATTTATAATTTTAAACCCTAACTTCTATGCAAGTTATAACAAACTATTTATCTTGATATCACTTAAGCTCATGGGAATAATATTAACCATCTTAATTCCTCAAAAATTTATGTGTCTTATAATAACGAAGGATCACCATAAAATTTATTTAATATTATAAGTTATTAATTAAGAATCAAATATCATGAATTAATAGTAATACAACCTTTAATAAGTTATGGTTTATATAGGTAAATCAAATTCATAACAAAATCCTCTACAAAATATTAATAGGAAAAGGACCTATATAAAGAAAATAAAGAAACTATAATACATACACTTTCTTAATAATCCTTTCTTTTGTTCATACAAAAAAAATATACACACCCTTTATTTTTATTCATACGCAACAATATATATACATATACTTTCTTATATATACATATACATACACTTTCCTAATAATCCTTTTTTTGTTCATACACACAAATAAAATTATTCAATCCAATATATATTAGGATATTTATATGCAACAATATATATACATATATGCATATATGCAACATTTATATACATATTAGGATAAAATTACACACAAATAAAATTATTCATACACAACAATATATATACATATATGCAACATTTATCCAATATACACACAAATAACATTTATCCAATATCCCAAATTCATATCCAATAACAGAGAGCTCACCGCCGGTGGCGGCAAACTCGAACACGGTCCGAGCGGCGGTGGACGGGGTTGGCGGCGGTGGATCCGAGTTGGCGGCGGTGGACGGGGTTGGTGGCGGTGGATCCGAGTTGGTGGCAGTGGATCCGAGCGGCGGCGAGGACTCTGGCGGCGGTGGATCCGAGCGGCAACGACGGGGGTGGCAGGCGACGCGTGCGGGCGAGCACGGTGACGGACCGTGCTGGCGCGGCGGGGGGCGTCGACTGGCGGCGGATCCGAGCGACGGGGGGCGACGACTGGTGGACGGCGACGGCACAACGGCGACGGCGCGGCTCTCCTCTGCTCCTCTGCGCGCGTGATTTTCGATCTCGCTGGAGGGAAGAAGGAAGAGAGGAAGACGCGCGTTACCGGTGTTAAAGGGGGCGCATTTATTTCATGCATTAAAGCGGTGGGGGCATTTTTAACTCAAAAAATAGGATATGAATTTAGAAAATTCATATCTTTTTCATTTCAACTCAGAAAAATATGAATAATATATCATAATTTTCAGAAAAATAATATCTATCCATTCATGTAAAAACATTTTATATTTACTTTAGATGGAAATTTTCAAAATAATTAAAATACTTACATATAAATTTTGATTATTCAATTCAAACAAAAATAAAATAGACAAACCCTAAAACTTTGAACATAAGAAATATTAAGCATCTGAAAAGAAATTTAACCTGATCTTTTTTTATTTTTTTATCCCCATTTTAAACTATCATCAAACTTTGTCGAACAACAGGCATGAAGATTCTTAGCTCGGGGCCAAGCCTCGCTCAACTTGCATTGTATTTTTGATAAAATAGCATATTGTGAACCTAAAAATGATTTTTGTAAAAAATCATGAGCATCGTATCATGTACTTGTAGTTCATATCTGACCCACTTCCTACCGATTCGGCAGGAATTTGTCTTTTTCACCAGAGGTGGACGGAAAGGTTTCAGATCCCCCTGTTGGTACATTGTCCATATCAGGTGGTCTAGTATTTTTGTAAAATGTGGTGGTGGTTTTTTGAATTAGCCATTTGGTGGTTGCTTCACAAAACCGTCCGTTTTTTATGCTCGGAAAATGGAAAATGTCTTTTTGGTGCGATAAAAAGGAAAACTTCCTCTTGCAACATTGTTTGCCATGCCATGATGCACATGTATGCACAATATGGCCATATTATCACAAACTATGCCTTGATTCTAGCCATAACATTGGTTATTTGACCCGAAAGCCAAGAAACCTCGAATGAGATAGGTCATTTTTTGAAGGTTTTTTTGAGACATAATCAATATACCAAGTTTGAGATTTTTCCTTCTAACTATGTCACATAATATAACACCACGCGAAGGTTTCGCACTGTTTCGATCTTTTTTTATTTTTTTATCCCCGTTTTAAACTATCGTCAAACTTTGTCGAACAACGCGCATGAAGATTCTTAGCTCGGGGCCAAGCCTCGCGCAACTTGCATTGGATTTTTGATAAAATAGCATATTTTGAACCTAAAAATGCAACTAATAGTAAGTTACATAAAGCACGATTGAAAATTAAGATACATAAAAGATCTGAAAATTAAGATACATGGCCAGATTAAGTAACAATCAGCCGAACTTGTTTCGAAATGTTGGAGTGATTCAGTCATGCTCCTGCCTACACCTGTAATACTCGCCATTGTAGTCGTCGTACTCGCCGCCGTCGTCATCGTTGTCGTTGTCGGGGTCGCCGTAATTGAACCTTGAAGGCTGAGTACGCGTGGGTTGGACTTGAGGGTAGCGCAGACGGGGGTTAGAATCGGCGGCAGTGTCATAGGCCATGACGCTCTGGAGAGTCCGACCGCGCCACCATAGCCGACGGCCGGCCTCGTTGAAGTTCGGGGGAGGTGGGCCGTCCTCCTCGTGCCTGGCGAGTGCCCTCTCACGCCGATCCACGAAGAAGGCTTCCCAAGTAGGGAAATAGTCGGGATGCCATCTGGGATTCCTCCGCTGCTCCGGTGTGAGCTCGAAGTAGTAGTGGTTCATGATGGCCATCCGGCGCGCCACACCTAGAGGGACAGGAGGAACCGGCACGCCTCCGACGCTCAGCATCCAACCGACGGGGACATAGTAGCCCGGCGGGCAGGGGTAGTTCGAGGCGCAAAGCGCCTCCGCCTCCCTGGGGGTTAGTGCTACGGTGAAAGCCATGGGAAAGAGTGATGAGATTGCAGATATGAGTCTAGAGATGTGCAATGACAATGAAAGCCAACCCTACATATATATATATATAGTGAAGAACTGGCGGAAAGAACTGGAGGGAAGAACTGGCGGGAAAAATGGCGGGAAAAAATGGCGGGAAGAAAAATGGCGGGAAAAAATGGCGAGAAGAAAAATGGAGGGAAGAAATAGAAGGAAGAAAAATGGCTCATTTAATACATATACTGTTAACAGAAGAAATATGACATTGATTTCCATGTTGAGATACATATGTGTGCCAAAAATGGCTCAATTAATATGTACATATAGTCAATCTTATGATCGCGTTGGCCATAACCATGGAGTATCAACACCGTTTAACAGGATGGTTGGGTCAGTCTTCACTCTGAAGGGCGGAATTTCATCAAACTTATTATAATCTTCTGACATGTCTGTCTTGTCCTCCACTCCCATGGTGTTTCTTTTTCCTGAAAGAACTATGTGATGCTTTGGCTCATCGTGTGATGTATCTGTTTGCTTATTTTTTCTTTTTTTCGGTTTGGTAGACATGTCCTTCACATAGAAAACCTGAGCCACATCATTGGCTAAGACGAATGGTTCGTCTAAGTTCTTATCTACCTTCATAAAATTGTTGAGATCCACCATTGTCATTCCGTACTTCTTGTCTACCTCAACCCCTCCTCCTTTTAGCTTGACCCATTTGCATCAAAACAAGGGGACCTTAAAATTAGGTCCATAGTCAAGTTCCCATATCTCCTCTATGAACCCATAATACGTGGTCTTTTGCCCATTGTCTTCTGCTGCATCGAAGCGGACACCACTATATTTGGTTGGTGCTCTTTTTATCTTGACCTATCATGTAAAATGTATTCCCATTTATCTCGTACCATTGGAAAGTACATACAGTCGAAGATGGTGTCCTGGCCAACAAGTACAGCTGATCCCTAACAGTGGTGTTATTCGTGAAAAGTCTTTGCAGCCAGCCCCCAAAACTCGCCATGTGTTCACTTATAATCCATTCATCAGACTGTCCCGGGTGTTTGAGGCGTATTAAATTCTTGTGTTCATTGATATACGGGGCAACCAAGATAGATCTTTGTAAAACCGTGTAGTATGCTTGATTGAGAGAATGCCCGTCCCTACATATCATTGATTTACATCCTAGGGTGCCTTTTCCACGCAGTCTCCCCTCATGTCGTGATTCTGGAACACCAATCGCCTTAAGATCAGGAATAAAATCAATACAGAACTCAATGACCTCCTCTGTTACATAGCCCTTGGAGATGCTTCCTTCTGGCCTAGCACGGTTATGAACATATTTCTTTAAGACTCCCATGTACCTCTCAAAGGGGAACATATTGTGTAGAAATACAGGACCGAGAATGGCAATCTCTTCTACTAGGTGAACTAGGAGATGCGTCATAATATTGAAGAAGGATGGTGGAAACACCAACTCAAAGCTGACAAGACATTGGGCCACATCTGTCTATAACCCTAGTAGGCTTTCTGGATCGATTATCTTCTGAGATATTGCATTGAGGAATGCACATAGCTTCACAATGGGTACTCGAACATTTTCAGGTAGAAGCCCCCTCAATGCAATCGGAAGCAATTGTGTCATAATCACGTGGCAGTCATGAGACTTCAGGTTTTGGAATTTTTTCTCTGCCATATTTATTATTCCCTTTATATTCGACAAGAAGCCAGACGGGACCTTGATACTGCTCAGGCATTCAAAAAAGATTTCCTTCTCTGCTTTGGTAAGAGCGTAGCTGGCAGGAGTTAAGTGGCATCATTTACCCTTCTCGTTCTCAGGATGCATAGGCTCTTCAGGGTCTTTCAGACGTTGCTGGTCCTGCCGTGCTTCCGGTGTATCTTTTGTCTTTCCATACACTCCTAGGAAGCCTAGCAGGTTCACGCAAACATTCTTCATCACGTGCATCATGTCGATTGAAGAGCGGACCTCTAAGACTTTCCAATAGGGTAGGTCCCAAAATATAGATTGCTTCTTCCACATGGGTGCGTGTCTGGCATCGTCATTCGGAACAGATAGACTGCCAGGACAGTTTCCAAAGATTACTTCTAGGTCCTTGACCATACCAAATACCTCCTCACCGGTACGGAGGACAGGCTTCCTCTGGGGTTCTGCCAGACGTTTGAAATGCTTGCCTTTATTTCTTACTGGATGCAGGTTCGGAAGAAATCGATGATACTCTAGGTACACAACCTTCTTACATTTATCCAAATATACACTTTCAGTCTCATCTAAACAGTGTGTGCATGCATTGTATCCCTTGTTTGTCTGTCCTAAAATGTTACTAAGAGCAGGCCAATCATTGATGGTTACGAAAAGCAATGCTCGTAGGTCAAATGGCTCCCCTTTGTGCTCATCCCACATATGTACACCTGGTTTGGCCCACAGTTGTAAAAGTTCTTCAACTAATGGCCTTAGGTACACATCAATGTCGTTGCCGGGTTGCCTCGGGCCTTGGATGAGCACTGGCATCATAATAAACTTCCTCTTCATACACAACCAAGGAGGAAGGTTATAGATACATAGAGTCACAGACCAGGTGCTGTGACTGCAGCTCTGCTCACCAAAAGGATTCATGCCATCTGTACTTAGACCAAACCTTAAGTTCCTTGCGTCACGTGCGAAGTCCGGATACTCTCGCTCGACTTTTCTCCACTGTGACCCATCAGCGGGGTGTCTCAACATCGCGTCTTTCTTACGGTCTTCCATGTGCCATCGCAACAACTTGGCATGCTCTTTATTTCTAAAGAGACGTATTAACTGTGGTATTATAGGAGCATACCACATAACCTTGGCAGGAACCTTCTTTCTAGGGTCCTCGCCCTCAACATCGCCAGGATCGTCTCGTCTGATCTTATACCGCAGTGCAGTGCATACTGGGCATGCATCCAAATTCTCGTACTTCTCACCGTGGTAGAGGATGCAGTCATTAATACAGGCATGTATCTTCTGCACGTCTAATCCTAGAGGGCAGACAACCTTCTTTGCTTGGTATGTACTCTCGGGCAACTCATTATTTCTTAGAAGAAGATTCTTTATTTTTACCAACAACTTTGAAAATGCGCTGTCAGTCATTACGTTCTCTGCCTTCCATTGCAGCAAATCCAGTGTGGTACCTAGCTTTTTGTGGCCATCTTCGCAAGTTGGGTACAACAATGTTTTGTGATCCTTTAACATCTGCTCCAGCTTCTCCTTCTCCTTTTCAGTTTCACATTCTTCCTTTGCATCAGTAATGGCCCGACCAAGATCGTCATCAGCAGGCCCATCTGCTGTCTCTTGATCTTCATTATCTACCCCCGTTGCAGTATCATCATATTCATGATACATATTATGATAGTTGTCATCATCCTTTTCTTCTTTGTTATCTTCCATCACAACCCTTTTTTCTCCGTGCTTGGTCCAACAATTATAACTGGGCATGAAACCGGATCGAAGCAGGTGGGCGTGAATGGTTCTGGTATTTGAGTAGTCTTTCTTGTTCTGACAGTGAACACATGGATAGCACATAAAACCATTGTGACCATGATTTGCATTAGCCACAACAATGAAATTTTGGAGGCCCGTAATGTACTTGGAAGTGCGGCGGTCACCGTACATCCATTGTCGGTTCATCTGCATTAATATATAGTATATATCAAAAAATAATAGGGAGATGACCATTTATATATATAGTACATCAATAACACATGAAAGGATAGTTGCCGACTTCGACCGAGAAGGAAAGAGCAACGAGAAAACTTATTTTGAGTTCTCGGGTATTTCACCGAACACCTCTTGTGCATACGAAAAAAACACAAACTAGCACACTTCACACCCTCTTGCTAGGCTCCAAAATGAGATAGTGAAAAAATGAAAGAGTGGGGTGTGGACTGTGGTGTTTTATATATCCCCCCTCCCGCCTTTAACACCGGTTCAAGCCACGAACCGGTGTTAAAGGGGGGCTGCGCGGGCCACTGATGTGCAGGGGCCTTTAACACCGGTTCGTGCCACGAACCGGTGTTAAAGGGGGGCCTCCTTTTTGCTGCACGGGCCACGCTGGTACGGACCCCTTTTAACACCGGTTCGTAGCCCATTTTCAGGCTCAACCAAAGGCCTCGTTTTCACTAGTGGAATCCTGCGGTTTGGTCTCCTAGTGTCGGACATCCTCCGTGGTGATCAGTGGGACCGGGACTTGGGCATACGGAAGCTCCATGCGCTCAAGACTGTATGGATTAATCTTTATGGTGAGGAAAAAAACCAGCTCGAGGTATTCTGAAGCAGAGGCTGCTCTGGAGAGAGTGGTGCCCAACCATCCCAACCGTCCCAGAATTATGGCGTTCTGATAGAGTTTCCCATTTCTAGATATCTTTGTCTCCTTTTGATGTTAACTTCAGTTTTTTGCTTCCTTGTTTTTTTGGCTCCTATCTAAGTCCCACTCTATCTTTCATCGCCACTTACAGTCCAAGAGCAAGAAGGGACCATCGATAGGATCCAGGATGCAGGTACGGTGTTCTGTTTCATTACTTCATCATGGTGAGTTTTTTTGCATTCGCCCGCCAGGAATGATAGTTGTTGTATGTACGTAGTATAAACTGCATTTGACTCGCGTGCCTGCCTGCCTATTGCAGTATTAGGTGGCTTTCCATCTTCAATGTTGGTCCATTCTTTTTCCATCAAGATGAAGTTCGGTGCTCCTCAATGTTTCTATCCAGCTTTTGCTTCATTCAGTTCAAGAACTATTAAATTCCTTGTGTGCGGCCTGCATACTGCTAGATGGATGGAACGAAGCTTCAGTTTACTACTGCCAAAGGCTTGAGCACTAGTACTACTACCAAAGTAGCTCATGATCAATAATCCTTAGTTTTACATGAATTTCCAGAGGAACTTGGTTCGGTGTACTTCTTGCTTGTACTGTCATTTCTTATCATGATGCTTCCTTCATAGTAGCTTGCAGACTATTTTCCTTTCTCAAAATCATTGAAACAAAGTTGGCTTCTGTTAATTCCTTTGGAAAGATATGTTCGGTTCACATTTTCTATCTATCTAGAGTTGCCTCTTGTTTCCTTCATAGGAAATTAGACCACTCTCTTCCGCGGTACTAATCAGACTACTCTCTTTGGCGGTACCAAAGCCACCTGAGCTCACAAGTGGGAACTAGTTCTAATAGGGGACAGGGCTATATGCCTTTGATTCTGGTGTCCTGTAGTAAGACTTAAGATACAGAGGAGACACTTGTGAACGGTATATAGCCATTTCATGCTTGTTTCTGTGCTATTTGTACTTGATACTTTCTGATATGGCAGTAGAACGAAGCTTCAGTTTACGGCTGTCAGATGCTTGAGTTACTCTTCTATCCAAATCCAATTTGCATTGATAAAATCAATCTAAATTTCAGTAGTACCTGGCTCAGGATCAGTTCTCCTATAAAACAAATCGTGTCCTTTCAAAAGATGTCTTGACTTTGATTATGATGCACCTATTACGCTGCTTCCATATTAGCCACTTCCGAGAGTCGTCTTCCTGTGTCAGAATCAATCAAATAGAGCCAGCCGGTTTCAGTTTGTAAAATTCCTTCCGATGTTTGTTTGAGACTCTGTACCTTGCCAATGCAATATTTACGCTTTCTGTATGCAGTGAGCTCCTTCTTCTTCATTGTCTTCCATTACGGTATCAGCGTATTCAGAGAACATAGATCGGTATTTGTCATCATCGTTCTCTAGAGCAGGGGAGGCCACCGTCAGCCACGGCAATGAGTACGGAGGCGGCGACGCACTAGATCAAGCCGCCCGTGAGGATGTCCTACAGCGCCGCCGCTGGGGGCGACGAGATGCGCACCAGAGCTGGATCCATGTCTGCCTCATCAGTGCCTCCCTCACCGCCGCCGTCGCTCGCTGATCCTCTCGTAGGTTCGAGTCGCATAAATTGTACGCACCCATTGAACTAACAGTTTACTACATCGTAATGTGCAGAATTGTGTGATTATTTTGAGTCTTTGCGACCTGTTTTATGTAGGAAATTGCTTATGCGGTGGACGGTGCTCCGATCTGATGGTGTTCTTCCCCGCGGCGCTATGGTTCGTGTGGACGCACATGAAGGATGGGGTTGGGGTTGGCGGTGACGGTGGTGGTGGCGGTTGGTGGATGTGGCTGCTTGCCTTGGTTCTTATCAAGACGTGTTTAGTATTGATCGACCCTGGCATTTTCAGGTGGGGATTATTATACCAGTGTTATACGTGAATTGGAGCAGGGCAATAGTGATGACTGCATTTTTTTGTTACATACTTACGTTCCATTCAATGGCTGATATGTATTTTTGTTTTAGTATAACTGCATCAGTCTTGGGCTGACACTCGGAGCGATTGTTGGCGTTTTATCTAGGAACGAACGTGTTACTGCGGCTCTCTTTACTCTTGCAATTAACCATAAGTAGGTTCTCTCTTGTCTGAAATAAAATAAAATAACCTAAGGAGGTAAAACTGTCCTAACTCGTGAAAATGCTCGGGAGGTGAAACCGTCAACAAACATGGTTGTAAACCATGCATTGTAGAGATGCTTCGTCTTTGCAACCCACATATTCCTGAAAATGATAAAGAGGGAATAACATCAACAGTCAAAAAAATTATATAATTTTAATGGCTAACTGCTTAATTTCAAACCAGCTCAAGCTGGCAGTAGTATTTCTGTGCACTAGTGCAGACCCCCCCCTTTAACTCCGGTTGGGAGGGCCCTCTAACAGCGGTTCTACAACCGTTGTTGAGGGTTCGGTGTTAGAGAGGGGGCCCCTTTAACACCGGTTCTTATACGAACCGGTGTGCACGTGGGGCTGCCGCAGGCCTCAGCCCCCCCCCTTTAACACCGGTTCGGGGGAAATCGATCGGGAGCGGTATACACATACATCATCATCGGTACATACGAGTACATGAATAATTAAGCAACTATTATTATACACATACATCGTCATCGGCACATACATCGTCATCGGCATATACATCGTCATCGTTCATTTTGGTGGATATCTAAAGAGTTCTCCGCCAGGCGTGACGACCTCATCAAGTATGAACCCCGCCAATTCCTCTTGAATGACTCGTATGCGTTCAAATGGTAGGAGTTGGTCCCGCATCCGTTCGATCTGAATATATATGAAGAATGTGCCGTCAATATATATATAAGAATAAAACTCAACACAATTGATGGTAATAAAATAACGTTGTGGACTTTGTTTACTTACTCTAAGTTGTTCTAGTGCGGCTTGGCCCGTCGCACATATCGTGTTGCGAATGAACTCGCAAATATAGTACCCACATAAGTTATTGCCGTGTCCCTGATGCGTGCACTTTACGAGAATAGAGAGTTCAATCAAAATAATAATCAATAAAGCATGATATAATGAAATTAGAAGCAGAATCAAAGAGATACGCAGACCTAGCTAGCTAGTATTACTTACATTTTGGTCTACAAATTTTAGTTCTTCTGACCATTCACCCACGGCCCTGCCCGTGAACCTTTTCCAAACCCTGTCCGGCAAAGAAAATGGATAAAAGAGTAATTAATTACTTGTTGTCACGAAAGTTGCCGATCTAGTGCGATAATATGATTGAAATTACCTCTGGAGCATCTCTCTAAAGTCTGCCCATATCTCTTTTTCTTTTCGTAACGAGTCCATGACAAGGACTTTTCCTGAGTTGGGTTGAATGACTAGCAGAATAAAGTGGAACCTAAGCACGCATAACTCATCATCAGTTACACTTAACATCGAGTAAGCCGAAACAGAATGTGTACAAGAGAGAGGGTAACAGTACTCACGAGAAGTTGTAAGGCAATAGTATTTCCCTTTTGGTTTGTTGTCTCAGTAAAGACCTTAGCAAGTAATCTTCTGTTTGGCCGGGTTTGGTTCTTAACACTTCTTCATGAACTCTATTTGGGTCAACGAACCCAATGTCAAAAGGGCCTCCTTTCCTGCATTCCATAACCTTTTTCCTGCATAATAGTATATACATATATGGTGAGCATATATATATACATGCAATTAATGAAGTGAATGAGATGAGATATAAATTACAGAAATAGT
Organism: Avena sativa; assembly: GCA_916181665.1. Classification (NCBI taxonomy): domain Eukaryota; kingdom Viridiplantae; phylum Streptophyta; class Magnoliopsida; order Poales; family Poaceae; genus Avena; species Avena sativa. The sequence continues at coordinate 73,657,166 of OV702294.1, read as the reverse complement.
ACTTACACACAATAAAGGCTGATGGCAGCTTTGTCGAGTTCCTTCTGATTGAATAGAAAATGCAAGTCTTGAATGTTAAAGTCGATCCCGTCGTCTCCGCACAAGAAAATCCCATCTCTTATATGCGCCGTGATCCATTCTTCCTTTCTCGTCTTGCAGAAATCAAGGTACCACTTGTGCAATTTTCGCATCTTTGTTGGTAGATTCTTGAGCTCCTCTTTCTTGACGAGATTCTTCCCATACTTCCATGGCTGTATGGGGTTGGCATCGCATTTGGGCAAGTTGTCTCCCATGATGTTGAAGTATGCAATGTAACTCATCCCCATCTTATTGGCCTTTCTTTGTAGCTCTGCCTCGTAATCATTTACGGGAGGAGCGTCCCGTGTGTCGAACATTTGGAGCGGGGCGCATGATTGGTTTTCCTGCTCTCCGAGCATGGGAACTGTTTTCTGGGGTGCCTCACGACTGCTACTTTCAGTCTCCCTACGGCGCCTTGCATCCGCCTTCAAAATCTGGCGCTCGTAGTCCGGCACAAGTGGGGTTTCAGGTTTCAAAAGATTTTTGTAAAACTTCTCCACCACCGCCGGATCTATTTTCTCCTTTGGCTCGTCCCGTCTAGGTGCAAAGAATTTCTTGACCTCTTCTTCCGAGATCCTATTGGTCTCCTCGTCGCTGCGATTCCACGGTAAAACCGGCAATGGCTTGGCGGAAGGCTGCGGGACGTAGTTTTTTGAACTCTTTGGCGTACGGTTTCCTGCGGATTTCTTTGTGGCAGTGCTAGTGATGCTCTTTGTGGCAGTGCTCTTCCACTTACGCTGAGGAGATGGCTGAAGCACCGGAGATGGCTGACGGGCCGGAGATGGCTGGCGCGCCGGAGATGGCTGCCGCGCAGGAGATGGCTGAAGCGCCGGAGATGGCTGCCGCGCAGGAGATAGCTGAAGTGGCTCAGACTGCTGACGCTGCGGAGACGGCGGGGGTGCCAGTGGCCTCCAATTTGGAAGCACGATGTGTTCCTTCTTCCAAAGAATGGTTGTTTTCACTGCAAATTTGAATTTAGTTTCCCCTTCACCTGTAGCATGGTAAAGTTGTGCTTCCTCATATTCCTTCACAACCTCATCCACCCCGACAATAGCATAGCCATCTGAAATCGGTCGGTAGTGGTAAGTTTTTCACCAGCTACAGGAGGTAAGGCATAGCCGACAACCACCTTAATGGATAAGCCCATTAATCTCACATGCAGCTCAGCGTGTTCGCTCTCCGTGATCTCATCCACGGGGTATCGAGGACCCGCCATTTCAAGCGCGGACTGCGCGTTCTCCGTGGAAGCCATGCTGCTTTTCCGCACAGAGTCTGGGCCGCCGGCAGCTTCCAATGCAGGCTCTTCGTGCCGCTGAGATGGGCCGGTAGCTTGATGGCTCTGTTGTGCATTCACTTGCACCTGTAGCGCCGCAAGTGCATGTTCTATCTGTGTCACCTGCTCTGTACGCTCTTTTTCTTTTTCTGTCGCGCCATCTGTAAGAGTCGCTCCACTCAGCAAACCCATCTTTCCACGTCATACCCCCTGTGCCTCGTGCATGTCCAGGGTGTTCTTTTTTACCGATGGCGCGTGTGAGCTGGTCATTCTCTCTGTCGGGATGGAAGGTCCTGGCGGATGTTTCCTCGTATGCCGTGATGAGTTCAGTGACGGGTTTGGCAAGGAGTGTTGGGAAGATACACAATCCTGTTTCTGGGTCCAACCTTGCCCCGATTCCGTAGAACCAAGTTTTTGCATGTAGGTCCCACCCATCTGTCTGGGGTGTGATCCCTCTAGCGCGCAGGGCCTTCTCAACTTCCTCCCACTTAGGCCTCTGAGATATGTAGCCACCTGACCCCGTCCTCTGGTGATATTTCTTCTTCTTGGCATTAAGCGTATTGGTTTCTGACCTCTTTTTAGCTATAGCACCTTTTTTATATGTCACAAATTCGGGCCAGTGAGGTCTTATCTTCGCAAAATATGCGTCTTCGAAATTTGGAGTCTCGCCAGCTTTGACAAATTTGTTCAATTTTGTCTTCCAGTTGCGGAAAGCGTCAGCCATCTTCTTTAGAGTCCACTTTTTGACCTTTTCCTTTATAACCGGGTTGTTTTCATCCTCCTCTGGCGGAAGGGTGAAATTTACCAACAACGAATTCCAAAGCTTTTCTTTGGATCTTTCATCGCCAAAGGTACCGTCTCCCTTCTTTGGCTTATTCCAATTTTCAATTATGATTGGGATTTGGTCCCTAACAAGAACTCCAGCCTGACGTACAAATTTGTCTGTGGCCTTCTTGGGCTCCATCGGCCTTCCATCAACACGGACTGCTTCGATCGTGAACTTTGCATGATCTTTCAACCGATGGCTCGCGCCTCGCTTGCTCTTTTTCATAGAAGAAGATGGTTGCTGGCTGGTCGATCCAGAGGGCTAAAAGAAGAAAGAAGCGTTAATTAATACATGTAGAAGAAGATTGTTGGTGGAAGTCAGCAGAGGCTTAATCAATGCATATACCTCGCCAGACTTCGTAATCACTAAATTGCGTTCACCGGAGTCTTCATCTTCTCCATGACTACTTGAGCTGTCATCATGTCCCTCCAAGTTCAGATATTGTGAGGTGTCCTCATCAATAATATTCTCCATTATTTCTTCTTCTTCAAGGTTTCTACTAAGTGGATCCATAGTTTCTAAAACAATAATATTATCTAGAGTAAGAGTGTAAACATTCAAGTGGACTTGGATTCATACACAAATATACATATTATTCATACAAAAATACACAAATAAATACACAAATGAAATTAAAACCCTAAGGATGCTTGATCATTTTAAACGAGTTCCGAGGGGTCCAAACCCTAATCAAGATGAGTCAGAGCTCCACAACGACACCCCCAAGAGGGTAACATTGGCAGGATGCAAGTTTGTATACAAGTGGGGCGGGTTTGCGGACAATTATTTAGTCTCAGACAGCTACACCTACACACAGTCCAATTTGTATACAAGTTTTAATCTATGCATGTAGTACAATTTATATTAGCCGGTGAAACTATGTTGCCCGCGAACCCGCTCCGCTTGACACCCTATCTATACTACTACTCCCTCCATAATTACATGCCATCTTAGTTTCGAGTTTCCCGATTTTGACCATCAAGTTCACCACCAACACTAAGTAAACAATATTATCGATGTTACAACATCAGAAACTTTACTCAAATATGAATACACGACTATATCTTTTATACATCACACATATTCCCCATATTGTTCACCAAATGATGGTCAATATTTGTGGACGGATGGAGTACAAATGTAGTATTTGAGATAAATATATGCCCATGGTTTATTTCTCTATTTCTAATCGGATTGATTCAAAGTCTATTCATCTTGTTTTAATGTCATTTATTTCTACAAAGTTTCACTACAAATAAGTAACAAAGACCTGTCAAAAAAAACAGAGAGACCCGCCCGTGCGGCCACGCCAGGCCGCACCGGGGCGCCGCTGACGACTGCCGGCCGCCTGCTTCCACTGAGTGCCGCCGCCGACTGCCGAACGCAGAGGCGTGGACGGAGTGGTGCCACCGCGATCTCCACTGAGTGCCGGCCGGCGATGCCACCGCGCGCGCGAGCTCCACACCGCCGCCAAAGGAGGAAACAGAGAGGGAGGAAACAGAGGAAATAGAGCTCCTCACCACGAGCACGACAGCGTCGATGGGGTTCTTGTAGGCGCCGGCGTCGGCGGCGGCTTCGGTGGTGCGCGAGCGGTGGCGGTGGAGGTCTTGGCGCGCGTGAGGGCGACGGCGGCTCCGACGGCGAGGGCGAGGGCGGCGGCTCCGACGGCGAGGGCTGGACGCGGCGCCGACGCGGCTGCTCTCTGCTCTCTGTTTTGCTCTCTGCGCGCGGCGGCGGGCGGTTCGATCTGGCTCTGGGGGAAGAAAGGAAGGGGAAGGCGCATTTAATACCCCCCCCCCTTTAACACCGGTTTGGGGCTGGAACCGGTGTTAAAGGGGGGGGATTCGTTTTACGCGCGCATTTAACACCCCCCCCTTTAACACCAGTTCCAGCCACGAACCGGTGTTAAAGGGGGGGTGCGCGCGCGAAACGAAATAAATGCGCCCCCCCTTTAACACCGGTTCGTGTCTGGAACCGGTGCTAAAGGGGGGGCATTTATTTCATGCATTAAAGGGGCATTTTTAATTCAAAAAATAGGATATGAATTTAGAAAATTCATAACTTTTTCATTTCAACTCAGAAAAATATGAATAATATATCATAATTTTCAGAAAAATAATATCTATCCATTCATGTAAAAACATTTTATATTTACTTTACATGAAAATTTTCAAAATGATTAAAACACTTACATATAAATTTTGATTATTCAATTCAAACAAAAATAAATGGTCAAATCCTAAAACTTTGAACATAAGAAATATTAAGCATCTAAAAAGGAATCTAACCCTATTTTATTAGAGCAAATCATATTTTAATGCCGCATCTTTTGTATTAACATTTTTGAATTGATTGGATATTTAAATGTCGCATCTTTTGTATACACTTGAATCTGACCAAGCCTCGCTCAACTTGCATTGTTTTTTTGATAAAATAGCATATTGTGAACCTAAAAATGATTTTTGTAAAAAATCATGAGCATCGTATCATGTACCTGTAGTTCATATCTGACCCACTTCCTGCCGATTCGACAGGAATTTGTCTTTTTCACCAGAGGTGGACGGAAAGGTTTCAGATCCCCCTATTGGTACATTGTCCATATAAGGTGGTCTAGTATTTTTGTAAAATGTGTTGGTGGTTTTTTGAATTAGACAGTTGGTGGTTGCTTCACAAAACCGTCCGTTTTTTATGCTCGGAAAATGGAAAATGCCTTTTTGGTGCGATAAAAAGGAAAACTTCCTCTTGCAACATTGTTTGCCATCCCATGATGCACATGTATGCACAATATGACCATATTATCACAAACTATGCCTTGATTCTAGCCATAACATTGGTCATTTGACCCGAAAGCCAAGAAACCTCGAATGAGATAGGTCATTTTGTGAAGGTTTTTTTGAGACATAATCAATATACCAAGTTTGAGATTTTTCCTTCTAACTATGTCACATAATATAACACCACGCGAAGGTTTCGCACTGTTTCGATCTTTTTTTATTTTTTATCCCCGTTTTAAACTATCGACAAACTTTGTCGAACAGCGGGCATGATGATTCTTAGCTCGGGGCCAAGCCTCGCTCAACTTGCATTGTTTTTTTTGATAAAATAGCATATTGTGAACCTAAAAATGATTTTTATAAAAAATCATGAGCATCGTATCATGTACCTGTAGTTCATATCTGACCCACTTCCTACCGATTCGGCAGGAATTTGTCTTTTTCACCAGAGGTGGACGGAAAGGTTTCAGATCTCCCTGTTGGTACATTGTCCATATAAGGTGGTCTAGTATTTTTGTAAAATGTGTTGGTGGTTTTTTGAATTAGCCATTTGGTGGTTGCTTCACAAAACCGTCCGTTTTTTATGCTCGGAAAATGGAAAATGCCTTTTTGGTGCGATAAAAAGGAAAACTTCCTCTTGCAACATTGTTTGCCATGCCATTATGCACAGGTATGCACAATATGGCCATATTATCACAAACTATGCCTTGATTCTAGCCATAACATTAGTCATTTGACCCGAAAGCCAAGAAACCTCGAATGAGATAGGTCATTTTGTGAAGGAGATAGAACTGGAATTAAAATACAGAATGCAACTAAAAGTAAGTTACATAAAGCCGAACTGGAACTGAAAATTAAGATACATAAAAGAACTTAAAATTAAGATACATGGCCAGATTAAGTAACAATCGGCCGAACTTGTTTCGGAATGTTGGAGTGATTCAGTCATGCTCCTGCCTACACCTGTAATACTCGCCACTGTAGTCGTCATACTCGCCGTCGCCGTCATCGCTGTCGTCGTCGGGGTCGCCGTAATTGAACCTTGAAGGCTGAGTACGCGTGGGTTGGACTTGAGGGTAGCGCAGACGAGGGTTAGAGTCGGCGGCAGTGTCATAGGCCATGACGCTCTGGAGAGTCCGACCGCGCCACCATAGCCGCCGGCCGGCCTCGTTGAAGTTAGGAGGAGGTGGGCCGTCCTCCTCGTGCCTGGCGAGCGCCCTCTCACGCCGATCCACGAAGAAGGCTTCCCAAGTAGGGAAATAGTCGGGATGCCATCTGGGATTCCTCCGCTGCTCCGGCGTGAGCTCGAAGTAGTAGTGGTTCGTGATGGTCATCCGGCGCGCCACACCTAGAGGGACAGGAGGAACCGGCACGCCTCCGACGCTCAGCATCCAGCCGACGGGGACACAGTAGCCTGGCGGGCAGGGGTAGTTTGAGGCGCAAAGCGCCTCCGCCTCCCTGGGGGTTAGTGCTTCGGTGGAAGCCATGGGAAAGAATGATGAGGTTACAGATATGAGTCTAGAGATGTGCAATGACAATGGAGGCCAACCCTACATATATATAGTGAACTGGCGGGAAGAACTGGAGGGAAGAACTAGCGGGAAGAAAAATGGCGGGAAGAAAAATGGCGGGAAAAAATGGCGGGACATTGTTCTAAAAATGGGATGGTTGGAGGGATTTCAGGCTGGGCCAGGCAGCACTAATGATAGGGGTGAGTGTTGACATTATGTCGTGCGGCGTGTACCTTGTCCCGGATGGTGTCACCAACCGGGACTAAAGATGAACCTTTAGTCCCGGTTGGAGACACCAATCGGGACTAAAGATGAACCTTTAGTCCCGGTTGGAGACACCAACCGGGACAAAACACGAGTCAGCACTAATAATAGGGGTGAGTGTCGACATTATGTCGTGCGGCATGTACCTTGTCCCGGATGGTGTCACCAACCGGGACTAAAGATGAACCTTTAGTCCCGGTTGGAGACACCAACCGGGACTAAAGATGAACCTTTAGTCCTGGTTGGAGACACCAACCGGGACAAAACACAAGTCAGCACTAATAATAGGGGTGAGTGTCGACATTATTTCGTAAGTGTCGACACTATGTCGAGCTGCTTGTACTATAAATAGGCATCCTTGTGAGTCCAGTCCTCCAGCCAGTTTGAGGCATCTCCAAGATGGTTTTCGAGAGCAGGGACACCACTACTGCCAGTTTTAGGGAGATGCCGATGGAGCCCAGTCCTCCGGCATCTCCGAGAAACTGGTCATAGAGGCACTCCCTAATATGTGGAATTAGTTAGCTCCCAGGTGTATTGATCTAGTTAGAGAAGTTACAAAGCTGCAAGATGGTTTTCGAGAGCAGGGACACCACTACGGCCAGTTTCAGGGAGATGCCGACGGAGCCTAGTCCTCCGGCATCTCCAAGAAACTGGTCATAGAGGCACTCCCTAATATGTGACCGCGCGCGTTTGGAGATCAGATCTTAATGGTAAGTACGAATCGGGACAACTTCTTCTCATAGTCCCGGTCCATCCACAAAACAAGACTAACACTCAAGCCATGTATTAATATTAAAAACATGAACTAGAGTTACATAATATGAGCATGAACTTCTTGGCATATGTCCTTCCTTATGATCGCTTCAGACGTAACCATGGAGCATCTTCTTTACTTAACGGACTGCTTGGGTCAGTTTTCACTGTGAAGGGCGGAATTTCATCAAACTTATTATAATCTTCTGACATGTCTGTCTTGTCCTCGATTCCCACGATGTTTCTTTTCCCTGAAAGAACTATGTGACGCTTTGGCTCATCATATAATGTATTCGTTTGCATATTTTTTCTTTTTTTTTTGGTCTGGAGGACATGTCCTTCACATAGAAAACCTGAGCCACATCATTGGCTAGGACGAATGGTTCGTCTAAGTTCTTGTCTACCTTCATAAGATTGTTGAGATCCACCGTTGTCATTCCGTACTTCTTGTCTACCTCAACCCCTCCTCCTGTTAGCTTGACCCATTTGCATCAAAACAAGGGGACCTTAAAATTAGGCCCATAGTCAAGTTCCCATATCTCCTCTATGAACCCATAATACGTGGTCTTCTGCCCATTGTCTTCTGCTGCATCGAAGTGGACACCACTATTTTGGTTGGTGCTCTTTTTATCTTGGCCTATCGTGTAAAATGTATTCCCATTTATCTCGAACCCTTGGAAAGTACATACAGTCAAAGATGGTGTCCTGGCCAACAAGTACAGCTGATCCCCAACAGTGGTGTTATTCGTGAGAAGTCTTTGCAGCCAGCCACCAAAACTCGCCATGTGTTCACTTATAATCGATTCATCGGACTGCCCCGGGTGTTTGAGGCGTATTAAATTCTTGTGTTCATTGATATACGGGGCAACCAAGATAGATCTTTGTAAAACCGTGTAGTGTGCTTGATTGAGAGAATGCCCATCCCTACATATCATTGCTTTACATCCTAGGGTGACTTTTCCACGCAGTCTCCCCTCATGTCGTGATTCTGGAACACCAATCGCCTTAAGGTTAGGAATAAAATCAACACAGAACTCAATGACCTCCTTTGTTACATAGCCCTTGGAGATGCTTCCTTCTGGCCTAGCACGATTATGAACATATTTCTTTAAGACTCCCATGTACCTCTCAAAGGGGAACATATTGTGTAGAAATACAGGACCGAGAATTGCAATCTCTTCTACTAGGTGAACCAGGAGATGCGTCATAATATTGAAGAAGGATGGTGGGAACACCAACTCAAAGCTGACAAGACATTGGGCCACATCTGTTTGTAACCCTGGTAGGCTTTCTGGATCGATTACCTTCTGAGATATTGCATTGAGGAATGCACATAGCTTCACAATGGGTACTCGAACATTTTCAGGTAGAAGCCCCCTCAATGCAATCGGAAGCAATTGTGTCATAATCACGTGGCAGTCATGAGACTTCAGGTTTTGGAATTTTTTCTTTGCCATATTTATTGTTCCCTTTATATTCGACGAGAAGCCAGACGGGACCTTGATACTGCTCAGACATTCAAAAAATATTTCCTTCTCTGCTTTGGTAAGAGCGTAGCTGGCACGAGTTAAGTGACATCGTTTACCCTTCTCGTTCTCAGGATGCATAGGCTCTTCAGGGGCTTTCAGACGTTGCTGGTCCTGCCGTGCTTCCGGTGTATCTTTTGTCTTCCCATACACTCCTAGAAAGCCTAGCAGGTTCACGCAAACATTCTTTGTCACGTGCATCACGTCGATTGAAGAGCGGACCTCTAAGACTTTCCAATAGGGTAGGTCCCAAAATATAGATTGCTTCTTCCACATGGGCGCGTGTCCGGCATCGTCATTCGGAACAGATAGACTGCCAGGACCTTTTCCAAAGATTACTTCTAGGTCCTTGACCATACCAAATACCTCCTCACCGGTACGGAGGACAAGCTTCCTCCGGGGTTCTGCCAGACATTTGAAATGCTTGCCTTTCTTTCTTACTGGATGCAGGTTCGGAAGAAATCGGCGATACCCTAGGTACACAACCTTCTTACATTTATCCAATTTTACACTTTCAGTCTCATCTAAACAGTGTGTGCATGCATTGTATCCCTTGTTTGTCTGCCCTGAAATATTACTAAGAGCAGGCCAATCATTGATGGTTATGAAAAGCAATGCTCGTAGGTCAAATGGCTCCCCTTTGTGCTCATCCCACATACGTACACCTGGTTTGGCCCACAGCTGTAAAAGTTCTTCAACTAATGGCCTTAGGTACACATCAATGTCGTTGCCGGGTTGCCTTGGGCCTTGGATGAGCACTGGCATCATAATGAACTTCCTCTTCATACACAACCAAGGAGGAAGGTTATAGATACATAGAGTCACAGGCCAGGTGCTGTGACTGCAGCTCTGCTCACCAAAAGGATTCATGCCGTCTGTACTTAGACCAAACCTTAAGTTCCTTGCGTCACGTGCGAAGTCCGGGTACTCGAGCTCGACTTTTCTCCACTGTGACCCATCAGCGGGGTGTCTCAACATCGCGTCTTTCTTACGGTCTTCCATGTGCCATCGCAACGACTTGGCATGCTCTTTATTTCTGAAGAGACATTTTAACCGTGGTATTATAGGAGCATACCACATAACCTTGGCGGAAACCTTCTTCCTAGGGGCCTCGCCCTCAACATCGCCAAGATCGTCTCGTCTGATCTTATACCGCAGTGCAGTGCATACCGGGCATGCATCCAAATTCTCGTACTTCTCACCGCGGTAGAGGATGCAGTCATTAATGCAAGCATGTATCTTCTGCACGTCTAATCCTAGAGGGCAGACAACCTTCTTTGCTTGGTATGTACTGTCGGGCAACTCATTATTTCTTGGAAGAAGATTCTTCATTTTTACCAACAACTTTGAAAATGCGCTGTCAGTCACACCGTTCTCTGCCTTCCATTGCAGCAAATCCAGTGTGGTACCTAGCTTTTTGTGGCCATCTTCGCAAGTTGGATACAACAATGTTTTGTGATCCTTTAACATCTGCTCCAGCTTCTCCTTCTCCTTTTCAGTTTCACATTCTTCCTTTGCATCAGTAATGGCCCGACCAAGATCGTCATCAGCGGGCCCATCTGCTCCCTCTTGATCTTCATTATCTACCCCCGTTGCAGTATCATCATATTCAGGATACATATTATGATAGTTGTCATCATCCTCTTCTTCTTCGTTGTCTTCCATCACAACCCCTTTTTCTCCGTGCTTGGTCCAACAATTATAGCTGGGCATGAAACCGGATCGAAGCAGGTGGGCGTGAATGGTTCTGGTATTTGAGTAGTCTTTCTTGTTCTGACAGTGAACACACAGACAGCACATAAAACCATTGTGACCACGGTTTGCATTAGCCACAACGATGAAATTTTGGAGGCCCGTAATGTACTCGGAAGTGCGGCGGTCACCGTACATCCATTGCCGGTTCATCTGCATTAATATGTAGTATATATCAAAAATTAATAGGGAGATGACCATTTATATATATAGTACATCAATGACACATGAAAGGATAGTTGCTGACCTCGACCGAGAAGGAAAGAGCAACGAGAAAACTTATTTTGAGCTCTCGGGCATTTCACCGAACACCTCTTGTGCATATGAAAAAAACACAAACTAGCACTCTTGACACCCTCTTGCTAGGCTTCAAAATGAGATAGTGAAAAAATAGAAGAGTGGGGTGTGTGGGCTGCGGTGGTGTCTTATATAGCCCCCCCTTTAACACCGGTTCATGCCACGAACCGGTGTTCGAACCGGTGTTAAAGGGGGCTCCTTTTTTGCCGCAGGGGCCACGCTGGTACGACCCCTCCTTTAACACCGGTTCGTGTTAAGCCCTTTTCCAAGATCAACGAAAAGCCTCGTTTCCACTAGTGGTGGCAATGCATGTATTAATTGCCGCATTGCAGCCATGAGTTTGCATGTGATCTACATATTGTCTTCGAGTTCAAGTATATTTAGCCGTGGCAACGCATGGACATTCAGCTCAGCTAGCCAAGTGGTCGACGCCCACTTCCCCCTTCGTTCATACACAAGAGAGAACAAAACGGAGGTGGCACATAAGCTGACACAATATGCTAAAAAATAATAAGTCTTGATCATTTGATTGATCTGTATTTTTACGTTCGGTCTAAGCAAACAAAAATGTACTACTCTCTTTCTCTCTCCAGATTAAAAAATGCTCTGTATTTCAAGAAGAAATCACGGCAGGCCAGAACCGGCGACCTTTGGAAAAGCCATGGGATAGGCAGCTCATGAAAGCTAGAGACAAACTAATATAGATCTAGACATTGAATCAATCAACAAGGAGTCTGAAAGAACAAATTGAATTACATGTGCTGGCCGTTGCTATCTTGTTGAGGAGTGTATCAAGTTGCAGTTGGACCATTTCCAAGGCACGTGTTCACATTCCTACTCTTGTCTTTATTTCTGTCTTGCTGCAAACAACCCACATTTTTATCTGGACCAGACTTGCTTGGGGAACACATTCAGATTATCATACCCGGCCTGCATTATTGAGTTCATGTGTCAGCTTCCTGCAAGAAAATAATAACATTAGTTGATGTGTTAGTTACGTTTTTTTTTTTTGTGGAACCTTCTTCCTGTTTGTACAAGATTTTTCAGAATCAATTCTTGGTCCGTGATGATCATCCAATAAGTTGACATACAAAATGAAGCAAGATAAAATATTGTTTATATTTTCTTTCTGCACACAACAAATATTTTTTTTTCAAGCGAAACATATTTTTATCTCCTTTTTTTGCACATATTTTTTAGCAAGCGATCCTATGTTTTTTTTTTGCAAACAACAAATATTCTTATCTGGTCCAGCAGGCTTGCCTCATGCATTATCATACCTCACATTATTGAGTTCTTGTGTCAACCTACTGCCGCAAAAATAAAACATATTAGTTGGTGTGTTAGCCACGACACGAAGGTGGCGGCAGACTAAAACCAATCTAGGTTTCTGTCCCCTCGCCAGAGACGTCGTCGGTTGGTGCGTCCATTTCTAAAGCATATTTATCTTATATTTTTTGCATAAATATAGTTAGAATTTTGGTATTTTACAGCGCTCGCGTGCATCTTTTATCATTGTTTCAATAGGATTCTGAATTATTAAGTATTTTGTGAATATATCCATTAGGACTGTTATATTATCTAATATGATATTTTTAAGTGATAAATGTCATTTAAATGATTTTTCACGCGACTGGGAGAATAGAGGATGCGAGCAGAGGGTCCAGAAGGTTTAACGACCTACAGTACGGTCGGAGCCCGCCCGTACTGGCTGCCAGAACGTCCGCCTCGTCAAATACTTTCACGACACAAAGACAGATCCGAGATCCGACATTCACGGACACCTCCAATCACGAAATACCACGCTAGAAAAGGATCTGAAAGAGGAACTTGGAGAAGGAAAAATCCTGGCGGGATCATCGGAGAACATCGCATCATCCCCTTCATCATCAACCGCCGGATCTCCATCATCATCCCCTCTCTCATTCATTAGATCTTGTTGTAAATCTAAATACAATTATGGGTTTGCACTTGATTTTACCTCTGCACTTTGAATCCATCCATATGAATATGATAATATTGTTGATTGCCTTTATGTGTGAGTAGTTTCCTTTATTTTTAGGAAGATGGAGAAACCCCAGAATTATTATGAATTGAAATAAAGATGATCTATAACTATGGTCTTTAATCTTTACCTAATCTGAAATCACTAATCACGATTCTTTATGTTTGTAAAAGATTTTTCAGAATCAATTATTGGTATGTGATGACCATCCAATAAGTTGATACACAAAATGAAGCAAGATAAAATATTGTTTATCTTTCCTTTTTTCACACAACAAATACATTCTTATTGCAAGCAAAAAATATTTTTATCTCCTTTTTTTGCACATCTTTTTTTAGCAAGTGAAACCTATATGTTTTTCTTTTCTTGCTAACAAAAAATATTCTTATCTGGTCCAGGCTTGCCTTATGCATTATCATAGCATGCATTATTGAGTTCACGCGTCAACTTTCTGCCGCAAAAATAAACATATTAGTTGGTGTGTTAGCTACATTCTTTCTTTCTTTCTTTCTTTCTTTCTTTATTTCTTTCTTTCTTCTATGAAAAGTGATGTTCTTTGATTATGTTATTGCAAGGACTTCTAGGAATAGTTTTTTTTTTACTAGGATGTCCGGTCAATAAGTTGGCACACAAAATCTCAGGGATTGTATTTTCTTGCACGTTGTTGAACAGTTAAACTTGTTGCCGGCCGTATATTCCATTCTTCGGATCATGTGATGGTACATTTGGAAAACACGAAATATCCAATTGAAAGGCTTGTGTTACAGGTATAGACTTATGATCTAGTGTGCATACTTTAGTATGGAGATAGAGTATACTTTCCTTAGATAAGAGAAGACTGCGACACTATACGAGTTGGATCTAGACTGGCGTGACACAGATAAAACTGTGCCAAAGCCATATGTATGCACCAAACCTTTGTTTTAAGCTTTAAATTTGAAAGATTCAATCAAATATTTTGAAGATGAAATGGATGGACTTTACAGAAAAAGGAAATAACTGAAAAAGAAATACAATACCGAAAAGATGAATTTGCCCTCACTGAAAATAACAACTGGTTTCTTGCCTAACAAAGTGGCTCGATTTTTTAGCCTCCCTATAGTGCCAGTTATCCAATGTAAAAATTAACGGGAGGAGAAGTCCAAGCACGGCTCTTGGGCCACATTTGGATAATCCATGGTGACCGAAGCGGCCGGCTCGTCTGATAATATAAATTGAGACATAGACAAAAGAAAAAGAAAACAAATCATAAAGAATAAATTAGATTACGTCAGTAGGTACAACTACCTTACTGGAGTATACCTATAACAAAAAAAAAATCTTGTGCAGGCTTGCCTTACCGTCTTAATAATACCCGTGATGACTGGCCAGTCGGCAGAATTTTCAAGAAAGCACATAGCCGACACAAAAAAGACAAACCAGGAACTTGCACATAATGTAACTTGTCCAGTTCACCATGAATTTTATCTTTTCACACACATACCTGCGCATACATCCTCTACATTCACTAATGCACATCCCCCTCTAACACCGGTTTGGAGGGCCCTCTAACAGCAGTTGTAGAACCGTTGTTGAGGGTTCGGTGTTAGAGCCTCCCCCCCTAACACCGGTTCTTATACGAACCGGTGTTAAAGGGTGGCGCACGTGAGGCTGGCGCAGCGCTCAGGGACCCCCCCTTTAACACCGGTTCGTGGTTTTCTGCCGCGGCAGGAAAACGGTCTAAATCTCTGTCGTGGCAGAGTTCTGCCCCTGCCCTGTTCTGGGCGTATTTCTGCGGCGCGGCGGGGACGGGGAGGGGGGGAAGGGGGAATCGATCGGGAGCGGTATACACATACATCGTTATCGGTACATACGAGTACATGAATAATTAAGCAACTATTATTATACACAACATCGTCATTGTGTGGTATTCTCCGTAAACGTTGAAGCATCAAGTACAAGACAAACACGTTCAAGCATATATACAACGTTTATTTTGGTGGATATTTAAAGAGTTCTCCGCAAGGCGTGACGACCTCATCAAGTATGAACCCCGCCAATTTCTCTTGAATGGCTCGTATGCGTTCAAATGGTAGGAGTTGGTCCCGCATCCGTTCGATCTGAATATATATGAAGAATGGGGTCAATATATATATAAGAATAAAACTCAACACAATTGATGGTAATAAAATAATGTTGTGTACTTTGTTTACTTACTCTAAGTTGTTCTAGTGCGGCTTGGCCCGTCGCACATATCGTGTTGCGAATGAACTCGCAAACATAGTACCCACATAAGTTATTGTCGTGTCCCTGATGCGCGCACTTTACGAGAATAGAGAGTTCAATCAAAATAATAATCAATAAAGCATGATATAATGGAATTGGAAGCAGAATCAAAGAGATACGCAGACTTAGCTAGCTAGTATTACTTACATTTTGGTCTACAAATTTTAGTTCTTCTGACCATTCACCCACGGCCCTGCCCGTGAACCTTTTCCAAACCCTGTCCGGCAAAGAAAATGGATAAAGGAGTAATTAATTACTTGTTGTCACGAAAGTTGCCGATCTAGTGCAATAATATGATTGAAATTACCTCTGGAGCATCTCTCTAAAGTCTGCCCATATCTCTTTTTATTTTCCTAACGAGTCCATGACAAGGACTTTTCCTGAGTCGGGTTGAATGACTAGCAGAATAAAGTGGAACCTACGCACGCATAACTCATCATCAGTTACATTTAACATCGAGTAAGCCGAAACAGAATGTGTACAAGAGAGAGGGTAACAGTACTCACGAGAAGTTGTAAGGCAATAGTATTTCCCTTTTGGTTTGTTGTCTCAGTAAAGACCTTAGCAAGTAATATTCTGTTTGCCCGGGTTTGGTTCTTACCACTTCTTCATGAACTCTATTTGGGTCAACGAACCCAATATCAAAAGGGCCTCCTTTCATGCATTCCATAACCTTTTTCCTGCATAATAGTATATACATATATGGTGAGCATATATATACATGCAATTAATGAAGTGAATGAGATGAGATAGAAATTACAGAAATAGTACTTACACACAATAAAGGCTGATGGCAGCTTTGTCGAGTTCATTCTGATTGAATAGAAAATGCAAGTCTTGAATGTTGAAGTCGATCTCGTCGTCTCCGCACAAGAAAATCTCATCTCTTATATGCGCCGTGATCCATTCTTCCTTTCTCGTCTTGCAGCAAGGTACCACTTGTGCACTTCGCATCTTTGTTGGTAGATTCTTGAGCTCCTCTTTCTTGACGAGATTCTTTCCATACTTCCATGGCTGTATGGGGTTAGCATCGCATTTGGGCAAGTTGTCTCCCATGATGTTCAAGTATGAAATGTAAGTCATCCCCATCTCATTGGCCTTTCTTTGTAGCTCTGCCTCGTAATCACTTATGAGAGGAGCGTCCCGTGTGTCGAACACTTGGAGCGGGGCGCATGATTGGTTTTCCTGTTCTCCGAGCATGGGAACTGTTTTCTGGGGTGCCGCACGACTGCTACTTTCAGTCTCCCTACGGTGCCTTGCATCCTCCTTCAAAATCCGGCGCTCGTAGTCCAGCACAAGTGGGGTTTCAGGTTTCAAAAGATTATTGTGAAACTTCTCCACCACCGCCGGATCTATTTTCTCCTTTGGCTCGGCCCGTCTAGGTGCAAAGAATTTCTTGACCTCTTCTTCCGAGATCCTATTGGTCTCCTCGTCGCTGCGATTCCACGGTAAATCCGACAATGGCTTGGCGGAAGGCTGCAGGACGTAGTTTTTTGAACTCTTTGGCGTACGGTTTCCTACGGATTTCTTTGTGGCAGTGCTAGTGATGCTCTTCGTGGCAGTGCTCTTCCGCTTACACTGAGGAGATGGCTGAAGCGCTGGAGATGGCTGACGGGCAGGAGATGGCTGGCGCGCCGGAGATGGCTGCCGCGCAGGAGATGGCTGAAGCGCCGGAGATGGCTGCCGCAGGAGATGGCTGAAGCGGCTCAGACTGCTGACGCTGCGGAGACGACAGGGGTGCTAGTGGCCTCCAATTTGGAAGCACGATGTGTTCCTTCTTCTAGAGAATGGATGTTTTCACTACAAATTTGAGTTGAGTTCCCCTTCACCTGTAGCATGGTCAAGCTGTGCTTCCTCATATTCCTTCACAACCTCATCCACCTCGACAATAGCATAGCCATCTGGAATCGGTCGGCAGTGGTAAGTTCCACCAGCTACAAGAGGTAAGGCATAGCCGACAGCCACCTTAATGGATAAGCCCATTAATCTCACATGCAGCTCAGCGTGTTCGCTCTCCGTGATCTCATCCACGGGGTATCGAGGACCCGCCATTTCAAGCGTGGGCTACACGTTCTCCGTGGAAGCCACGCTGCTTTTCTGCGCAGAGTCTGGGCCTCCGGCAGCTTCCAATGCAGGCTCTTCGTGCCGCTGAGATGGGCCGGTAGCTTGATGGCTCTGTTGTGCATTCACTTGCGCCTGCAGCGCCACAAGTGCATGTTCTATCTGTGTCATCCGCTCTGTACACTCTTTTTCTTTTCTGCCGCGCCATCTGTAAGAGTCTCTCCACTCGGCAAACCCATCCTTCCACGTCATACCCCTTATGCCTCGTGCATGTCCAGGGTGTTCTTTTTTACCGATGGCGCGTGTGAGCTGGTCATTCTCTCTGTCGGGATGGAAGGTCCTGGCGGCTGTTTCCTCGTATGTCATGATGAGTTCAGTGACGGGTTTGGCAAGGAGTGTTGGGAAGATACACAATTATGTTTCTAGGTCCAACCTTTCCCTTATTCCGTAGAACCAAGTCTTTGCACGTAGGTCCCACCCATCTGTCTGGGGTGTGATCCCTCTAGCGCGCAGGGCCTTCTCAACTTCCTCCCACTTAGGCCTCTGAGATATGTAGCCACCTGACCTCGTCCTCTGGTGATATTCCTTCTTATGGGCATTTAGCGTATTGGTTTCTGACCTCTTTTTAGCTATAGCACATTCCTTATATGCCACAAATTCGGGCCAGTGAGGTCTTATCTTCGCATAATATGTGTCTTCGAAATTTGGAGTCTCGCGAGCTTTGACAAATTTGTTCAATTTTATCTTCCAGTTGCGGAAAGCGTCAACCATCTTCTTTAGAGTCCACTCTTTGACCTTTTCCTTTATAACCGGGTTGTTTTCATCCTCCTCTGGCGGAAGGGTGAAATTTACCAACAACGAATTCCAAAGCGTTTCTTTGGATCTTTCATCGCCAAAGGTACCGTCGCCCTTCTTTGGCTTATTCCAATATTCAATTATGATTGGGATTTGGTCCCTAACAAGAACTCCAGCCTGACGTACAAATTTGTCTGCGGCCTTCTTGGGCTCCATCGGCCTGCCATCAACACGGACTGCTTCGATCGTGAACTTTGCACGATCTTTCAACCGATGGCTCGCGCCTCGCTTGCTCTTTTTCGTAGAAGAAGATGGTTGCTGGCTGGTCGATCCAGAGGGCTAAAAGAAGAAAGAAGAGTTAATTAATACATGTAGAAGAAGATTGTTGGTGGAAGTCAGTAGAGGCTTAATCAATGCATATACCTCGCCGGACTTTGTAATCACTAAATTGCGTTCACCGGAGTCTTCATCTTCTCCATGACTACTTGAGCTGTCATCATGTCCCTCCAAGTTCAGATATTGTGAGGTGTCCTCATCGATAATGTTCTCCATTATTTCTTCTTCTTCAAGGTTTCTACTAAGTGGATCCATAGTTTCTAAAACAATAATATTATCTAGAGTAAGAGAGTAAACATTCAAGTGGACTTGGATTCATACACAAATATACATATTATTCATACAAAAATACACAAATAAATACACAAATGAAATTAAAACCCTAAGGATGCTTGATCATTTTAAACGAGTTCCGAGGGGTCCAAACCCTAATTCGGAGAAATCCCGAATGCATATGAGAGGGGCTAGCTACAGTGGCTGACCGGAGGATGCTCTAGAAAGCAGCGGTTGGCGGCGTTGGAGAGCGACCTAGGGCGCGCGAGGTAGCGTTATGCGGCCTACCTAAAACGGGCGTTGTTCGAAAGAGGAGGTCGAGGCAAGCATTATAGTGGCGGCGCCGCCTCAGTATGGTCATCGGAGCGACGGCAGCGACGGCAAACAACTTGGCAGAACAGATACAATGTGGAGGGGATATCCCTTTTATAAAGCAGATCAAAATAAGCAAGAAAAATCGCGGAGAACCTAAACTTGCCACCGAAGTCAATGAGCCAAGATCAGGATGAGTCAGAGCTCCACAACGACGCCCCCAAGAGGGTAACGACCAACGAGACCTATGGTAAAGGGTTTTCACCCGGAGCCCTGTGACGAAGAAAGTAGCAGCATCGGTGGCCCCAGAGCGGTAACGGTACCCGCAGGCATCACCGCCTTCGCCTGAAAAAATCTCTGTACCGCTCCCCGTCTTCTGCCCCGCCCGTTGTCCCCAAGATAGGCCTCCGGCACACGAGTTGGGAGCTGCCGAAGCCAAAACGTCGCCAAAAGCAAAGCCTCCCGACGCCCTCTCCTCGCCATCCACATGACCGAGGGGAGAAGCCATGACGCTCGCCAAAGAGCTGCCCGCGCAGTCCACCTTCTAAGGCCGCCACCGACATCCGCGAACTCTAGCCACCACTCCGACGACCAACGACACATCGCATCGCTGAAGAGAGGGACGCCATGCCGCCGTTGCCAGCGGACACACCTGCAACCCGAGAAGGACCATGCATACCCCGACATCGCTGGCATACCGCCATGGCCACCACCGGAGCTCTGGTCAAGCTCGCACCACCTAGGTCGCGCCCCCGCAGCCGAGAGGGGAGGCCATCCCCGTACCGCCTGGGCCTGGGCCATCCCCCACTGCTCTGGCGTCGCCCGCCGCCCAGACACCAAGGACCGCGTCGCCGCAACTGAAAACTGCCGGGAAACAGGCGCCACCGCGAGCTCCACCGCCGCCTCCATGTGCAAGGTGCTCATCGGGACAGCAGCACAGCGCAAAAGGGAGGAAACAGAAGGGACCAGGAGGTCCGCTAGCTCACCGCGAGCACGACAGTGGGGTTCTTGTTGGTGCCGGCGTCGTCGGCAGCTTCGGTGGTGCGCGCGCGGTGGCGGTGTTGGCGCGCGGGGGGAGGGGGCGACGGCGTCTCCGATCGAGTTGGCGGTGGCGGCCGACGCGAGGGCGGCGACGGCGAGGGATGGACGGCGCCGGCGGCTCTCCTCTCTGTTTTTCTCTGGGCGGCTTTCGATCTGGCTCTGGGGGGAAGAAGGAAGGGGAAGGCCCGCATTTATTACCCCCCTTTAACACCGGTTCGGGGCTGGAACCGGTGTTAAAGGAGGGGGGAATTCGTTTCACGCGCGCACCCCCCCTTTAACACCGGTTCCAGCCACGAACCGGTGTTAAAGGGGGGGTGTGCGCACGCGAAACGAAATAAATGCGCCCCCCCTTTAACACCGGTTCGTGGCTGGAACCAGTGTTAAAGGGGGGCATTTATCTCATGCATTAAAGGGGTGGGGGCATTTATAATTCAAAAAATAGGATATGAATTTAGAAAATTCATATATTATTCATTTCAACTCAGAAAAATATGAATAATATATCATAATTTTTAGAAAAATAATATCTATCCATTCATGTAAAAACATTTTATATTTAATTTAGATGAAAATTTTCAAAATAATTAAAACACTTACTTATAAATTTTGATTATTCAATTCAAACAAAAATAAATTGTCAAATCCTAAAACTTTGAACATAAGAAATATTAAGCATCTAAAAAAGAATCTAACCCTATTTTATTAGAGCAAATCATATTTTATTTTGTATTAATATTTTTGAATTGATTGGATATTTAAATGCCGCATCTTTTGTATACACTTAAATCTGACAAAGCCTCGCTCAACTTGCATTGGATTTTTGATAAAATAGCATATTGTGAACCTAAAAATGATTTTTGTAAAAAATTATGAGCATCGTATCATGTACCTGTAGTTCATATCTGACCCACTTCCTACCGATTCGGCAGGAATTTGTCTTTTTCACCAAAGGTGGATTGAAAGGTTTCAGATCCCCCTGTTGGTACATTGTCCATATAAGGTGGTCTAGTATTTTTGTAAAATGTGGTGGTGGTTTTTTGAATAAGCCATTTGGTGGTTGCTTCACAAAACCATCTGTTTTTTATGCTCGGAAAATGGAAAATGCCTTTTTGGTGCGATAAAAAGAAAAACTTCCTCTTACAACATTGTTTGCCATGCCATGATGCACATGTATGCACAATATGGCCATATTATCACAAACTATGCCTTGATTCTAGCCATAACATTGGTCATTTGATGCGAAAGCCAAGAAACCTCGAATGAGATAGGTCATTTTGTGAAGGAGATAGAACTGGAATTAAAATACAGAATGCAACTAATAGTAAGTTACATAAAGCACGACTGAAAATTAAGATACATAAAAGAACTGAAAATTAAGATACATGGCCAGATTAAGTAACAATCGGCCGAACTTGTTTCAGAATGTTGGAGTGATTCAGTCATGCTCCTGCCTACACCTGTAATACTCGCCACTGTAGTCGTCGTACTCGCCACCGCCGTCATCGCTGTCATCATCGGGGTCGCTGTAATTGAACCTTGAAGGCTGAGTACGCGTGGGCTGTACTTGAGGGTAGCGCAGACGGGGGTTAGAGTCGGCGGCAGTGTCATAGGCCATGACGCTCTGGAGAGTCCGACCGCGCCACCATAGCCGACGTCCGGCCTTGTTGAAGTTCGGAGGAGGTGGGCCATCCTCCTCGTGCCTGGCGAGTGCCCTCTCACGCCGATACACGAAGAAGGCTTCCCAAGTAGGGAAATAGTCGGGATGCCATCTGGGATTCCTCCGCTGCTCCGGCGTGAGCTCGAAGTAGTAGTGGTTCGTGATGGCCATCCGACGCGCCACACCTAGAGGGACAGGAGGAACCAGCAAGCCTCCGGCGCTCAGCATCCAGCCGACAGGGACACAGTAGCCCGGCGGGCAGGGGTAGTTCGAGGCGCAAAGCACCTCCGCCTCCCTGGGGGTTAGTGCTACGGTGGAAGCCATGGGAAAGAGTGATGAGGTTGCAGATATGAGTCTAGAGATGTGCAATGACAATGGAGGCCAACCCTACATATATATATAGTGAAGAACTGGCGGGAAGAACTGGAGGGAAGAACTGGCGGGAAGAACTGGCGGGAAAAAATGGCGGGAAGAAAAATGGCGGGAAAAATGGCAGGAAGAAAATGGTGGGAAGAAAAATGGCGGGAAAAAATGGCGGGAAGAAAAATGGAGGGAAGAAATAGAAGGAAGAAAAATGGCTCATTTAATACATATACTGTTAACAGAAGAAATATGACATTGTTCTAAAAATGGGACAGTTGGAGGGATTTCAGGTTGGGCGAGGCAGCACTAATGATAGGGGTGAGTGTCGACATTATGTCGTGCAGCGTGTACCTTGTCCCGGATGGTGTCACCAACCGGGACTAAAGATGAACCTTTAGTCCCGGTTGGAGACACTAACCGAGACTAAAGATGAACCTTTAGTCCCGGTTGGAGACACCAACCGGGACTAAACACGAGTCAGCACTAATAATAGGGGTGAGTGTCGACATTATTTCGTAAGTGTCGACACTATGCCGAGCTGCTTGTACTATAAATAGGCATCCTTGTGAGTCCAGTCCTCCAGTCAGTTTGAGGCATCTCCAAGATGGTTTTCGAGAGCAGGGACACCACTACGGCCAGTTTCAGGGAGATGCCGACGGAGCCCAGTCCTCCGGCATCTCCGAGAAACTGGTCATAGAGGCACTCCCTAATATGTGAAATTAGTTAGCTCCCAGGTGTATTGATCTAGTTAGAGAAGTTACAAGCTGCAAGATGGTTTTCGAGAGCAGGGACACCACTACGGCCAGTTTCAGGGAGATGCCGACGGAGCCCAGTCCTCCGGCATCTCCGAGAAACTGGTCATAGAGGCACTCCCTAATATGTGAAATTAGTTAGCTCCCAGGTGTATTGATCTAGTTAGAGAAGTTACAAGCTGCAAGATGGTTTTCGAGAGCAGGGACACCACTACGGCCAGTTTCAGGGAGATGCCGACGGAGCCCAGTCCTCCGGCATCTCCAAGAAACTGGTCATAGAGGCACTCCCTAATATGTGACCGCGCGCGTTTGGAGATCAGATCTTAATGGTAAGTACGAATCGGGACAACTTCTTCTCATAGTCCCGGTCCAGCCACAAAACAAGACTAACACTCAAGACATTTATTAATATTAAAAACTGAGATTACAAAACCGGTCCCCCCTATATATAGTCCCGGTCAATCCACAAACCGCGAAAGATATCCTTCGGTCAAGCCACAAACCGCGAAAGAAATGAACTAGAGTTACATAATATGAGCATGAACTTCTTGGCATATGTCCTTCCTTATGATCGCTTCAGACGTAACCATGGAGCATCTTCTTTACTTAATGAAATGCTTGGGTCAGTTTTCACTGTGAAGGGCGGAATTTCATCAAACTTATTATAATCTTCTGACATGTCTGTCTTGTCCTCGATTCCCACGATGTTTCTTTTCCCTGAAAGAACTATGTGACACTTTGGCTCATCATATGATGTATTCGTTTGCATATTTTTCTTTTTTTTGGTCTGGAGGACATGTCCTTCACATAGAAAACCTGAGCCACATCATTGGCTAGGACGAATGGTTCGTCTAAGTTCTTGTCTACCTTCATAAGATTGTTGAGATCCACCGTTGTCATTCCGTACTTCTTGTCTACCTCAACCCCTCCTCCTGTTAGCTTGACCCATTTGCATCGAAACAAGGGGACCTTAAAATTAGGTCCATAGTCAAGTTCCCATATCTCCTCTATAAACCCATAATACGTGGTCTTTTGCCCATTGTCTTCTGCTGAATCGAAGCGGACGCCACTATTTTGGTTGGTGCTCTTTTTATCTTGGCCTATCGTGTAAAATGTATTCCCATTTATCTCGTACCCTTGGAAAGTACATATAGTCGAAGATGGTGTCCTGGACAACAAGTACAACTGATCCCCAACAGTGGTGTTATTCGTGAAAAGTCTTTGCAGCCAGCCGCCAAAACTCGCCATGTGTTCACTTATAATCCATTCATCAGACTGCCCCGGGTGTTTGAGGCGTATTAAATTCTTGTGTTCATTGATATACGGGGCAACCAAGATAGATCTTTGTAAAACCGTGTAGTGTGCTTGATTGAGAGAATGCCCGTCCCTACATATCATTGCTTTACATCCTAGGGGGCCTTTTCCATGCAGTATCCCCTCATGTCATGATTCTGGAACACCAATCGCCTTAAGGTTAGGAATAAAATCAACACAGAACTCAATGACCTCCTCTGTTACATAGCCGTTGGAGATGCTTCCTTCTGGCCTAGCACGGTTATGAACATATTTCTTTAAGACTCCCATGTACCTCTCAAAGGGGAACATATTGTGTAGAAATACAGGACTGAGAATGGCAATCTCTTCTACTAGGTGAACCAGGAGATGCGTCATAATATTGAAGAAGAAAGGTGGGAACACCAACTCAAAGCTGACAAGACATTGGGCCACATCTGTTTGTAACCCTGGTAGGCTTTCTGGATCGATTACCTTCTGAGATATTGCATTGAGGAATGCACATAGCTTCACAATGGGTACTCGAACATTTTCAGGTAGAAGCCCCCTCAATGCTATCGGAAGCAATTGTGTCATAATCACGTGGCAGTCATGAGACTTCAGGTTTTGGAATTTTTTCTCTGCCATATTTATTATTCCCTTTATATTCGACGAGAAGCTAGACGGGACCTTGATACTGCTCAGACATTCAAAAAAGATTTCCTTCTCTGCTTTGGTAAGAGCGTAGCTGGCAGGAGTTAAGTGGCATCGTTTACCCTTCGTGTTCTTAGGACGCATAGGCTCTTCAGGGTCTTTCAGATGTTGCTGGTCCTGCCATGCTTTCGGTGTATCTTTTGTCTTCCCATACACTCCTAGGAAGCCTAGCAGGTTCACGCAAACATTCTTCATCACGTGCATCACGTTGATTGAAGAGCGGACCTCTAAGACTTTCCAATAGGGTAGGTCCCAAAATATAGATTGCTTCTTCCACATGGGCGCGTGTCCAGAATCATCATTCGGAACAGATAGACTGCCAGGACCTTTTCCAAAGATTACTTCTAGGTCCTTGACCATACCAAATACCTACTCACCGGTACGGAGGACAGGCTTCCTCCGGGGTTCTGCCAGACATTTGAAATGATTGCCTTTCTTTCTTACTGGATGCAGGTTCGAAAGAAATCGGCGATACCCTAGGTACACAACCTTCTCACATTTATCCAAATATACACTTTTAGTCTTATCTAAACAGTGTGTGCATGCATTGTATCCCTTGTTTGTCTGCCCTGAAATGTTACTAAGAGCAGGCCAATCATTGATGGTTACGAAAAGCAATGCTCGTAGGTCAAATGGCTCCCCTTTGTGCTCGTTCCACATACGTACACCTGGTTTGGCCCACAGCTGTAAAAGTTCTTCAACTAATGGCCTTAGGTACACATCAATGTCGTTGCCGGGTTGCCTCAGGCCTTGGATGAGCACTGGCATCATAATGAACTTCCTCTTCATACACAACCAAGGAGGAAGGTTATAGATACATAGAGTCACAGGCCAGGTGCTGTGACTGTAGCTCTGCTCACCAAAAGGATTCATGCCGTCTGTAATTAGACCAAACCTTAAGTTCCTTGCGTCACGTGCGAAGTCCGGGTACTCTCGCTCGACTTTTCTCCATTGTGACCCATCAGCGGGGTGTCTCAACATCGCGTCTTTCTTACGGTCTTCCATGTGCCATCGCAACAACTTGGCATGCTCTTTATTTCTGAAGAGATGTTTTAACCGTGGTATTATAGCAGCATACCACATAACCTTGGCAGGAACCTTCTTCCTAGGGGCCTCGCCCTCAACATCGCCAGGATCGTCTCGTCTGATCTTATACCGCAGTGCAGTGCATACCGGGCATGCATCCAAATTCTCGTACTTCTCACTGCGGTAGAGGATGCAGTCATTAATGCAGGCATGTATCTTCTGCACGTCTAATCCTAGAGGGCAGACAACCTTCTTTGCTTGGTATGTACTGTCGGGCAACTCATTATTTCTTAGAAGAAGATTCTTCATTTTTACCAACAACTTTGAAAATGCGCTGTCAGTCACACCGTTCTCTGCCTTCCATTGCAGCAAATCTAGTGTGGTACCTAGCTTTTTGTGGCCATCTTCGCAAGTTGGATACAACAATGTTTTGTGATCCTTTAACATCTTCTCCAGCTTCTCCTTCTCCTTTTCAGTTTCACATTCTTCCTTTGCATCAGTAATGGCCCGACCAAGATCGTCATCAGCGGGCCCATCTGCTGCCTCTTGATCTTCATTATCTACCCCCGTTGCAGTATCATCATATTCAGAATACATATTATGATAGTTGTCATCATCCTCTTATTCTTCGTTGTCTTCCATCACAACCCCTTTTTCTCCGTGCTTGGTCCAACAATTATAGCTGGGCATGAAACCGGATCGAAGCAGGTGGGCGTGAATGGTTCTGGTATTTGAGTAGTCTTTCTTGTTCTGATAGTGAACACACGGACAACACATAAAACCATTGTGACCATGGTTTTCATTAGCCACAACGATGAAATTTTGGAGGCCCTAATGTACTCGGAAGTGCGGCGGTCACCGTACATCCATTGCCGGTTCATCTGCATTAATATATAGTATATATCAAAAATTAATAGGGAGATGACCATTTATATATATAGTACATCAATGACACATGAAAGGATAGTTGCCGACCTCGACCGAGAAGGAAAGAGCAACGAGAAAACTTATTTTGAGCTCTCGGGCATTTCACTGAACACCTCTTGTGCATATGAAAAAAGCACAAACTAGCACTCTTCACACCCTCTTGCTAGGCTCCAAAATGAGATAGTGAAAAAATGGAAGAGTGGGGTGTGGGCTGCGGTGTCTTATATAGCCACCCCTTTAACACCGGTTCAAGCCATGAACCGGTGTTAAAGGGGGGGGCTACACGAGCCACTGGTGCAGGGTCCTTTAACACTGGTTCGTGCCACGAACCGGTGTTAAAGGGGGATCCTTTTTGCCGCATGGGCCACGTTGGTACGGGCCCCCCTTTAACACCGGTTCGTAGAAGAACCAGTGTTAAAGCCCTTTTCCAGGATCAACAAAAGGCCTCGTTTCCACTAGTGATTTATTGTTGGAATATTAGGCATAATTTCCACGGTTAATTCCAGAATATAAACCATGACAAAACAAGCTACTAGCTCATGTAACTTGAACATACTAGATGTACTAAACAACAGGATCATCGGAATCAAACAATAGCTTAACATGTACTCGCAGAACATGATGAATAACCAAACAGAAGCACGTAGCACGTACCGTTCGGTTGTCGTAGTAGAAACTTTGGGGAAGACTGATCGAAGCAGATGGCGACAAAGACGGTGGTAGGCAGCACCGCCTGACTTGGATGGAAGACGACCCGTGATGGAGAACTCGAGCAGTCGCGCGGAGCGCTTCCCAAAAACCTTATTCCCCCTCTCCCGTACAGGATCACAAGGGCGAGTGGTTCCGGAGACCTGCTCTCCCGTCCGCCGGTGCACGCCGGCAAGCGGGATGGAGTAGGACTACGATGGCGGTTCATGTAGAGAGGATGGCAAAACCCTAGATTGGTTTTCGGTGGTATTGTGGCGGTAGCCGCGCAGGACTTTATATAGAGCAGCTCAGGAAACCCTAACGGAGGGCCGATTCCACGTTGCGCATGTTCGGGTCGGTTATAGTAGCCCACGATCTGGGAGCGATCCGAATAAGCTAACTGTTTGACACGTCTGTCAACAGTTTTCCTGAGCAGCAAAATAAAGCTCGGCTTGGCGAGATTCCCGCAACCCCCGCGCGCGCGTCGTGTCGTGACGAGCGGGCGGGCGGGCGGGCAACGGCGTTGTCGTCGGAGGAGCGCGCGTGTATCTCTCTTATTGCTACTCACTTACAAAGTGGTGCAACACTCCACCTTATAAGGTGGTGCAACTCTCCTCCAACTTTCCATGTGGGACTAAACTTGAGCTCCCACTCCACTTCCATGTGAACTGCCACAAACATGGGCCCAAACACATATGGGCTGCCACAAATTTGAGCTTTGAGATTTAGGGAAAATATGAAATGCACATGGGCCTAAATGAATTGTCCCATTATTTTTAACAATGCCCCACCAGATCTCAAATGCCCATTTGAAGATTTGCCAATCCTCGCTACTTGTTTATATACCAGTGTTTCAGCAGAGACTGTTAAGTTGAACTTCCGCCGAGAATATTGAACTACGTCTATCAACAACTTGAACAATGGACAAACCTTGAATTGCAAGTTTGGTGCCAATAGATTTCACTCAAAATCATAACTAGTACCTGGCTGCCAGTAGCATACCCGGCGGGTTGGAGCATATGCTATTGGAATTTGGTGTATATTGGGATGTTGGCCCATTAGACAAATTCTGAAATTCTCTTTGGCCCACTTGTATATGGCAGCATATGGCTGTGCTAGTGGTGCTAAAGTTTAGTCCCACATTGCTAGTTGAAGGGGAGTTGGACCACCTTATATAGTAGAGTGTTGCATCACTCACTAAGGTGTGACAAGAAGAGTAGCCCTCGCGCACTCCTCCTCCGACGTCGCCCGCCTCGCCTCGCCACGCCACGCCTCGTCACGACGCGCGTGCGCCGCGGGTTGCGGGAATATCGCCGAGCCGAGCTTTATTTTGCTGGTTGGGAAAACTGATTATGAGTCATTAACGGACGCGTTAATTACAGCCGTTTCTAGTTTTTATGGACATGGTTGTTATCGACTCGGACGTGGGCTGAGCCCACGATCCTCCTAACATGCACTATATAAGCGTCCGGGCTAATCCTAATCGGCACCGTATCAACCCACACACGCGCCTACCTCTAGAACCTTGCGCCGCCGCTTTTGTCTTCCTCATCCTGGCTTGCAGTGTGCACCGCAGATCGGGACAGTAGGCCTCCAGAACCCTGCCTCTCGTGAACCTGTACGGGTGAGGGGCGATCAGGTTTTTGGGGATTGCTCAAGCGCGACTACTGGCAACCACGACGTCGTCCGACGGCGAGTTCCCAAACGACGACTTCTTCCCGGACGTGAGCGACCTCTTCGACAACCTCAACATGGGCGACGCTGCTACAACCGTTGCACCTGCTATTCAGCCTACATCATATGTGATCTCGATTTCTCTCTTTCAGATTATGCTAGAGTTCTTTGTTCTAGCGTTTGGTGTAGATGTGATAGGTTTATCTCCTATAGATGTAATCTGTTCATCTACTTTGTTGATCTGCATAATTGGTTTTAGTACCTTTTGTATGATCGTGATTTACCAGTTTATTATTCGGATTAAATCATATGGATTATTACTTATATTTCCAACAATCCAAAACCCTGATTATAGGCAACTGAATTCCACTGGTGTAGCCGCGGCTACTAGGACGCCTCCTTTTGATGGCATGCACTATAAGAGATGGCGCAAGAGAGCAGTTCTCTGGTTTGAAAACCTAAACTGCTATAGCGCCACTCTTGGCAAGCCTGAAGGAGATTTTTTTGCTGAGCAGGAAGCGAACTTTAAGAAAGCCGATACCATGTTTATGGCGGCTTTGTTCAGTGTTCTTGGGGACAACATTGTTGACCCGTATATGTCATTTGATAATGGCAAGGACGCGTGGGAAGCGCTCGAGGCCAAGTTTGGGGTCTCGGACGCTGGCACTGAGATGTATGTCATGGAGCAATTCTATGACTACATGATGGTTGATGAGCGCTTCGTAGTTGAGCAAGCTCATGAGATACAATCACTTGCCAAAGAACTTGAGTAGTTCAAGTGTTCCTTACCGGACAAATTTGTGGCTGGTGGCATTATTGCCAAGCTTCCTCCTTCGTGGAGGAACTTTGCTACTTCTCTGAAACATAAGAGACAAGAGTTCTCCGTTATGGATCTCATTGGGTCTCTTCATTTGGAAGAGAAGGCGATATCAAAGGACAAAACTGCTCGAGGACTTGAGGGAGGTTCTACTGCCAATTTAGTGCAGAGGAAAAACTTACAATCCCACAAGTTTAAGAATAAGAACAAAACTAAAGGAAAGGGAAAGTTCGATGGCAAGAACAAGGCCACGCACTCAACCAACTTCAAGAAGAAAAATGATAAGAGGAAAGGCTCTTGCCACGTCTGTGGTGATCCTGATCATTGGGCTCCTAGCTGTCCTAATCGCTTTGACAAGCGTCAACATGGGAACAACGGCAAGACCACGAATGTTGTTATTAGCAATACTGAGATGAAGGATGCTGGCTCTCAAGGACCTCTTCCGTGTTGATGGGAAATGGCTCACGTGCTTCTGTTCATGGTGTTGGTACGGTAAATCTGAAGTTTACTTCGGGAAAGACCGTACAGCTGAAGAATGTGCAGCACGTTCCCTCCATCAATAAGAATCTCGTCAGCGGATCGCTTTTATGTCGAGATGGATTTAAGTTGGTTTTTGAGTCCAATAAAGTTGTAATTTCTACGTATGTACAATTTGTTGGAAAGGGTTATGAGTGCGGAGGTCTATTCCGCTTGTCTTTGTCAGACTTATGTACTAAAGTTATTAATCATGTTTGCAATGATAATGAGTCCAATGTTTGGCATTCACGACTCTGTCATATTAACTTTGGTTGCATGACGCGGCTAGCCAATATGAGTTTAATTCTGAAATTTACCATTGTCAAAGGTTCTAAGTGCCAAGTTTGTGTGCAAGCAAAGCAACCCCGCAAGTCTCATACGGCTGCGGAACCGAGAAACTTAGCACCGCTAGAACTTATACATTCAGACCTTTGTGAGATGAATGGTGTGTTGACAAAAGGTGGAAAAGATACTTTATGACGTTGATTGATGACTCCACTAGATACTGCTATGTTTATCTCCTGAAATCTAAAGATGAAGCTTTGAACTACTTCAAAATCTATAAAGCTG
Source organism: Avena sativa (assembly GCA_916181665.1). NCBI lineage: Eukaryota > Viridiplantae > Streptophyta > Magnoliopsida > Poales > Poaceae > Avena > Avena sativa. The sequence continues at coordinate 73,626,049 of OV702294.1, read as the reverse complement.
AGGCAGAAAACCAACTTGATCTTAAAATCAAGCGGCTAAGGTCGGATCGTGGTGGAGAGTACTTTTCAAATGAATTTGATTTATTCTGTATGGAACATGGTATTATACATGAGAGGACGCCTCCCTACTCACCTCAGTCAAATGGGGTGGCCGAAAGGAAGAACCGCACTCTAACTGATTTGGTTAATGCCATGTTAGATACATCGGGTCTTTCCAAGGAATGGGGGGAGGCGCTAATGACTGCGTGTCATGTCCTAAACCGTGTTCATGTAAAGGATAAAATCATGACTCCATTTGAGGAATGGGAAAAGAAAAGGCTTAAACTCTCTTACTTACAAATTTGGGGTTGTTTGGCGAAAGTCAATATTCCAATACCCAAGAAGCGAAAGCTTGGACCAAAAACCGTTGATTGTGTTTTTCTGGGATATGCTTTTAATAGCATTGGCTATAGATTTTTGATAGTAAAATCTGAGGTATCCGACATGCATGTTGGTACAATTATGGAGTCGAATGATGCGACTTTCTTTGAGGACATCTTTCCTATGAAAGGTATGTCCAACTCATCAAATCAGGAGATGACTGGTTCATCTAGTCAGGAATTTTCTATAATTCCTGAACCCACTATGCCGATAGAACACTCTGATGATCCTGTGGAGGATGACAATGAAGCTCCCAAAAGGAGCAAGAGACAAAGGACTGCAAAGTCATTTGGTGATGATTTCATTGTGTACCTTGTGGATGATACTCCCACTTCTATTTCAGAAGCCTATGCATCTCAAGATGCTGACTACTCAAAGGAAGCTGTCCGGAGCGAGATGGACTCCATCTTAGCTAATGGTACTTGGGAAATCACTGATTGTCCTTATGGGTGTAAACCTGTAGGATGTAAATGGGTGTTCAAGAAAAAGCTTAGACCTGATGGTACTATTGAAAAGTACAAGGCACGTCTTGTGGCTAAGGGTTATACCCAAAAGGAAGGTGAAGACTTCTTCGATACCTACTCACTTGTAGCCATATTGACCACTATTCAAGTACTACTTTCCTTGGCTGCCTCACATGGTATTTTCGTTCATCAAATGGATGTTAAGACAGCTTTTCTAAATGGAGAGCTAGATGAGGAAATTTGTATGGAGCAGCCTGACGGATTTGTAGTAGATGGTCAAGAAGGAAAGGTGTGTAAGTTAGTGAAGTCTTTATATGGTCTTAAGCAAGCTCCTAAGCAGTGGCACGAGAAGTTTGAAAGAACTTTAACTGCTGAAGGCTTTGTTGTAAACGAAGATGACAAATGTGTGTACTATCGCCATGGTGGGGGCGAGGGAGTTATTATGTGTCTCTATGTTGATGACATATTGATATTCAGGACCAACCTCACTGTTATCGAGGAGGTCAAAGAGTTCCCATCTCGCTGCTTTGAGATGAAGGACTTGGGAGTCGCTGATGTAATCTTAAACATCAAGTTACTAAAGGATGACAATGGTGGGATTACACTGCTTCAGTCTCACTATGTGGAAAAGATATTGAGTCGCTTCGGGTATAGCGACTGCAACTCTTCTCCAACGCCTTATGATCCAAGCGTGCTACTTCGAAAGAATCAAAGGAATGCTAAAGATCAATTGAGATATTCTCAAATCATTGGCTCGCTCATGTATTTAGCCAGCGCTACTAGACCTGACATCTCCTTTGCTGTAAGCAAACTGAGTCGATTTGTGTCAAATCCTGGAGATGATCATTGGCATGCTCTTGAAAGAGTTTTGCGCTATTTGAAAGGCACTGTGAGTTATGGTATTCACTATACTGGGTATCCATGGGTACTTGAGGGTTATAGTGATTCAAACTAGATATCTGATGCTGATGAGATTAAGGCCACAAGTGGTTATTTGTTTACACTTGGTGGTGGCGCTGTCTCCTGGAAGTCTTGCAAGCAGACCATCTTAACGAGGTCAACAATGGAAGCACAACTCACAGCATTAGACACAGCCACTGTTGAAGCAGAGTGGCTTCATGAGTTCTTGATGGACTTACCTGTGGTTGAAAAACCAATACCCGCCATCCCGATGAACTGTGATAATCAAACTGTGATCGTCAAAGTAAACAGTTATAAGGATAATATGAAGTCATCAAGGCATGTGAAGAGGAGATTGAAATCTGTCAGGAAACTGAGAAACTCCGGAGTTATTGCGTTGGACTATATCCAAACATCTAAAAAATATCTGGCAGATCCCTTCACAAAGGGTTTATCATGCAATGCGATAGATAATGCATCGAGGGAGATGGGTTTGAGACCCACGTTATGAGTTGATCCCAGTGGCAACCCACTCTATGTGATCGGAGATCCCGTGAATTAGAGCTAGGAGACAAGCTATTGGTCAGCTGAGAGGAGAGTATCCTTATATTATATTTACATCTCCATAAAGATGCAATACTCTCTTAATTTGCATGGCAGGTTGATATTTATCTTAATGTGTTCCAAGTGGATTTTTATAAGCGGAGATGTTGTCCTGCAGAACATCTCTTGAGGAACACACCTATATGAGTCTGGCTGTCAAACGTTGCAGTCCGTGAGAGTTGGGTGCTCTCTAATAAACTCATGAAAGGCCCCGGAGTATGATGCATAAGCTCCAAACCGCGGGGAAGCCGACGGTAGCCCTGTACCGGTCTAGACTATGTGTGAAACTAGCGCGCAGAAAACTTGTAGTTCAAGGCATAGTCCACTATTCAAGTTGCTAGCTAGTGTAGCATAAAGTTTAACGTGGAAGTTCAACTTAACAGCCTCCACTATACACCGGTATATAAAACAATGCTCTGGAAGAAAAGTGTTGTGATGTGCCAATGAGACTTTGTGGGGGATTGTTGGAATTTGGTGTATATTGGGTTGTTGGCCCATTAGACAAATTCTGAAATTCTCTTTGGCCCACTTGTATATGGCAGCATATGGCTGTGCTAGTGGTGCTAAAGTTTAGTCCCACATTGCTAGTTGAAGGGGAGTTGGACCACCTTATATAGTAGAGTGTTGCATCACTCACTAAGGTGTGACAAGAAGAGTAGCCCTCGCGCACTCCTCCTCCAACGCCGCCCGCCTCGCCTCGCCACGCCACGCCTCGTCACGACGTGCGTGCGCCACGGGTTGCGGGAATATCGCCGAGCCGAGCTTTATTTTGCTGGTTGGGAAAACTGATTATGAGTCATTAACGGACGCGTTAATTACAGCTGTTTCTAGTTTTTATGGACGTGGCTGTTACCGACTCGGACGTGGGCTGAGCCCACGATCCTCCTAACATGCACTATATAAGCATCCGGGCTAAACCTAATCGGCACCGTATCAACCCACACACGCGCCTACCTCCAGAACCTTGCGCTGCCGCTTTCGTCTTCCTCATCCCGTCTTGCGGCGTGCACCGCAGATCGGGATAGTAGGCCTCCGGAACCCCGCCTCTCATGAACCTGTACGGGTGAGGGGCGATCAGGTTTTTGGGGAGCGCTCAAGCGCGACTACTGGCAACCACGACGTCGTCCGACGGCGAGTTCCCAAACGACTACTTCTTTCCGGACGTGAGCGACCTCTTCGACAACCTCAACATGGGCGACGCTGCTGCAACCGCTGCGGCTGCTATTCAGCCTACATCGTATGTGATCTCGATTTCTCTCTTTCGGATTATGCTAGAGTTCTTTGTTCTAGCGTTTGGTGTAGATGTGATAGGTTTATCTCCTATAGATGTAATCTGTTCATCTACTTTGTTGATCTGCATAATTGGTTTTAGTACCTTTTGTATGATCGTGATTTATTAGTTTATTATTCGGATTAAATCATATGGATTATTGCTTATATTTCCAACATATGCGTCATACTCCCTGGTCTCTTCATGAGTTTACTAGAGATCACCCAAGTCTCATAGACCGCGACGTTTATAGTCGAGCTCATATAGGTGTGTTCTTTCAAGAATGCCCTATAGGACGACATCTTTGCTAATTAAAGCCAACAGAAACACATTAAGGCATGTTGCCAACCTGCCTTACAGATTATGAGAGTTATGTATCTTCACATAGAGAAGGTTATAAAATACTCTCCTCCGTCAAACCACTAGCTAGTTCTTCCCAGGTCCTAATTCACGGGATCTCCGATCACATAGGTTGGGTTACCACTAAGGTGTGACATCCATGGGTCTCACCACATCTCCCTTGATGCACTTTTTATCACATTTCGTGATAGTCCCTTTGTAAAGGGATCTGCCAGGTTTTTGTCTGTTTGAATATACGTAACAGTTATTACTCCAGAGTTTCTCAATTTCCTGACAGATTTCAAACGTCTCTTCACGTGTCTTGATGACTTTGCGTTATCCTTAGAACGGTTCACTTTGACAATAACAGTTTGGTTGTCACAATTCAAAAGGATTGCTGGCACTGGTTTCTCAATCACATGCAAGTCCATTAAGAGCTCACGCAGCCATTCTGACTCAACAGTGGCTGTGTCTAAAGCAGTAAGTTCTGCTTCCATAGTTGACCTCATCAATATGGTTTGTCTACGAGACCTCCATGACACTGCGCCACCTCCAAGGGTAAACACATACCTGCTCGTGGCGTAGAGTTCATCAACGTCAGAGATCCAATTCGAATCACTATATCCTTCAAGTACAGCAGGGTTCCCTGAATAGTGAATCTCATAGCTCATTGTACCACATAGATAGCGCATGACCCTTTCAAGTGCATGGCAATGATCAATACCTGGGTTAGACATGAACCTACTCAATTTGATCATAGCAAAAAAGATATCAGGTCTTGTAGCGCTTGCTAAGTACATGAGAGAACCAACAACTTGTGAATATTTCAGCTGATCTATTGGTTCCTTCTTATTCTTTCGTAATGTCAAACTGGGGTCATAAGGTGTTGGAGAAGTCTTGCCATCATTAAATCCAAATAGGCTCAAGACCTTCTCAACATAATGAGATTACGTTAAAGTAATCTCATTCTCGTTCTTAATAAGCTTGATCTTTAGAATCACATCAGCCTCTCCCAGATCTTTCATATCAAAACTCTTTGACAGGAAAGACTTGACTTCATTTATCACTTTCATGTTTGTACCAAAGATCAGAATGTCATCCACGTACAAACATAATATAACGCTATCGCCCCCACCATGGCGATAGTAAACACACCTATCAGCCTCATTAATGACAAAGCCAGCAGAAAGAAGAGTTCTGTCAAACTTCTCATGCCATTTCTTAGGTGCTTGTTTCAGGCCATATAAAGATTTTAATAACTTACACACATTTGTCTCTTCACCTTTTACCACAAACCCATCCGGCTGATCTATATAGATCTCCTCTTCCAACTCTCCATTAAGGAAAGTTGTCTTCACGTCCATTTGATGAACGAGAAGACCATAAGAGGCACCCAGGGATAGTAGTACTCGAATGGTGGTCAGTCTAGCGACAGGTGAATAGGTGTCAAAGTAATCTTCGCCTTCTTTCTGTGTGTAGCCCTTAGCTACAAGACGCGCCTTGTACTTCTCAATAGTACCATAAGGCCTTAGCTTCTTCTTGAACACCCACTTACATCCCACAGGTTTACAACCACAGGGTCGTTCTGATAATTCCCAAGTTCCATTAGAAAGAATTGAGTCCATCTCATTTTGGACAGCTTCTTTCCAATCATCTGCATCAGGAGATGCATATGCCTCAGTAATGGATCTAGGAGTATCATCTACAAGGTACACGATGAAGTCATTACCAAAGGATTTTGCAACCCTTTGTCTCTTACTCCTCGTGAGAGGTTCATCGTCATCCTTCTCAAGAAATTCCTCATGTGGTTGTTCAGAATTCTCCATAAATGCACTAGATTCAGGAAGTATTTCAGAAGAAATTCTACCAATGCTATGCATATCTTTCATAGGAAAAATATTCTCAAAGAATGTTGCATCACGAGATTCCATTATAGTATCAACATGCATATCAGGTACCTCAGATTTAACCACTATAAACCTATAGCCTACACTCCGTTGAGCATATCCTAGAAAGATGCAATCCACTGTCTTGGTTCCGAGCTTGCGTTTCTTGGGGATTGGTATGTTGACCTTCGCCAAACACCCCCAAGTGCGTAGATACGAAAGTGATGGTTTTCTCCCAACCCACTCCTCATAAAGGGTCTTTTCTTTATTCTTGTTAGGAACTCTATTCAGGACATGACATGAAGTCAACAAAGCCTTCCCCACCATGCCTTTGATAAACCAGCAGTGGCTAACATGGAATTCACCACGTCAGTCATTGTGCGGTTTTTCCTCTCGGCAACCCCGTTTGATTAGGGCGAGTAGGGAGGCGTCCTCTCATGAATAATTCCGTGTTCCTGACAGAATTCATCAAATATTTTGGGAAAATACTCACCACCACGATCCGACCTAAGACGCTTGATCTTTCTCTCTAGTTGATTTTCAACTTCGGCCTTATAGATTTTAAAGTAGTCTAAAGCCTCATCTTTAGTTTGCAACAAGTAAACATAGCAGAATTTAGTAGCATCATCTATCAACGTCATGAAATATATCTTTTCACCTTTTGTCAACACACCATTCATCTCGCATAGATTAGAATGTATGAGTTCTAGAGGTGCCAAGTTTCTCTCCTCGACAGCCTTGTGAGGCTTTCGAGGTTGCTTTGATTGCACACAACTATGGCACTTAGAACCTTTGGCAATAGTGAAATTCAGAATTAAACTCATATTGGACATCCGAGATATCAAACCAAAATTAATGTGACATAAACGAGAATGCCAAATACTGGTATCATCATTAACACCACCACAAATATGATTCACGGATTTATTACAAAACTCTGAAAGTGAAAACCGGAACAAGCCTCCGAATTCATAACCTTTACCAATAAATTTTCCATGTTTCGAAACAACGACTTTATTAGACTCTAAGACAACCTTAAACCCATCTCTGCAAAGAAGGAAGCCACTAACGAGATTCTTGTTCATAGTAGGGACATGCTGCACGTTCCTCAGCTGCACGATCTTTCCGGAAGTAAACTTCAGATCCACCGTGCCAACATCACAAACAGAAGCATGTGATCCATTCCCCATTAGGATGGATGAATCCCGAGCGACCTGATAAGAAGTGAACATAGAGATGTCAGCACACACATGAACATTAGCACCCGTATCAAGCCACCAACACGGTGATTGAAATACTGAAAGAATAGTAAATAAATTACCATACCCATCAATATTGCTAGCGGTCACGACGTTGACAGTCTTGGCATTTTTCCCTCTGCGGTCTGCGCGTTCTGGACAGTTCTTGGAAAAGTGGCCGGGCTCTCCACAAGTGTAACAAGACAGTTTACTCTTGTCCCTGTTCGTCTTCTTCTTCTTGAAGGTTGTAGTCTTTACAGGCTTGTTAAAGGAGGGTTTGAAGTTCCCTTTGTTCTTGCCTATGGATTTGCCTTTCTTCACAAAGTTGGCAGTAGCATGACTCTCTCCTTTCTCAGTAGTGTCCTCAGCCCGAGCCTTCTCCTCAACATCAAGGGATGCTATCAGATTTTCAACTGATATCTCCTGTCTCTTGTGTTTGAGAGTTGTGGCAAAGTTCCTCCATGAAGGGGGCAACTTAGCAATAATGCAACCCGCGACAAACTTGTCGGGTAAGGTACACTTAAGGAGTTCGAGCTCTTTGGCAATGCACTGTATCTCATAAGCTTGTTGAACCACAGGAAGGTCCTTTGTCATCTTAAAATCATGAAAGCTCTCCATGATATACAGTTCACTGCCAGCATCTGCAGCACCAAACTTTGCATCCAGTGCATCCCAGAGCTCCTTCCCGTCTTTTATGTGCATAAACACATCACATAGACGGTCAACAAGAATGCTCAGAATACATCCCACAAAGACAGTATTGGCATCCTCGAACTTCTTCTGATCCTCGTCAGATATAGTTCCTTCAGGTTTGCCTTTACTGATATGGAACACTTTCATCCTGGTCAGCCAAAGCTCAGCCTTGTACTGCCACCTCTTAAAGTGCACACCGGTAAACTTATCCGGCCTCAGTGCATCGGTAAAACCATCCATTGTTAATTCAGGAAATTGCCTACATTAAGGTTTTTGGATTGTTGGAATATTAGACATAATTTTCACGATTAATTTCAGAATATAAATCATGACAAAACAAGCTACTAGCTCATGTAACTCGAACATACTAGATGTACTAAACAACAGGATGATCGGAAACAAATATCGGCTTAACATGTACTCGTAGAACATGATGAATAACCAAACAGAAGCACATAGCGCGTACCGTTCGGTTGTCGTAGTAGAAACTTTGGGGAAGACTGATCGAAGCAGATGGCAATGAAGACGGTGGTAGGCAACACCGCCTGAATTGGATGGAAGACGACCCGTGATGGAGAACTCGAGCAGTCGCGCGAAGCGCTTCCCAAAACCTTATTCGCCCTCTCCCGTACAGGATCACAAGGGCAAGTAGTTCCGGAGACCTGCTCTCCCGTCCGCCGGTGCACGCCGCCAAGCGGGATGGAGTAGACTACAGTGGCGGCGCAAGTAGAGAGGATGACAAAACCTTAGATTGGTTTTCGGTGGTATTGTGGCGGTAGTCGCGCAGGAATGCGTGCGAGCGACGACGTCGTCGGAGGAGAAGCGCGCGCGTGTATCTCTCTTATTGCTACTCACTTATAAAGTGGTGCAACACTCCACCTTATAAGGTGGTGCAACTCTCCTCCAACTTTCCATGTGAGACTAAACTTGAGCTCCCACTCCACTTCCATGTGAGCTGCCACAAACATGGGTCCAAACACATATGGGCTGTCACAAATTTGGGCTTTGAGATTTAGGGAAAAATCTGAAATGCACATGGGCCTAATGAATTGACCCATTATTTTTAACATTTATAAATTAGTTTCGTATTTTTCTGATTTTATTTAGTTTTTTATTATACAGTTAATCTGGTTTAAAAAATTCCTGTCCAGAACAGGACCCCGGGAATCTTAGCTCATGACATGGTAATCTTTCGGCAGCCCGTTGAGCTACAATACCAACACAAAGACACCAAGTGGCAGACACCTTTTTTGGAGCGCAATCTGAAACCAATGGGAAAAAGATGCCAAAATTGATCTAGATGTTGACTCGACCATACGGAGTCGTGAGTCGTCATAGAATACAATACACTTGTGACTAACTCGACATTTTACTACTGCAAGGAGTGTATAATTGCATAATTATATCAAGAAGAGCACGACCAACTTGTCCAATTAGTTGTTGGTTCCAAGGAACGCTTTTGCACCACCTGCTTGGTGTAGCTTTTAAGTCAGTGGAGGATTTTCGTAAAAAAGAAAAAAAGTCAGTGGAGGATGACGGACTACTTAGCTAGCCAGCGAATGCACCCCCCCCTCACCCCTCGGGGGGCCTATCTAATGTTAAATCATCACTACTTTCTCAATCTCATAATATGTTGTCCATGATTTTGTATGCAAGTTCAATTTTGCAAAGTTTGATCAAAAGTATATAAAATAATAGTATAAATACGATATGATAAGAAATGCATATAATATAAAAATATATAAGGTGGTGCAACACTCCACCTTATAAGGTGGTGCAACTCTCCTCTAACTTTCCATTCGAGACTAAACTTGAGCTCCCACTCCACCTTCATGTGAGCTGCCACAAACATGGGTCCAAACACATATGGACTGTCGCAAATTTGGGCTTTAAGATTTAGGGAAAATCTGAAATGCATATGGGCCTAAATGAATTGACCCATTATCTCTAACATTTATAAATTAGTTTCGTATTTTTCTGATTTTATTTAGTTTTTTATTTTACAGTTAATCTGGTTTAAAAAATTCCTGCCCAGAACGGGACCCCGGGAATCTTAGCTCATGACATGGTAATCTTTCGGCAGCCCGTTGAGCTACAATACCAACACAAAGACACCATGTGGCAGACAGCTTTTTTGGAGCGCAATCTGAAACCAATGGGAAAAAGATGCCAAAATTTATCTAGATGTGGACTCGACCATACGGAGTCGTGAGTCGTCATAGAATACAATACACTTGTGACTAACTCGACATTTTACTACTGCAAGGAGTGTATAATTGCATAATTATATCAAGAAGAGCACGACCAACTTGTCCAATTAGTTGTTGGTTCCAAGGAACGCTTTTGCACCACCTGCTTGGTGTAGCTTTTAAGTCAGTGGAGGATTTTCGCAAAAAAGAAAAAAAGTCAGTGGAGGATGACGGACTACCTAGCTAGCCAGCGAATGCACCCCCCTCCCCCCCCCCCCCTCGGGGGGCCTATCTAATGTTAAATCATCACTACTTCCTCAATCTCATAATATGTTGTCCATGATTTTGCGTGCAAGTTCAATTTTGCAAAGTTTGATCAAAAGTATATAAAATAATAGTATAAATATGTATGATAAGAAATGCATATAATATAAAAATATATTTTAAGCCAATTATAATAATACTAGTTTGACATTGTATAAATTTATATTTGTATCAAAATACTTGGTCAAACATTGTAAAGTTTAACTATGATAAATCTTATATGCAACATAAATTGGAATGGAGAAAATACATCCTAAAGTTTGAGATCAATGGGTCGGGAGCGGCGAAATAAAAGTTGTCACCATAAAAGAATTGTTAAGACGCGGCCAACAGCACTGCTGCTAGTCCTGCTACATTACTTTACGAACTTCCAGCGCTCCGTTTACATCATTTGTGATTTAATTAGGTTCCTTTGCTAGCAAGATTTGTACACATAATACTTCAGTGAGTTATTTTTGACGGTCAAACTGTGCATGCTGCAAACTTTGAGCTAAATATTTTGATCTAGTGGTTGCCTTGATTTAGGGTTTTTTCATTAGGGCAAAGCCTCCTTACATTTCTTCTATTTATAATGATCGGTACAAATACATACGGACACACGTGTACATATACATAAAGATATACTATACTAGACATACTTAATACTCTCCCTCAATCTGAATTTCTACTATGGACAAAATTCAGATTGGTTTTGAATCTGTCTAGCATCTGCCGAGTGGTTGGTTTAGTAAACACATTAGCCAACTGATCATTGGAAGATATAAACCTGACCCTTTAGAGCTCCAGAAGCAACATGCTCACACATAAAATGAAAAACGGTCTCTATGTGCTTGGTTCGTGCATGTAAGACTAGGTTAGCGGTCAAGTATGTAGTCCTAAATTATCGCACCACAATATGGGGGTACGCTGCACCCTGAGTAGTGACTCTGCCCATATGGTTTCGGCAACCCCATTAGCTGAAGCTTTGTACTCAGCCTCGGTACTTGATCTCGATATAGTATCTTATTTTTTCGAACTCCAGAAAATAAGGTTATATCCAATATGTTGGGGTTCGCAACAAGAAACAAAAAAGATCTAGCTACGCGAACATGACAACCAAGATCTATTCTATATAGACATAACGGAGAGGAAGGACGGAGTTCATACCCTTTGAACATTGTGGCACACCTTACGCAGGAAGGCTTATAGCGATGAAGACAAGCGCCCCAAGTGTTGCGTCTCGAAGCTCTGCACATGTCTAGTGTAGGGACATCTCCCGGGCTCTAACCCAGCCGAGCAACGGAAGAAGATGGAATTCGGACCGTCCTGCAAACGATGGTAGTGCGGAGGTGGAGATCTAGGGTGTGTTTGGTTTGTGTCCAAGATTGCCCCACCAAATATTTGGCTAGCCAAAATTTTGGTTGAGCCTTTGCTTGCCCACAAGTTGGCCAACAATGGCTAAAAAATTGAACTAGAGTTGGTAGTGGAGCATTGGCATGCCAAAAAGTTGGCAACAATACAAACAAGAGCCAACCTTTTGTTCATGACCAATATATTGGTAGGGTACACTTTGGCCACAATCCAAACACACCCCTAATCCCAGAGAGCTAGATCCAATCTAGATGGAGAGAGATCTAGGGAATAGAGGGAGAGAGGAGAGAACTTGATGTGTCAATAGAGGGAAGGAGGGCTCCTCTATTTATAGGAGGGAGGGGGAGGGGAAAATCCTAGGGCTAAGGAGGGAGGAACCCCCCCTTCCCCAAGCAGCCGCCGTCGGCCCTAGAACCCACCCCGCGGGTGGGAAACCCTAGGGTTTTGGCCAGTGGGGCCCCTCTCCCTTCTCCTTTGGCGCCTATCCCTATGGGCCCTTCCACCTGGGAACGGCCCAATAAGAAATGGTTGCCCATAAATACAAATAATAAAATATGTTTTAATATTAATCCAACTAATTAATATTAAACACATATACTACATATTTCATACTCCAGAACTCCTTCCGGACCCCTTCGATCAACATCGGATGTTACCCAGTACCTTTCCTATTTCTCTCTCTCATTTCTCTTGCGGTGCCGGTTCGATCCCAATGCGTCCTCACCCTTAAGTGTGCCACCCTTTGGCTCGGAGATGCACCAAACATGACCAAGACCCCTCTTGCGTCAATGATCATCAGCGGGACCTAGATGCCCATAATGATCACCCGTGCATTCACGAATCTCATCGCTTGAACCTTAACTGCGTAGTCCTATTCCCTTTGACAAACGATACCTAGGTCATCCGAGATTTGATCTCAAGCATCTCCATAATTGTGTTTGATCTTGTTTCCAATGAGTTCGTTTACTCGTTCCCGTGTTGTTGCATTCCATGACCTAGTCATATGCTTGCAAGCTTCGTTAATGCAACGTCATCGAGTTGGCCACATGTATCTATTTGTTACTTGGATTGGCAAATCCTGGTCTTGATAAAAAAACTCCTCAACCCGTTTCTTTGGGAAACCCAACGATACCTTTATGATCACCCTTTCACGGCTTGATACTTGATATCATCAAAGTCTCCTTCTAAAATAGTGATTATGCATTATCCCACAGTCGAAGGGTACATGCCACGATGTTTATATGTTATCATCAATGATGAATGTTAAGTAACTAGATCTCATTGTGATTAACTTAGGGTGTTTGTCTATCACATTATTCTCCAACAATGTGACCTCATTGTCAATCGGCACTATCACCATGATCTTGAAACCATAAGATCATCACTTGCCCAATGAGCTAGTTTTCTAGAGGTAACAAGAGACCTAGTTGTTTACATACCATACATGTATTAACGTTTCGAATTAATACAGTTATAGCATGTAAGAAACATATTATGAACATACAATAGATACATCAAATAATAACACTTTATTATTTGCCTCTAGGGAATATCTCCTTCAGTATCCCACTTGCACTAGAGTACAAATTAATATAGCTTTACAATAGGCAACGACCTAACACCAATACTATCCCGATGTTGCTCATGTTTTGCTTGTCGAAGTCCTTTGGTAAACAGATCTACAACATTCAGATCCATATGCACTTGGCAAATCTTGACTTCGCCATTCTCAACATTTTGTCTAATGGCGTGGAATCTCAGCTGAATATGCTTGGCTATGGAATGAGTTCTCGGTTCGATGATAAAATTCCATAGCCAGACAGCTTCATTCGGCATAGAGTTAATTGCAATGTATTCCGACTCCATTGAAGATTGTGCCATCACTGGCTGCTTCACACTTCTCTAGGTTACTGCGCCACCATTCACCAAAAACACATATCCTGTCCGAGACCTCGATTCGTCGGAGTCTGTCTTCTAGCTTGCATCCACATAACCAGTTATGTTCAGAGCTGCATTAACACCTCCAAAGACTAGGAACATATCCTTAGTTCTTTTTAGATACTTAAGGATATTCTTCACAGATGTCCAATGTTCCACTCCTGAATCACTTTGGAAATGGCCTGTCCAACTAAGAGCCAGGGCCACATTAGGTCAAGTACATAGCATAGAATACATGATAGAACCTATGGCTAAGGCATATGGGATATTAGCCATCCTCTCTCTATCACAACTGTTGCTGGACCTTGAGTCTTACTCAATGACACACCTTTCACAAGAGGCACAAAACCCCATTTGGCGTTTTCCATTTTGAACTTATTAAAAATCTTATCTATGTAAGTACACTAACTCAATATTATCAGGTGTCTTGATCTATGCATATAGATCTTGATGCCCAGTATGTAGGTTGCTTCACCTAGATCCTTCATGGAAAACTGACTACTCGGATATTCCTTCACGCTACCTAATAATCTCACATCATTCCAAATGAGTAATATGTCATCCACATATACTACTAGGAATGCCACCGATCTGCCACTCTTTTTCTTTTAACACAAGCTTCTTGATTATTTTGGACAAATCCAAAACTCTTGATTACTTTATCAAATCGCTTGTTCAAACTCCTAGATGCTTGCTTTAATCTATAAATGGATCATTCAATCTTGCATACCTTTGCAGCATCCTTAGGATCGACTAACCCCTCTGGTTGCATCATATACAACTCTTTATCGATGTGTCCATTGATGAAGGCGGTATCGACATCCATATGCCATATCACATAATCATAATATGCAGCAATTGCTAGTAAAATCTGGACAGATTTCAACATTGCTATAGGGGAAAAAGTCTTGTTGTAGTCAATTCCTTCCACTTGTCGAAAACCCTTTGCGATAAGTCTTTCCTTATGGACAATCACATTGCCATCAACATCTGTCTTCTTCTTAAAGATCCATTTATTTTCCATGGCCTTTCGACCTTCAGGGAGATCTACCAAGTTTCAAACTTGGTTCTCATACATGGATCCTATCTCGGATTTCATGGCTTGTAGCCATTTCTCTGAGCCAACACTCTCCATTGCTTCTTTGTAGTTCTTAGGTTCCTCTTGTTCATCTAACAAGACCGACATCACAAGGCTATTGTACCATCTAGGACAGTACATACTCTTGCCGATCTCTGAACCATAGGAGATTCGATGTTATGATATGTATAATTTCTTTCTTCTTCCACTGTAGAGGGAGATTCCGAAACAGTTTCCGTTGCTCTACTCGGTATTTGGAGAGAAGGGTCAACGACTTCATCAAGCTCTATCTCCCTTCCACTAACCCCTTTCGCGAGAAACTCTTTCTCTAGAAAGGTGTCGTCCTCGACAAATGTCTTGCCTTCGGCTTTGTTGTAGAAGGTATACCCAATAGTTTCCCTTAGGTACACTACAAAGATACACTTTTCCTCATTAGGTTCGAGTTTGTCAGGCTACAGTTTTTAACGTAAGCCTCACATCCCCAAACTTTCAAGAATGAAAATAATTGTTTTTTGCCATGTCATATCTCATATGGTGTTGTCTCCATGGATTTGGATGGTGCTCTATTTAAAATAAAAGCAGCGGTTTCTAATGCATAGCCCCAAAATGACACAGACAAATCAGTCAAAGACATGATGGACCGAATACTATCCAATAGAGTATGGTTACGCCATTCTAACACAACATTACGCTATGGTGTTCCGACTGGAGTAAGTTGTGGTACAATACCACAGTCCTTCAAGTGCATGCCAAACTCATAACTCAAGTATTCGCCTCCCCGATCTGATCAGAGGTGCTTAATATTCTTATTGAGTTGATTCTCTACCTCCTTTTGAAATTCCTTGAACTTTTCAAAGGTTTTATACTTATTCTTCATCAAATAGATATACCCATATCTACTGAAATCATCAGTAAAGGTAACAAAGTAACGATACCATTGTGTGTCGAGAAACTCATTAGTCCACACACATCAGTATGTATATTCCCAACAGGTTTGCCGCACGCTCCATAGTACCGGAGAAGGGTGTCCTGATCATCTTTCCCATGAGACACGACTCGCATGTATCAAGAGATTCAAAATCTAGTGTCCAGAAGTCCATCAGAATGGAGTTTCTTCATGCGCTTTACGCTAATATGACCAAGACGGCAATGCCATAGGTACATGGTATTATTTTCATTATGCTCGCAACGCTTGACATCAATATTATGGATGTGTGTGTACTACTATCAAGATCTAGCAAGAATAAACCTTTGTATACACGCGCATGAACATAAAATACATCATTCATATAAATAGAACAACCACTTTTTCCAGATTTAAATGAATAATGATCTTGAAACAAGCAAGATCCACTCACAAAATTCATGCTTAAGGCAGGTACAAAGTAGCACTTATTCAAAACTAAAATTACTACCGAAGGTAGACGTAGAGAGATCACCGAAGGCCTTGACATCGACTTTTGATCCATTGCCGACACGCATCGTCACTTCGTCCTGCCCCAGGCACCGCTTATTCCGTAGCTCCTGCTAGGGGTTACATATGTGAGCAACAGAACCAGTATCAAATACCCAGGTGTTGCTCCTGGTTCTTGTTAGGAACACATCAATAACATGTATATCACATATATCATTGTCTTTTGCGGCAAACTTGTTGCCTTTCTTGTCTTCGGGGTACTTGGGGCAGTTATGCTTCCAGTGCCTGTATCCCTTGCAGTAGTAGCACGTGACGACGGGCTTGGTCTTAGGAGCCTTAGGAGAACTGGCAACTGTCTTGCCATCCTTCTTAGGCTTCTTTCCCTTGTTATGCGTCGACTTCTTAAAGTTGGTGGTCTTATTGACCATCAACACCATGTGCTCATTCTTCATTTCCACCTCAGCAATCTTGAGCATGGCGAACAACTCATCAAGGGTCTTAACCATCCCCTGCATATTGTAGTTCATCACAAAATCTTTGTAGCTAGGGGGCAACAAGTGCAACACCCTATCAATCGCAAGCTCGTCCGGGATTTTGCAATCCAGGGCATTCAGGCGTTGAACGTAGCCAGACATTTTGACCACGTCCTCGCTCGCACTGCTATGCCCAACCATCTTGGTAGAGAAGAAGAGCTCGGAAGCTTCATACCTCTCTGCCCGAGCCTTTGGAGCAAAGACGGCCTTGAGATCCTCAAGGATCGCAAATGCCACCATCTTCTCAAAATGCTTTTGAAGCTCCGGCTCCATGGCATATAGCATTCCACACTGGATGAGGGAGGAATCGTCCGCCTTGGACTGCCAGACATTCTTTTCATCCTCGGTGGCGATATCAGCGGGTTTGGCGGGCAGTTCTTCCTCCAATACATAGTTGAGCTTGTAGGGGGTCAGGAGGATTCTCAGGGTATGGTACTAGACGGTGAAGTTGGACCCATTAGTTTTTAGCTTGTCCTTCTCTAGGAATAAGCTAAGGTTGAAGGTGGGTGGGCGAGACATCTACAATGGATTTGCAAAGAGTTTAGACCATGTTCATAATATACTGAGCTCAAGTTTTAAGTTTACTCTTAAACTGAAATTAATAGGGCTCCCACTCAAAACAAACATCCCTCCATTCGTTTTAGTGACCACATGATCCCATTTCACTATATCACCCCCGATCGTCACAGCCGATGACATAGCTCCAAAGGTGGACATTCTGAATGTCGATCACATCCACATGTGATTCACGCTCGACCTTTCGGTATCTTGTGTTCTGAGGCCATGTCTGCACATGCTAGGCTCGCCAACTCAAACTTGTGTGTATTGCCGTGCAATGCTTGCACCCACTGTATGTGAACGTAGATATGTCTAGCCCCTGATCATCACGGCCGGCTTCATAACAAAGAACTTTCTTGGTGGTACACACACAAGGGGAACACTATCATTGGAATTGAGAGGGATCTTCCTATTTAGCTATTGTTGTATATCTAATATACTATGCCAAACAAGATGTGCAAACAAATACTTCAAAAGTATGGTTTCATGACATGGTTGCAGCACCTTGATCACCATTGAGAGCTCCAATGGAAAACACGATTCATAAAATTACCATTGTCATGTCACGACATTCGCTCATGCAAAACAAATTTAGACGCTTCTACTTTTTTTTGCAAGTTTTACGTGGCTTTAGGGCTTTCATGGCAGAATCCCTTCCCACCTATGAACGTTGAGCCACAATGTTGATTCAATGATTGCCTATTCGCTCCCTTTATAGGGCCCTCCGGTGTAAAAGTCATATCAACTATTGAAAGAGAGACAGACACCCGACAACCACTTATATGGAACAAGTTGTATGTCGAACGTGGAACCAGTCTCGCATAAGATTACATGTAAGGTAGGTCCAGGCGTAAAATATGTTTTATTATTGATTCAACTAATTAATATAAAACACATATACTATCATATTTCATACTCCGGAACTCCTTTTGGACCCCTCCGATCAACATCGGATGTCACCCGGAACCTTTCCGATTTCTCCCTCTCATTTGTCCTGCGGTGCTAGTTCAATCCCAATGCGTACCCACCCTTAAGTGTGCCACCCTTCGGCTCGGAGATGCACCAAACATGACCAAGACCCCTCTTGCGTCAATGATCATCAGCGGGACCTGGACGCCCATACTGACCACCCATGCATTAATGAATCTCATCGCCTGAACCTTAACTACGTAGTCCTATTCCCTTTGACATACGATACCTAGGTCATCCGAGATTTGATCTCAAGCATATCCATACTTGTGTTTGACCTTGTTTCCGATGAGCTCGTTTACTCGTCCTCGTGCCGTTGTATTCCATGACCTAGTCATATGCTTGCAAGCTTTGCTAATGCAACATCACCGAGTTGGCCACGTGTATCTATCCGTTACTTGAATTGGCAAATCCTGGTCTTGGTGAAAATTCCTCAACCTATTTCTTCGGGAAACGAAAAAATACCTTTATGATCACCCTGTCATGGCTTGATACTTGATATCATCAAAGTCTCCTTCTAAAACAATGATTATGCATTATCTCACAGTCGAAGGATATAGGCCACGATGTTTCTATGTTATCATCAATGATGAACGTTAAGTAACTAGATCTTATTTTAATTAACTTAGGGTGTTTGTCTATCACATTATTCTCCAATAATGTGACCTCATTGTAAATAGGCACTATCACCATGATCTCGAAACCATAAGATCATCACTTGCCTAATGAGCTAGTTTGCTAGAGGTAACTAGAGACCTGGTTGTTTACATAGGACATGTGTATTAACATTTCAAATTAATACAGTTATAGCACAATAAGAAACATATTATGAACATACAAGAGATACATCAAATAAAAACACTTTATTTGCTTCTAGGGCATATATCCTTCATAATAAAGTTAGTGAATCCTCCCATATATCTGCAATCATCAACACATCCTGCCCAATCCGCATCAGTGAAGATACTAATACTGGTGGTGGCAGACTTACGAAAGGTGATACGCCAATTTGCATCACCATTCTATATCATAATTTACCTCTATTCATTGATATTTGTCTTATTATGAGGTATTACTTATGGCTTTTCATATGTTTATGCATGTTGGATGATTCTTGGAGGATGAGCTGCTAGAGTCTGGATTCTGATGAAAAGGAAGGCGTTTCGGTGCAATTTCGCGAAGATCAAAAAAATACCAGAAAAATATGGAAACATATTATTTTACTTGAGGACGAAGGAAGCCAGAAGGAGGAGCGAAGGGGGGCCACAGGGGGCCCACACCCTCCCTAGGCGCGGGCCCACCTGAGGTCGCGCCTAGGGCAGGTGTGGCCCACCCGCCCGGCCTCCAACTCTCCCCCTTCGCCTATAACTTCCCTTCGGAACCCTAAGCCTTAGGGGGCGACCACAGATAGATTTCCGCCGCCTCTGGGGGCGGAAAACACCGAGAAGATCTCTCCGACAGACAGATTTCTGCCGGGGGAATTCCTTCCCGAAGAGGGGAGACCATCGCCATCAACACCATCATCAAGCTAGGCTTCATCGGGATCATCATCATCATCCACACCATCATCTCCATCAGCACCATCATCACCACTCCGTCCCGCTATAACAATTGTGTTGGATATTGCTTTAGTTCTTAGGGGAAACATTCTCGGTGTTAATTACTATTGTAGATGATGCTTGTGAGTGGAACCATTGGATTATTGTTTATGTTCATATTGTTATCCATCACCATATCATCTTTGATCTTGATCCATATGATGTCTTGTGAGTAGTTCGTCGTGTTATTGAGGACATGGGAGAAGTCATGTTGTTAGTAGTGAATCTGTTATGAGTTATTATTCAATGGTTTAGTATTTAAGTTGTGGTGTTATTCTTCTAGTGGTGTCATGTGAACGTCGACTACATGACACTTTGATGTGTGCGTCCGGTGTTGACGTGGGAGCACTTCGTTGGAAACCCCAAGAGCAAGCTGTGATGGAGCACATCAGCAAGTTTCCCTCGGTAGAGACCGAGGTTATCGAACCAGAAGGAGGAACGAAACGTCTCAAAGGTGTTGCAAGAAACATGGAGACCTGCACAACACAAACTCAAGACTTTGTCCCAACGAGTCAGTGAGGTTGTCAAGCTCACCGGTTTGCTGTAACAAAGGATTAAACGTATGGTGTGGAAGGTAATGGTTTGTAGCAAGTAAACAGGTAACAGTGGAAGATGTATCAATGGTAAAGATTGTACCGGGGTCCATAGTTCACTAGAGGTGCTCTCCTTAGATAAATAACATGGCATGAAGGGTAAACAAATTACAGCAGGGCAATTGACAGGAACTGAGCAAGGCATAACAATGCAATTACTAGCCAGAAAGATCATAGGAGGTTGATTGGGCAGTACAACAATATACATAGACCGTCATCCAACTGCATCTATGAATAGAAGTCCACCTTAGGGTTATCATCTGAACCCCCTCCAGTATTAAGTTGCAAGCAACAGACACATGCTTTAAGCAAAGTGTGTAAGGTAAACAGTCCACATGTTCCATGAACAAGAAACCGTTGTTTTCTCCCTAGTAGCAACAACACATCTACAACCGAAGATATTATTGTCACTTCCCTTGGAAACTAGAGGCATGAACCCACTATCGAGCATAAATACTCCCTCTTGGAGTCACTAGCAACTACTTGGCCAAGATAACCACTAGCAATGGAGAGCATGCAAGATCACAAACAACACAGACATGATAGAATCATAAAGATAAAACAATTAATCAAACCAACATAATAATCTCAATATCCATCGGATCCCTGCAAACACAACATGCATGATTACAAATATATTAGATCTTGATCATGAACGGAGCTCACAACATCTATACATGAAAGCACAAAGGAGGAGATACAACCATCTAGCTACTACATGGACCCATAGTCCAAGGTGGAACTACTCACGAATCATAACGAAGATGAGGCCTCCGGGATGATCTCCCCTCCGACAGGGTGCCGAGAAGAGCTTCAGATCCCCCGATCTAGGGACGATGGTGGCGGCGGCTACAGACGGTTTCGTGGATTTCTGATCTAGTACTCAGAGTTTCTGCATCGGGGGCTTCTTATAGGCGAAGGGGCAAGACCGGGAGGCGGCCAGGGCCCCCAAACCCTAGCCAGGCGCAGGCCCACCTATGGATACGCCTGGGAGGGTTTGGCCCCTCTTGCTTGCCTCCCCGGATATCCTTTGGACTTCTTGTTCCCCACGGAAAGTAATTGACTTTGTCCTTCGTCCTGTCCAATTCCGAGAATATTTCTTTACTAACTTTTCTGAAACCAAAAACAGCAGAAAACAGGCATCTGGCACTGTTGCAACTTGTTAATAGGTTAGTACCCGAAAACATGTAAAAAGCACCTCAAAGTATAGACAAGTAAAGCAAAGTAGATACTAAACAAGCATGGAGCATCAAAAATTATAGATACGTTTCCAACATATCAGCATCCCCAAGCTTAATTCATGCTCGTCCTCGAGTAGGTAAGTGATAAACATAATAATTTTTGAGGTGACATGCACCCTCACAATAAAGATCCAACCATTTGCAAACATTGAAAGCTGGGATCAAAGAACTCTAAACATGCGCATGAAAGAATGAAGTTCTAACAGTAGGACATAGTAACTATGCATGCAACATGAAAGGCTACAAACAAAGATCATGAATAACATGCACTGAAAAACGTTTGTTTGTTTCACATACAGAAAACATAGCATAGTGGCAATCACCTTGTCCCCCATAGAGTAGCAATATAGATGCATAGGACACCTTCAAAGTTCACAAGGGTGACTAGAAACAAATAGCACAAGAACAAGTAATAACACAATATGCATCAATTAATAATCTTTGGAACACTGCACATAGAATGACAACTATGATCTCTTAATGGTGCCTAAAGGTAGAAGGTGGAGACTCAGTAATGGTGGAAGAAATGCCTTTTTATAAAGGAAGAAGGGATTACAAGTTTCAAAAAGAGCTTCCAAAAATTATGATACTTGTTAGCTTTTAGCCCTCATTTCCCCTATCATAAGCATCTTGAAGTGGTTAAGGTTAAAGTGGCAAAGCTGGAGTATATGCTTGACGAAGTATAAGTTGGCAATCTCAAGTCCCTTGAATATGAGGGCTACACCTCGTGGATACTCAACTTAGGGCCCAAGCAAGTTCTTGTCACTGTAAGTATTTGCATATCATTGAGAACCGCCAACGGGGTACCCCTTGCACATGGTACAGGAGCTTTTCACTAACCAAAATGACAAGGCAAGCAGACAATGAGCATCTCAGCAATATTTTTATTTACCATATGCATAGCTTTTTATTGAGGATGCTTCATAGATAGCTCACTATGGTGATGTTGCAAGTTTCCACCATGATTAGGCATGGATTAGGCTAGCGGCCCAGGCGTTTATCTAACACAGAATACAAAATCCATGGACTTACAAGTTCCCACTTCATTTCACACCGGTAACATCCATAGACAAAAGAGCATGATATCAACGGAGTACAAAAGTACAAGTGCAATGTTGAAAACGTTCCCCATGACAGCACGGTTCTGCTAATCCCAACTTATAAGTGCAAGCATATACAACAAAGTTGTCTAAATGGTTCAAGTTTATTAGGGGCAAAGAATAAAGTGTGCCATCAAGTTCGTGAGGGCTTTAATCACTAAGTTTTCACATAACAAAATAGTTTTTAATTGGAAGATAGTTGAAAACAAGAATATACTTGGAATGGTGTAACACACCATGCATAGGAGTTTATAGTGGACACTTTGGAAAAACTTGGTTTCTTGGGAGTTGGAAGCATGAGTAGAACTTACTCATACAAGTGGAGGCTAGAAAAGACTGGGAGCAACCAACTAAGAGAGCAATAATGGCCATAATTATGCAATGCAACAAAGCAAACTAATCAAAGCAAAGAGTGGTACTACAAGTCAAGGACTAAATGATCATAGAGGCTAATGGTGACTTGTCATAGTCATAACATGGTGTGAGCATGTGTCAAGTCAACCCAAGCAAAACATCAAAGGAGAATACCACAATACTATGCTTTTGCATGCTAAAACAACGCATAATTTCTTCAAGGCACACTAAGCAATCCCAATTGTTTGGAACAAGACATGCTACATCAATAATCACTAATCATAATGCTAAAACAACACCTAGCATGTCATGCTAAAGTCTAAGTCACAGTCAATGCAAGATCCTCTTGCACTTCAAGCAAGAACTTACTACTCCTTTTCAAACACCAAGCAAACTTATTTGCAAAACAACACAACGAGAACGGGGGTCCAAACTTACTTTAGAAAACTAAACAAACTAAGCAAAGAAAACTAAAACTAAGATGCTCCAAGAACAACACAACTGTGCATGAAACAATAAAAGTGAAGTGTCTAGACAGACCTGAGCTTTTTTATTGATGAAGAAGGGGATGCCTTGGGCATCCCAAGCTTTGACGCTTGTACCTCTTGGATATTTATTGGGGTGAAACAATGGTGGCATCCCCAAGCTTGAGCTTTTGTCCATTCTTCATCTCATTGCATCATTCTCTCTCTACACCTGAAATTTTTCCTTCATACAAAACTTCACACAATCTTCATTAGCAACATTAGTGTATTCAAAGATATGAGACCACTGGCAAAGCTTTGGAACAGCAAGGCTTTTCACTAAAACACAATCTACTGTAGTAACTCCTTCAAAGAAACTCAATTTACCTGAAGAGAGCTAAAAAGGAATCAATAAGAAGCAAATGCAAATAATGGCAGAAATCTGTCAAAACAGACCAGTAGGTATAAACAATTTTTTTCGAACATCTTATGTTGCTCAAATCAAAAAGTGTTGAACTAACGAAAGTTAGATAACATACTGGGTCATTTATTTGAAAATTTTGAGCTCAATCCGAGTTAGATAGCCTCCTTCAAATTTTCTTGGTGGAGGACAGAAATCTGTTTTGGGACAGCAACTCCCCAAATCTTACTTCCCTCTCATTAGAGGTCATTCGTGGCAAGCAAACAAAAAGGATAAGGAGAGGTTATTACAGAAGTATTAACTTCCAAGACTCAATAAAACTCTTGGGTTATCTCCCAACAAGTACTTTTCTTTAACACCTTTAAGTTAGGCTTGGGACTTTGAGAAGATGCTCTCATAAGAACAATGAGTTGAAGTAAAAGAGAGCATCAAGAAGCAAATTTAAAACACCTTTAAGTCTAACCCACTTCCTATGCATAGGAATCTTGTACACAAATAATTTCACAAATAACAAAGTGACATGCATAGGAAGAGAAAAGAATAGTAACTTCAAAACTTTTAGCACAAAGAGAGGTGTTTTAGTACCATGAAAACTTCTGCAACCATATTTTCCTCTTTCATAATAATTCTCAGTAGCCTCATGAATAAACTTAACAATATAACTATCACATAAAGCATGCTTTTCATGATCTACAAACACATATTTTCTATCAAGCTCAAAAATAGTGGGATTAAAACCTTCACAGGTTTTACCCAAAGTAGATATTTCAAAAGGATCCACCAGAACATAACATTCATCCTCCTTTGGTAAGCATGAGGGACAATCAAATAATGTAAAGGTAAAGAGTTACTCTCATTAGAAGGTAGACATGGGTAGATCCATTCTTCCTCCTCTTGACCATCACTCTCCTCCTCTTTTTCATCTAATGAGCTATCAGTTTCAGCAATTTCTTCTTCCATAGGCTCCCGCAAGGCATTAGTCTCTTCCATTTGCGGAAAGCACCTATTAAAATATTCAAGAATATAGCTATTTTATTCCTTGTAATTATCAAAGCAAAATTTAAGTATCTCATAAACCTCATGTTCATAAGGTGCATCATCAGTATTTTCAAGCAAACTGGCAAGTTCAAATGCACCCTTGAAAGCAATAAATTCTTCAATTTGTTCCACATCATCAAAGTCATAATTTCCTTTAAAATAAGATGATATGGTAACATTATCATTATACTCACACTAAAAAGGCAGGTGTTTATACCTCCTACAGCAACAAGACTTATCAAAGCAATAAGTAACATTATAAGTGGAGCACACCTCTCTAGCAAAAATATTCAACTTATCAATTTGTTCCCATAAGTGTTTCCCTTTTTTATGACAAACGGTGTTCCTTATAATAATACTTTTGTTCTTCCATGAACCCACCTTGCCAATAAGAACTAGTTTCAAAGAAACCAACCATTGATAGAAAGCATGACCAAGCAAGGCAATAACAGACCAGCAACTAGAGTAGTGACTAATTTTTTTGTGTTTTTGAATAAGGCAAGCAAACCAAGCTAGACTATTTTTTTTTTGGGTTTTTTGAAAATAGGCAAACAAAACCAAGCAAAAGAAACAAAGCAAACTAAAAACAAAGTAAAGATAAAGGAAGTGAAGGACTCCCCTTGTGAAGACGTCCTTAGCCTCCCTGGCAACGGCGCCAGAAATCTTGATGCGTGCGTCCGGTGTTGACGTGGGAGCACTTCATTGGAAACCCCAAGAGAAAGGTGTGATGGAGCACAACAGCAAGTTTCCCTCGGTAGAGACCGAGGTTATCGAACCAGAAGGAGGAAGGAAATGTCTCAAAGGTGTTGGAAGAAACATGGAGACCTGCACAACACAAACTCAAGACTTTGTCCCAACGAATCAGTGAGGTTGTGAAGCTCACCGGTTTGCTGTAACAAAGGATTAAATGTATGGTGTGGAAGGTAATGGTTTGTAGCAAGTAAACATGTAACAGTGGAAGATGTATCAATGGTAAAGATTGGACCGGGGTCCATAGTTCACTAGAGGTGCTCTCCTTAGATAAACAACATGGCATGAAGGGTAAATAAATTACAGCAGGGCAATTGACAGGAATTGAGCAAGGCATAACAATGCAATTACTAGCCAGAAAGATCCTATGAGGTTGATTGGGCAATACAACAATATACATAGACCGTCATCCAACTACATCTATGACTAGAAGTCCACCTTCAGGTTATCATCCGAACCCCCTCCAGTATTAAGTTGCAAGCAATAGACAACTCCTTTAAGAAAAGTGTGTAAGGTAAACAGTCCACATGTTCCATGAATAAGAGACCATTGATTTATCCCTAGTAGCAACAACACATCTACAACCGAAGAGATTATTGTAACTTCCCTTGGAAACTAGAGGCATGAACCCACTATCGAGCATAAATACTCCCTCTTGGAGTCACTAGCAACTACTTGCCCAAGATAACCACTAGCAACGGAGAGCATGCAAGATCACAAACAACACAGACATGATAGAATCATAAAGATAAAACCATTAATCAAACCAACATAATAATCTCAATATCCATCGGATCCCTGCAAACACAACATGCATGATTACAAACAGATTAGATCCTGATCATGAACGGAGCTCACAAGATCTATACATGAAAGCACAAAGGAGGAGATACGACCATCTAGCTACTACATGGACCCATAGTCCAAGGTGGAACTACTCACGAATCATACCGGAGAGAAGGCCTCCAGGATGATCTCCCCTCCGGCAGGGTGCCGGGAAGAGCTTGAGACCCCCCCAATCTAGGGACGATGGTGGCAGCGGCCACAGATGGTTTCATTGGATTTCTGATCGGGTACTCAGAGTTTCTGCATCGGGGGCTTCTTATAGGCGAAGGGGCGAGACCGGAGGCGGCCAGGGCCAGCAAACCCTAGCCAGGCGCGGGCCCACCTGTGGCCGCGCCTGGGGGGGTGGACCCTCTGGCTTGCCTCCCCGGCTCTCCTTTGGACTTCTTGTTCCCCACTGAAAGTTATTGAGTTTGTCCTTCGTCCCGTCCAATTCAAAGAATATTTCTTTACTAACTTTTCTCAAACCAAAAACAGCAGAAAACAGGCATCTGGCACTGTTGCAACTTTTTAATAGGTTAGTACCGGAAAACATGTAAAAAGCACCTCAAAGTGTAGACAAGTAAAGAAAAGTAGATACTAAACAAGCATGGAGCATCAAAAATTATAGATATGTTTCTAATGTATCACACTTCACCATTTATGGGCCTAGGGGGATGCATTGTGTATTTGGCTACTAATCGTGGGGTTACCGGAGTGACAGAAACCTGAACCCCCGTTAGGAAACCTTTGCATAAGGGAATGTAGGATCTTAGAGTTTAAGGCTATGGTTAGATTTATATCTTAATTACTTTCCTGTAGTTACGGATGTTTGCAGGGGGTTTAATCACAAATATGTATTAGTCCTAGCAAGGGCGGTATGTTAGCACAGGTTCACCCACACAACACTTACGAACACCAAAGAAGAGTACTCAGCTATTTGTAGCGAAAGCACTTGACATAATTCCCATGTGTCCTCAAGAACGTTTGGTCCATATAAGTATTTCCACCGGCTTGTCCTTTGCTAAGAAAGGATTGGGCCACTTGCTCCGTTTGTTTACTGTATTTTTTACTTGCTCCTTGTTTTGTTGCCTTATCAAAAAACCACTAAAAATCCATTTGCTAAGTATTCACAGGGATTTCCTGCTCCATACCACTGTTCAGCACCTTCTGCTCCTCGTTGGGATCGACACTCCTATTTATCGAAAATACTACGATACACCCCCCTATACTTGTGGGTCATCAAGACTATTTTCTGGCGCCGTTGCTGGGGAGTGAAGCGCTATTGAAGAGTGGAACTGGTAAAGGAAACTTTTACTGTGAGTATTGCTTTTGCTACTGCTTGTTACTTTGTTTCCATTATGGATAACCCACTTGGTTTTCTGTTTGGGAAAACTACTGCCACTGTTAGGGTAGTAGATGAACCACCACTTGTTGAGATAGATCCTTTTAAGATACCTACAAGTATTGTTGACCGTGTTATGGATAATTATTATTTTGGGGATGGAACTATCCATCCTGGTGATCACTTTCTCTTTATCCATGAATTATGCGGGTTGATTAAGTGTGCAGGTATCACCACTGAACAGGTGAAGAAGAAGTTACTCTCCATATCCTTGAAAGGGAGAGCTGAAGAATGGTATAAGCTGCTGAAGAATGGACAATCCATGGAATGGGAGGAGATGTCATCTCTTTTTTACTCTAAATTTTATCCTCATAGTGAAATTCATAAAGATAGAAATCTTATATATAACTTTTGGCCTCTTGATGGAGAGAGTACAGCTCAAGCTTGGGGAGATTGAAGTTACTAATGCTTAAATGTCCTATTCATGAACTCCCTAACAATATTTGTTGTGGTCAAGTCAAAGTCATAAATCATTTCCTAAGTCATTTTGAAAACATCTGACGGGGGAACAGTATGGCCACTCCAACTGTCCATAACCGCAGACGCGGCTATTCGAATAGTTTGACACTCTGCAGAGATTGTACACTTTCACCATAACATCCGATACATCCGTCAGGAACAAATCCTGAATTCACCATACTCAGTATGCGGATAATCAATCCTAACCTTTCAATTACATGCCCTAGTATAGGCACCTCTCCTGTGAGTTTGGCCTCCCAATCATGACCAACTGTCATCTTGGGTACTGCACAGGTGGACAATCTTCACAAGGTAACCTCAGCTCAGACCTTGGCCGCAAGGGAACCCATACTAAGGTATATAAATTTCCAGTCAAGCCCTACCCAATTTTTCGGGTATTATGGTTGTACGGTAAAATTGGAATGGTATCGCATCTAGACAACCATCAGTTTTATAAAGGGCTAAGGCTCATGCCTCAACCTTTTCATCATCAAAATCATCTGGTGTTCAAGAACACATGTCAAAACATTTTAGTGGAATGACTCATCATTCTAAGGTTTTCATAACCATTTTTACCAAGTATTCCCATCTAAATTTGATCAGGTTTTATGCTTAGCACTAGCATCTACAAGTGGGGGTAAATACTAATGATGGGTAATAAATAAGTGGGGATTAGCTAAGTTCAATCTCATGCCTTAGCATGACATCAAGATTATCTAACTTAGGCCAAATTTTATGCTCTTTATGCTACCTTCAATTATATTTCTTAGAATCTATGAGTAACTAAGTAAACTCTAAGAGAAAGATTTGATAAGGAAAATAAAGTATTAAGCTTGCAAGTAAAACTAGGATTGGGTATCAAGTGGTGTAAGCTTGCTAAGTTGATAGCTTGTTAAAATATCAGTATAAGCTTGCTAGGTTGCAAGTGTTAGCTTGCTCATTAAACTAGTAGTATTAGGCTTGCCTTGTGCAGAGCAGTGGTTGAAGTTCTCCTCGGCTTCTTCCTCGTAGTATCCTCCTTCCTCCTTGTATCCTTGGTCGGTACTAGCGTCTATAAATAAATACAAGGTACACAATCACCAAACAATACTTAACTATTTCTAATCATCACACAAAGGTTCATACTAGGTGATCTAGCATCATCACTAACATTACAAGATTAAAGCACTTGTCTTATTTGTTTTATTTAAGAAAAGTAATTTCTACTCATTGAAAAATTACTTAAGATTTAATATTCTCCAACTCAAACATGGGATCATGTTGACACATGTCATCACCACATATTTTAGTACATGGGAATGTGATTTAAAGTGGTGTCACAATTTAATAAGGTTTACCCTTTTATTTTAATTAAATAAAGTGACTAGAAAGGCCTATGTGGCATTCTTTTATTACTTGAACATTATTTCTGCAAGTAAACCCATGTGTTTTTATATATTCTGAAAGGTATGATCAAATGTGATTTTTGAGAGTTGGAATCAACTCAAAACCTTTTGTGGTTGAATTTTGAAAAAATGTTTAAATGCAGAAAAGCTTCAGCCTTGTTATTTTTACCATGGTTGATCTATAAATCCAAATGGTTTGAATCCAACGGGCTTGGATTAAGCATTACAGTACCTTTCTAACAAAATTGGTTTCATGCATTTTGGTTCAGTGAATCGAGCTG
This sequence comes from Avena sativa, assembly GCA_916181665.1. Taxonomy (NCBI): domain Eukaryota; kingdom Viridiplantae; phylum Streptophyta; class Magnoliopsida; order Poales; family Poaceae; genus Avena; species Avena sativa. Next base: position 73,595,973 of record OV702294.1, on the reverse strand, counting down.
GGTTGATTTTTGAATCTATGTACAGAATTGTGTTTGAAATTAAATGAATAAAACTAAATTGGAATTGTTGGGTCGCGCGGGATGTTTTACTGGGCCGGCCCACTACGCACAGCGCATGCACGGGCTGCTTAAGTGACTGTCCCCACGCGTCAGTGAGACAGTGAGGGGCGAAGCGGTATGGGGCGATCTAGGCCGTAGGATCTAATTCTAATCGAACGGTTCGAGTTCAGCGTCCATGCCTGAACAGGACGCGACGAGCAAGAACCCTAGCGCGGCCAGTGGGGGTCGTGGGAGGCTCACCGGGGCTTCGACGATGGTCGGCGACGGGGGCGAACGATGAAGTCGACGACGGCGATCCTCCTTGTACTGGCAGCTTCTCCTGGGGCGGCTCCAATCAACGGCTACCTTCTTCTCTAGCAGCGGCGGTCTCCGGCCAAATTCTGGCAATGCACTGCTTGACTTGCTCCAGGAGTGAGGTTGGGTGGTTCTGAGGGGGAGTGGAGTGAACTGGTGTGAAGAAAACGAGCGGTGGAGGCCTCTATTTATAATGGCTGAAGGGGACCGACGGGCGTGGGCTAAGCTCTTCATGGTCGACGGCACAGAGTGCTACTGGCATGGGCGACGGTCGGGGGCGGTGCTGTGCTCCCTGGCGAAGCTCAACGGTGTGGTGGTGAGGCATGGGGCGGTGCTGATCGGTCGGAATGCGTCGATGCTCTGGGCGGGTCCGACGGTGATTTTAATGGCGCAGAGCGTGCGTTGTGCGCGCAGTGGCAAACGGGCATGTCTGCGGGGTTGCTGGGGCGGTGGTGATCACACACGCAAGCGGCGAGGGCGGCACGCAGTCTGTGGGTGCTGGTCGAGCGTGGCGCACTAGCGCGCTCTCGGCTCGCACGCAGAGAGGTTTGGCATGGGCTTGTCGTGTGGTCCAGGGGCTGGCAGTGCTCGGGGCTAGGACAGGGATTGGCGATGGACGGTGCTGCGTGTGTGAGACAAGGTTAGCGAGGCTAGTTCTTCCTTTAGCTCGCTAGCGACATGGGGGTGGAAAGTTTGCTCTCGGCATGCTTGCCATTAATGGCATCGTCTGGTTTACAGTGAGCTAGAGGGGTTAAACAAGTTAGATGATCTACTGAGGGTGTAGTGTGAGCTAGATGGGGAACAAGTTAGGCCAAAATTACTGCACACTATAGTGTTTGATGTTTGTTTGTTTGCTGCCAGCAAGGTGTTTGATGAAATGGCCGAAAGAACTTCAAATTTGAATTTTGGATTCAAACTTGGTGGGTTTGCTAGACACATACTAGGGAGTCTCTAGTTAGTTAGATTAGTCAAGGGGCACTGGTTTGGTTGGGTTTTGAAAATGTGTGATCTTCACATATGATAAAGATTAAATTTTGAATTGTGATTTGAATGAGGTTGCCAAATGTTTCTGCAAGTTTGAAAGGTGGGCTTTGATTCACTTTTACTTGTTCTATCAAGGGGTGAAAAAAATTGGGAAAGTTTCTGTTTGAAATCTTGGACTAGAAACACTCAAAGTGACCTAGTGAGCAAGATTGGCAAAAATGACCATTTGCTTTATTTGATTTGTTTTTTATTTTATCTTGATTTGTTTCTGCATGGAATTTTTTATATGATGCTATTTTCATCTTTAAACCATTTCTTGCTATTTAGGTTAATCACACAAGTTCATTCATGCATTTATCAAATCATCACATACACACATGCATTCATATGATTTTAATTAATCAAAGCTTTTTGTTAACCCTAATTTTAGTGATTAGAGTTTGATGATCATTGTTTTATATTTTTGGGATGTTACAAACCTTCCCCCCTTAAACAAAATCTCGTCCCGAGATTTGAAAAAGGGAGAAAAAGATTACTTAGGATTTAAAGAGATCGGGAAACTCCGTCCTGATGTGATCTTCGCGGTCCCAGGTAGCTTCTTCTTTAGTGTGGTTGCTCCACTGAATCTTGAGAAACTTGATGCTTCGGGTTCTGGTGGTTCTGAAAGCTTCTTCCAAAATACGGATGGGTACTTCAGGATAGGTCAGGTCATCGTTGATCTCTATGGTCTGATGATCAATGTTCTTGAAAACTTCAGTCTTCTCCGGAACTTCAAGGCATTTGTGAAGTAACGATATATGGAACACATTGTGTACTGCTGACATTTCCTCGGGCAGTTCCAATTTATATGATACCTCTCCTCGACGATTTAGAATCTTGAAGGGTCTAATATATCTGGGGGCTAACTTTCCTTTGAGCTAGAAACGCTACATTCCCTTCAAAGGCGACACTTTAAGATACACGAAATCTCCGATATTGAAAGCGAGGTCTCGACGTCTCTTGTCGGCGTAACTCTTTTGTCTTGACTGGGCGATCTTGAGGTGCTCACAAATCTTGTGAACTTTCTCTTCTGCTTCTTGTAGGATGTCGGGTCCGAAAATCTGACTCTCTCCTACTTCCGACCAATTCAAAGGGGTTCGACACTTCCTTCCATACATGAATTCAAATGGGGCCATTTGCAGAATATCTTGATAACTGTTGTTGTATGAAAATTCTGCGAAAGGCAGACAGTTTTCCCATTTAGATCCATACTCTAGCACACATTCTCTCAACATATCTTCGAGTATTTGATTTACTCGCTCCGTTTGGCCATCGGTCTGAGGGTGATATGCTGTGCTGAAATCTAATCGGGTTCCTAAACGTTCTTGGACTTTCTTCCAGAATCTCGAGGTAAACTGAGTTCCTCGATATGATAAGATGTTCTTGGGGACTCCGTGCAAACTGACGATTCTAGCGATGTACAACTCAGCTAGCTTCAAACTTTGGTATGTGGTCTTGACTGGTAAGAAATGGGCTACTTTGGACAATCTGTCAACTATGACCCAGATAGTCATTTCCCCTACTAGAAGTAGGCAATCCGGTGATAAAGTCCATTCCAACTGAATCCCATTTCCATTCCAGAATCTGTAGAGGTTGCAATAGTCCTACGGGTCTTTGATGTCCCGCCTTGACTCTCTGACATATATCACACTTGGTGATATAGCTTCCGATTTCTCTCTTCATTTTATGCCACCAAAATTTCTCCTTCAAATCCTGATACATCTTCGTTCCTCCGGGGTGGATAGAATAAAGAGTATCATGGGCTTCTTTCAAAATCACTTCATTCAATTTCGAATATGCTGGTACACAGAGACGTCCTTTGTACCACAGAACTCCTTCTTCGTCTTCGGTGAATCCGGGTACTTTGCCTATACCGATACGGCGTTTGATTCCGTTGATACTAGCATTTCCTTTATGCGCCTCCTTGATCTGACTGATCAAAGTGGGTTGAAGTTCTATGCTAGCCAAAAATCCTTCACTCACTAATTCCATTCGGAAATCTTCCATCTCTTTGTGCAAACTTGGTTGCTCCTTCAAAATCATGGAGTTCAAGCGACACGACAATCTGATAAGGGCATCTGCTACCACATTGTATTTATCGAGGTGATAGTGAATGTCCAGATCATAGTCCTTGAGTAGCTAAATCCATCTTCTCTGTCTCATATTCATCTCCTTCTGAGTGAATATATACTTCAAGCTCTTGTGATCCGAATAAATCTCACAACGTTTTCCCATGAGTTAATGCCTCCATGTCTTCAGGGCTAGAACTACGGCTGCGAGTTCAAGGTCATGGGTTGGATAATTCTGTTCATGCTGCTTCAGTTGTCGGGATAGATAAGATATAACTTTGCCTTCTTGCATTAGCACACATCCGAGACCGATCTTGGATGCGTCACAATACACATCAAAGGGCTTCGTGATATCCGGCATGATCAAGATTGGGGCTGAAATCAATCTACTCTTGAGTTCCTGAAAACTCGCTTCACATTTGTCCGTCCATTCAAACTTCTTGTCCTTATTCAGCAATTGGGTCATGGGTCTGGCAATACTCGAGAATCCTTATGCAAACTTGCGGTAGTATCCCGCTAATCCAAGAAATGCACGAACTTGGGTTTGAGTGGTTGGGGCTTGCCAATCTTCAACATATTTCACCTTCACAGGGTCAACGGCAATTCCTCCGGCTGATACAATGTGCCCGAGGAATCCTACCTCCTGTAACCAGAATTCACATTTGCTAAACTTGGCATATAGCTTACGCTCTCTAAGGGTTCCAAGAATGGTCCTTAGGTGTAGCTCATGTTCTTCTTCTGATTTGGAATAAATCAGAATGTCATCGATGAAAACAATGACAAACTTATCCAGGAAGTCCATAAAAATCTTATTCATGAGGTTCATGAAATATGCGGGGGCATTGGTTAATCCAAAAGACATGACGGTATACTCGTATAATCTATATCTGGTAGTGAAGGCAGTCTTTGGAATATCCTCTGCGTGAATCTTGAGTTGATGATAGCCAGTTCTAAGATCAATCTTAAAAAACACTTTGGCACCAGTCAACTGGTAAAACAGGTCTTCTATCTTCGGCAACGGGTACTTGTTCTTGATGGTGACATCGTTCAACTTCAAATAATCCGTACACAAACGGTTACCTCCATCTTTCTTGTCCACAAACAAAACAGGTGATCTCCATGGCGATGCACTTGGTTGAATCAATCCAATTTCCAGCATGGCATCCAGTTGCTTCTTTAGCTCCAATAGCTCAGACGGGTTCATGCTATATGGTCTCTGGGCTATGGGTCCGATTTCAGGTATTAGTTCAATGATAAACTCGATATCCCGATCTGGGGGCATACCGGGCAAAACATCTGGAAATACATCGGGGTATTCACAGACTATCCGAACTTGGTCAATGGTAGGTTGGGCTATACTCTTGTTGCACTTGAATTGACGAGGCAAGGTTTCAGATACATGCTCGACTGATATTCCGGCTGTACTGGTCATGGTTATGGATTTCTTGCACAGTCAATTAATCCTTTGTGTTTGGACATCCAATCCATTCCTAGTACTACTTCCAAACCTTTAGTTCCGAGTACTATTAGATTAGCATAAAAATCTATGCCATGGATTCGGATAGGGACGGCTTTGCAAATTTGCCTAGCTTTGGTGGTTGAACCAGGTATTTGAACAATCATAACATGCTTCAATTTGGTTGGTTGAATCTTACTAGTGCATGCAAATTCTTCAGTGACAAATGAGTGTGATGCTTCAGAATCAAACAACACTCTTGCAAGTACTGAGTTAACAGAAAACATATCCAGCACGACATCTGGCGCTTCTTGGGCTTCTTCAGCATGCATGAGAAAGAGACGGCAGTTGCGGTTGAGCGAATTTCCTGGGGCAAATCTTCTTTCGAGCTGAACACGACGTTGCTTCTGAGCTAGGGCATTTGCATTGGGGGCTGCAGCAATCTTCTTGGGGCACTCATTGGAATAGTGACCCTTGGTTCCACATTCATAACAAAACACTTGCGACTTGTCCTTTGCTGCAACAGGCACAACATTGCTTCCAGTCCTTGGGGCAGTGTTGGTGTTGGTGACGGCATTGTTGTTGTTGAACTTGGGTGGTGCACGGTTGAAATTGCTGGAGTTGCCGAGGTTGTTGTGGTTTCCTCCGGGCCTTGGGTTTCCACGGTTGGGATAGGTCGGACGGTTCATCGGGGGTCTGTTGGTTCTTTGGGCAAATCCTGGAGATAGGTTGGGGTGATACTTTGGTGTATGGTGGGTTCCTGGTTGATGCATCATGTGACACTTGCGGTTCTCATTGGCTTGGTTGATCTTTCCCTCCATCTGAATGGCAGAGTCAACTAAGGCTTCAATATCAGCAAAGGGGATATTGACTAACACTGTCTGCGTCTCATCGTGCAGACCATTCAAGAATCTCTCCTTCTTCTTGACTTCAGTGTCGATCTCATCCGGTGCATACCTAGCTAATGACAAGAATTTTTCACAGTATTCCACTACTGTCATCCTTCCTTGCTTCAGTTCCCTGAATTCATCTCTCATCCTCTTGATCAAACCTGGTGGCACATGGGTTCTTCTGAACTTGACCTTGAATTCATCCCAAGTCATCATCTGACCTTCGGTCATTGCGTGAATGTTGTTACACCATGCTCTTGCATCTCCGGCCAGATAGTGGGTGGCGAACAGAACTTTCTCGTTGGCTTCCACTCCTGCAACTTCCAGATTGTTCTCCATGGTTTGCAGCCAATCATCTGCATCTAGGGGCTCTTCTGACTTAGTAAAAACAGGTGGATTGGTGTTCTGGAAATTCTTGAGCTTAGATCCATGGTTGTCCTGATTTCCATGGCCTTGATTGTTGTTGGACATCTGGGCGATGTGTTGAAGGGTGGCTAAGTTGGCTTGACGTTCGGTCAGCTTCGCGGTCAGAAACCAACATTTGCAAAATCTGCAACATCGGGTCCGAGGATGAACCGCTTCCTGCGCGAGGCATCTGAATATTGAGATAGATCATGAGAAAAGAGGGAAATTTCTAAGGTTCAGGGATTTCAAAAAGTTTTTGAAGTTTGACTCAGATTTTTTTCTAGAAACTTGCTTTTCATTCATAGCACACGATACAAACACACACCACAACAAAAAAACAGATGGTTTTAAGAACCATTCTAGAAAACTACGATACAGTGGGACCGACTACAACTCACTAACGCTAGTTCTCAAGTGCTACTACTCCTCGGAGTTAGTGTCATCATCATCGTGATCGATGAAGGCAAAGTCATCCTCATCGGTGAAGAAGTCCATGGCCTGATCCTCCAGAAAGTCATCATCATCGCTGAGATAGGAGTAGGGATCTCCACGAAGGTCTTCCCATGCATTATCCCTTTCCTCCAACTGCATATCTCTCTCGTGGATGGTCTCCTCCAAATCCGTGATCCTGTGGCGAAGACGGGCAATGATGTGCTCCTTCTTGTCAAGCTGACGGGGACGAGACTTGCGATCCTTCACTAGCATGGCGATGGTCTGATCCTTCTTCTTGGTGATGGCGTACTTGTGGTTGGCGTAGGAACGAGCATTGTCCAACTCCTTCTGACGGTCATACATCATGAAGCTAAGGTGGTCCAACTGAGTCTTCAGCTCGGGGTAGTATGGGGCCTCCAGTGGCTGTCCCATAGCATCACGCCTTGGGTACAACTCGAAGCGGGTACCGTTGATTTGATTGATACTCTGACCACAGAGACGGGCAAGAGCTTCCTGCATTGCCTTGGCCAGTCCATCGAGCTAGTTGTTCTCTCTTAAGGTGAATTGAATTCCCTCTATAGTGGGGGGTTCAATCTTTCCTCGAAGACTTGCAACAACTAGCAACCAAAATCTTCTCCTTCCTGATCATTGAGCTGAGCTCCGAAGAACTCGGGGTGAGGACGTTCCAGCATGTCCGACAGCTGGTCCAAGTCACGCTCAAAGATGAGGTCTCCTCTATTCCCCAGCTGATAAAACTTGATGTACTTCACGTCCATCTATAAGAATATAGGATGAGTAAGTTAGTAGAGTGATCAAGTGTGTCAAATTTTATGTACTTTGCAAGAATTTTTGAGAAATATGAATTTTCATGAAAGAATACAAGTGATAAGAATGGGAATAAGTTTTTGTAAATACTCATTTACTTTGGTTTTGAAACTAAGTTTTTGATTCAAACGTCCATTCTAACTAGGGTCTCCTATGGTCAGGATGACTCTGATACCAACTTGTCAACACCCGGATTTTTAATCACAGATGCCTGTTATGCCATACATCGCAATCCCAGGATTACCATTTTTGCGAGACATAACAGATTTGGATATCACAGTATATCATCCATTACAAACCATACATAAGGTCTTACACAAATAAGGATCTCAGGATCTAGTTCTAAATACAATTCAAGCAGCGGAATAATGTAACGATAACGATAGCGTACGCAAAGCTCCATATTCAGGGTCACAGGCAATGCTGGCGATGGGAGATGATCCTAGTTGTCATAACCTTCCTGCGGTCCATCATCCTGGTACTCCTCTTCATAGTCTGGCCACGGGAATAGCTAGGGACAAAGCCATGAGTACTCTTTAAGTACTCACAAACTAATACTAATAAGTGAAGTGGTTTTGAATAGGATATACTAAGCTCTAGGGTTGTTTTGCAAAAAGCCAGATTTACCTCTACTAAGTTCAGAAGCAAATAAAACTAGTTGAAAGTTTTATAACACCTAAGTGGGAACTTGAATTTCAGAGCACAACTCTGTTGTGGTCAAGTCAAAGTCATAAATCATTTTGAAAACATCTGACAGGGGAACAGTATGGCCACTCCAATTGTCCATAACTGCGGACGCAGCTATTCGAATAGTTTGACACTCTACAGAGATTGTACACTTTCACCACAACATTCGTACATCCGTCAGGAACAAATCCTGAATTCACCATACTCAGTATGCGGATAATCAATCCTAACCTTTCAATTACACTCCCTAGTATAGGCACCTCTCCTGTGAGTTTGGCCTCCCAACCATGACCAACTGTCATCTGGGGTACTACACATGTGGACAATCTTCACAAGGTAGCCTCAGCTCAGACCTTGGCCGCAAGGGAAACCATACTAAGGTATATAAATTTCCAGCCCAGCCCTACCCAATTTTCGGGTATTGTGGTTGTACGGTAAAATTGGAATGATATCGCATCCAGACAACCATCAGTTTTATAAAGGGCTAAGGCTCATGCCTCAACCTTTTCGTCATCAAAATCATCTGGTGTTCAGAACACATGTCAAAACATTTCAGTAGAATGACTCATCATTCTAAGGTTTTCATAACCATTTTTACCAAGTATTCCCATCTAAAGTTGATCAGGTTTTATGCTTGGCACTAGCATCTACAAGTGGGGGTAAATACTAATGATGGGTAATAAATAAGTGGGGATTAGCTAAGTTCAATCTCATGCCTTAGGATGTCATCAAGATTATCTAATTAGGCCAAATTTTGTGCTCTTTATGCTACCTTCAATTATCTTCTTAGAATCTATAAATCACTAAGTATACTCTAAGAGAAAGATTTGATAAGGAAAATAAAGTATTAAGCTTGCAAGTAAAACTAGGATTGGGTATCAAGTGGTGTAAGCTTGCTAAGTTGATAGCTTGTTAAAATATCAGTATAAGCTTGCTAGGTTGCAAGTGTTAGCTTGCTCATTCAACTAGTAGTATTAGGCTTGCCTTGTGCAGAGCAGTGGTTGAAGTTCTCCTCGGCTTCTTCCTCGTAGTATCCTCCTTCCTCCTCGTATCCTTGGTCGGTACTAGCGTCTATAAATAAATACAAGGTACACAATCACCAAACAATACTTAACTATTTCTAATCATCACACAAAGGTTCATACTAGGTGATCTAGCATCATCACTAACATTACAAGATTAAAGCACTTGTCTTATTTGTTTTATTTAAGAAAAGTAATTTCTACTCATTGAAAAATTACTTAAGATCTAATATTCTCCAACTCAAACATGGGATCATGTTGACACATGTCATCACCACATATTTCAGTACATGGGAATGTGATTTAAAGTGGTGTCACAATTTAATAAGGTTTACCCTTTTTATTTTAATTAAATAAAGTGACTAGACAGGCCTATGTGGCATTCTTCTATTACTTGAACATTATTTCTGCAAGTAAACCCATATGTTTTTATATATTCTGAAAGGTATGATCAAATGTGATTTTTGAGAGTTGGAATCAACTCAAAAGCTTTTGTGGTTGAATTTTAAAAATGTTTGAATGTAGAAAAGCTTCAGCCTTGTTATTTTTACCATGGTTGATCTATAAATCCAAATGGTTTGAATCCAACGGGCTTGGATTAAGCATTCCAGTACCTTTCTAACAAAATTGGTTTCATGCATTTTGGTTTAGTGAATCGAGCTGGGTTGATTTTTTAATCTATGTACAGAACTGTGTTTGAAATTAAATGAATAAAACTAAATTTGAATTGTTGGGTCGCGCGAGATGTTTTACTGGGCCGGCCCACCATGCACAGCGCACGCGAGGGCTGGTTAAGTGGCTATCCCCACGCGTCAGTGAGACAGTGAGGGGCGAAGCGGTATGGGCGATCTAGGCCATAGGATCTAATTCTAATCGAACGGTTCGAGTTCATCGTCCACACCTGAACAGGACGCGACGAGCACGAACCCTAGCGCGGCCAGTGGGGGTCGTGGGAGGCTCACCGGGGCTCCGGCGATGGTCGGTGATGGGGGCGAACGATGAAGTCGATGACGGTGATCCTCCTAGTACCGGCAGCTTCTCCTGGGGCGGCTCCAATCGACGGCTACCTTCTTCTCCAGCAGCGGCGGGCTCCGGCCAAATTCCGGCGATGCGCTGCTCGACTTGCTCCAGGAGTGAGGTGGGGTGGTTCTGAGGGAGAGGGGAGTGAACTGGTGTGAAGAAAACAAGCGGTGAGGGGGACCGACGGATACGGGCTAAGCTCGTCGTGGTCGGCGGCATAGAGTGCTACTGGCATGGGCAACGGTAGGAGCGGTGCTGTGCTTCCAGGCGAAGGTCAACAGCGTGGTGGCGAGGCGTGGGGCGGTGTTGATCGGTCGGAATGCGTTGATGGGGATATGCCTACCGGGGTATACCTAGCAGGACGTTTCCGACTGGCCCAGGTGCCAGCGAGTGGGCCTGCAGGACGACGACTGGATCAATATCTGGCGTGGACTCAAGCGACTGGAAGCTGAAGGCCCAGAAGCGTAGATAGGCCCAGTCGGATTAGGTTAAAGTATCATTGAAACCTTAACTGATTCGGTTGAGATCTGTAAACCCTAGGGAGGTGAGTCTATATAAACCTCCCTAGAGGACGCATAGAGGATACATTCCATCATACACCTAAGCGACTCGCTGCCTAGCCGCCGAGCTTGCCCCATTGTACTCTCACCATAATACAATCTAGCAGGAGTAGGTCTTTACCCTCCGGGGGGGCGAATCTGGGTAAATCCTTGTGTCTCCGCCCTCATCTCGCACCGCAGATGGCTGGCCGCCCTTGCCCCATGTTCTACTACTCGCTGCCGATTGCAGCATCTGCCGTGGTCATTCCCACGACAGTGGCGCCCACCGTGAGGCCTGGCCGGTCAGGCTGGTGTTCTACGGCGAGATCCAATCTGCCCATCAACGAGACGATCGCCACCGGCCGCATGATTGCGATCGGCGAGATGCTCCAGATCTTGCCGAGCAGCTACGTCCCGATGGCGCGACCCGTCACGCGCAGCATAATCCTTCCGGTCGGCACGATCAGCCTCTTTGTCGGCCTCACCGATGTCATCGTCTCGGAGTACTGGGCTCGCATCCGCGAGTCGCCGCCACGCGACCGGCCCTCTGAGAGCCAGGTCCGCATGATCCATCGCCTCGCCTCCGAGTACGACTCGGCCCACAGCAACGCGGCCGAAACCACCACGGCTGCGGAAGACGCGGCCCTCAACGACGACGCTGATTCGGCGACCCCGGCGTCACTCGCCGGGTCCATTGTCGCCGCGTCACCCAGGTCTCCAACGTCGGAGACTTCAAGGATCCCTCTATCCTTGGGATCTTCGACTTCGACTCCGGGTCAGAGAACTCCGCCGACCTCCGCGACGGAACCGGCCGCCATGCCGCGACCTACATGGCGCCTGGCGCCGACCCGCCGGAAGATCCATTCTCCATGCCGACCCCCCCCCAACGCGACGGCAACAGAGGTCGAGGAACTCCGCCTGAAACTGGCGGCAGCAGTCTGCAAGGAACAAGTCGAGCGTGAAAAATTTCACCTCGAGTAGGTAACAGCGCAGGAGTTGTCGCGCTACCACCAGCTCCGAATCAGGTCGCGTCTGAACCCCACTATCCAGGGGCACGCCCTGAATTTCGACGACGAGAACGACCCGGCACGCACGGCCGAGCGCACGATCTGCAAGAACGCGCCACCAGGAGGAAGCACTCAACCCCCACCAGGGTCAACGGCCAATGGCGCCCCGCCACCACCCAAACGCGCACTCCCCAGGGACCAGCCGCGGATCGTGGTCTCCTCGCGGGAGCGAGACGCGAACGGCCTACCGCTGTTCTCCACCCCAATGGACAACCTCGTTGCGGGCCGAGCAGCAGTCGACAACATCGCAGCGACTGGTGAAGGCGCCCTGCAGATCCAGTACGCCAAGGCCCTGCTCGCAAAAGCGGTTGAGCAACAAAACGCAGGCGTCGACTCATAGGGGCGGATGTACTCGCGTTCATCGGGCAGCAGAGCGGCCTCAAGCGGCCGTCCCATGGCGGCAAACACCCTCAACTGCCCACCACCCGAACCACTATAGCTCCAACACCGACCCGCGAACGCGGCACTCTCCACCAACGACCCCCGGCCGGCAACCAACTTCGTCGCTACCAATGGTCAACCCGTCGACGCCCGCACCCACATCATCAACAATCAGAGCTGGCGCGCACGCCAGCTCGACGACCTGTGGCATACCCTCACCAACCGGCGCGATGGTGAGCCGAGGGGGTCGCTAAGCCGACTCGGGCCCCGGTGCTTCGGACCGATGATCGGAGGTGAGAGATACCCGACGAACTTCAAAGCGCCGAAGGAAATAGAGAAGTACGACCCCTCGTACGATCCCTCGTACGATCCCTCCGTGTGGTTGGATACCTACCTCATGGCGATGGGAATCGCTGGCCACACCGATCTACTAGCCGCCCGCTACCTTCCCCTGATGATGGAGGGAGCGTGCAGGCAGTGGATCAACACTCTCCCTGTGGATAGCATTGACTCCTGGGAAGAGATGCGCGACGCCTTCGTCAGGCACTTCGAGGATTTATACACCCGCGCCACCACCATCGAGGACCTGTAACGATGCGTCCAGGGACCTCGCGAGTCGATCCGCAGCTGGGTCCAACGGTGGAAATAACTGTGGTACAACGCGGTTGGTATTCACCCAAACACCGCGATCCACTGCTTCAAGACCTCGTGCCGCTACGAGCCCCTGGTCGCCAAGCTCAAACGAGCATACTACACACTCGACAACATACCGAATCTCCTGGACATCGCCAAAAGGTACGCGGAGGAAGACCCAAACCAAGAAACCGACGACAAGTCGGGAGGACAACGCCGCACGAGCGGCAACGACAACGGAAGATGATCCGATCTATGATACAGCAACACTCGCCTCATCGGCAAGCGCCCCAGTGACGGGCGAGTCGACTTCACCGCCAACGCTGGATACGCGTAGCGCGAGCCCAAGAGCTTCCGCCGCGACGGGGGGCAACGCCGCGACGGTCGCAACTACAAGGCGAAGCCGAAGTTCTACCCCGCGGCCCTTCTTAACCAACCTTGTGTATTTCACAGCAGGGAAGGAAAGCCCGCCACGCACACGACTGCCGACTGCCATTCTCTCAAGGAGATTGAGAAGGCACGGCGCGCGCGGGAAGACCCCGACAACAACCCACCAAACGGCGAAAAATTCGGTAGCGTGGCCGGATCGCTCCACACCTTCACAGTCTTCAACACGAAGCGCGAGAAGAAGGTCATCGCTCGCGCCGTCGCCATCAACGCGGTGTCCCAGGTGGACATCCCCCAGTTCCTCAACTGGTCTGAGCAACCAATCACTTGGAGCCGTCAGGACCATTCGCCATGAATCGAGTACCCATGCCGAGTCGCCCTAGTGGTCAAGCCCAAGGTGGGAGACTACTGGCTCCCTAAGACATTGATGGACGGCGGAAGATCCATCAACATCCTGTACCTGGATACCTTCAGGCGACTGCGGCTTCCTCAATCGATGGTCGAGACGACCTACACCACGTTCCACGGCATCGTCCCCGGTCGGAAGGCATACCCGATCGGCAAGGTCACGCTGCCAGTCACCTTCGGCACACCGGCAAACTTCCGCACCGAGCGGATCGTCTTCGAGCTGGTGCCCTTCGACAGCCCCTACCACTGTGTCCTTGGGCGCCAGGCGTTCGCCAAGTTCATGGCGGCGCCCCACTATGCGTACAACGCGATGAAGCTCCCCGGACCGCGCGGCGTCATCACAATCCACGGGGACCCCGACATGGCCGCCGAGTGCGAGGCCAAAGGAGCTGAACTCGCTGACGCCGTCATCGCGGCAGAGGCTAACCACGCCAACGAGCTCGCCAAGTACGCGAGCGGGATCAACAACGACGACCCCACCATACTCAAGAAGCCCAACTCGAAGGGCGGCAACACCTCAGCCTTCGAGGCAACGACGCATACCCGCATCGTCGAGCTGGTCCCAGGCGACTCCAGCCAGACGGTGACGATCGAAACGGGCATGATTCCAGCATAGGAAGGCGTTCTCATCAAGTTCCTCTGTGAGAACAGGGACATCTTTGCATGGAAGCCCTCTGACATGCCTGGTGTCCCTAGGGAACTCGCTGAGAACAAACTCAACGCCGACCCCAATGAAGAGCACCGCCGAGCCATCGCCGAGGAAGTGCAGCGTCTACTCGCTGCAGGCTTCATCCGGCCAATCAAGTACTCCAAGTGGCTGGCAAACCCAGTCCTAGTTGAGAAGAAAAATGGGACCTGGAAGATGTGTATCGATTACACAAACTTAAACAGCGCCTGCCCAAAGGAGCAATTCGTCCTCCCGCGGATCGACCAAATAATCGATTCCACCACGGGCTCGGAGTCGCTATGCTTCCTCGATGCCTACTCTGGGTACAACCAGATCAAAATGGCCATTGAGGACGAAGAGAAGACGGCGTTCATCACGCCATTCGGAGCCTTCTGCTACACTGCCATGACCTTCGGCCTCAAGAACGCCGGGGCGACCTACCAGCGGTGTATGCAGGAGTGCCTTGCGACCCAAATTGGCCGCAATATCCACGTCTACATCGACGACGTGGTGGTGAAGTCCGCTCGCTAGAGCAACCTACTCGTTGACCTGGCGGAAACATTCGCCAACCTGCGGAAGTACAAGATAAAGCTAAACCCAGGCAAATGCACCTTCGGTGTACCAGCAGGGCAGCTACTGGGATACGTCGTCTCCAAGCGCGGTATCGAGGCGAACCCCACCAAGATCGACACGATCGCTCGACTCGGCAAACCCGAGTGCCTGCACAACGTCTAGAAGCTGGCCGGGCGAGTCGCGGCTCTCAGTCGCTTGATCCCCCGATTGGGCGAAAAGGCGATGCCCCTCTACCGCCTGATGCGCAAGAATCCCACCTTCCAGTGGGATAAGGAGGCGGACGATACGCTCCCCGACCTCAAGAAGGTGCTACTCGCAGCACCGCTACTCGCCGCACCCGTCGACAAGGAACCCATGCTGGTCTACGTCGCGGCTTCCAAGCGCGTCGTCAGAGCCGTCATTGTCGTCGAGCGACCAGAGGAAGGAAAAGAGCGCCCGGTGCAGCGACCAGTGTACTACATCAGCGAAGTCCTCACTGAGTTGCGCCAGCGCTACCCGCAATACCAGAAACTGGTATACACGATCTTTAGAGCATAGCGGCGACTACCACACTACTTCCAGGAGCACCCGATAACGGTCGTCTCCTCCGCACCGTTGCAGGACATCATCCGCAACCGTGAGGCGACCGGGCGAGTCGCCAAGTGGGCCGTCGAGATCGACGTCCACAACATCAAGTATGAGCCGTGCAAAGCGATTAAGTCGCAGGCTCTCACGGACTTCATCGCCGACTGGGAAGAGGCCCAGCAGCCAGAAAAGCTGCCATACCTCCATTACAGGAGCTTACACTTCGACGGCTCCAAGAACACGGACGGCGCAGGAGCAGGGATCGTGCTAACTTCTCCAAAGGGCGACAAGCTCCGCTACGTCCTCTGCCTCGACTTCACCCCCTGCACCAACAACATGGCTGAGTACGAGGCGCTACTCCACGGCATGCGAGCTGCCAAGGAAATGAACGTAAACCGCTTGCGCTGCTACGGAGACTCCGACCTCGTCGCCAGTCAAGTCGTTGGCACCTACGACGCCGTCTCCCCCACCATGGCGGCATACTGCCAAGCAGTGGACAAGCTGGGTGGACACTTTGCAGGCTACTCCGTCGAGTGGATTGACAGGCGGAAGAACGAGGAGGCCGACGCACTCTCTCGCATCGGCTCGGCTCGATTCGCACCACCTGCCGGCGTCTTCCTCGACACCATCACCAAGCCTTCCGTCTCTCCCCCAAGGGAGATCGACATCGGAATCCCGCTGCAACCAGAGGCAACCCTGGTCACGCTCATCGCCGAGCCAGACGACTGGACCGCGCCGTACACTGCCTACTTGGAGGAAGGCACCCTGCCAGCGGATGAAACGTTGCGTTCAACCCGCTGAAGGACGCAAAATCCTCCAAGACATCCACTCCGGCGACTGCGGCCACCACGCCGGCGCCCGCTCACTGGTCGCAAAGGCTATGCGACATGGCTTCTACTGGCCCACCGCACACGCAGACGTTGTCGACTTTGTCCAACGGTGCGTCGGATGCCAGAAGTACGCCAACCAGACCCACGTGCCGAGTTCGGCTCTCAAGACAATCCCCATCACCTGGCCGTTCGCCGTGTGGGGCATGGACATGGTAGGCCCTTTCAAAAAGGCCCCCTCCGGCTTCACCCACCTCCTAGTCGCAGTCGACAAATTCACAAAATGGGTGGAGGCCAAGCCAGTCCGCAAATGCGACGGGAAGACCGCCACCAAGTTCCTACGCGAGCTCATCTATCGCTACGGGTTCCCAAACAGCATCATCACGGACAACGGCACCAACTTCGTCAAAGGAGCCATGGCCGAGTTCTGCGAGGAACATCACATCCGACTCGACCTCACCTCAGTCGCCCACCCGGAGTCTAATGGCCAGGCGGAATGGGCCAACCAGAGCATCCTCCATGGCCTGAAGCCACGGCTCCAAGTACCACTCGAGCGCACCGCCGGGTGCTGGGTTGAGGAGCTACCCTCCGTCATTTGGGGCATTTGCACCTCCGTCAATAGGTCGACAGGATTTACACCCTTCTTCATGGTGTATGGCGCCGAGGCAGTCATGCCCACCGACCTCGAGCACGACTCGCCAAGGGTGGTCAACTACACGGAAGCCACAAACGAATTCGCACGACAAGACGGAGTCGACCAGCTCGACGAGGCACGCGACCTAGCTCGCTCCTGCACCGCCATCTACCAGCAAGGGCTCCGCCGCTACCATAGCCAGCGAGTAAGGACTCGCACTTTCCAGGAAGGCGACCTGGTACTACGCCTCATCTAGGACAAGAAGGGCATGAACAAGCTCTCCCCCCCTGGGAGGGACCATTCGCCATCAGGCGAGTCCTAGGCAACGACGCCTACTACCTCACCGACGTCCGAGGAGACGGGCAACTCGACGTCAAGCGATCATGGAATGTAAACCTCCTACGGAAGTTCTACTCCTAGAACTCCATACATGTACCCTCCACCTGCTATGAAATAAAACAGATCGGTTACCGCAAATTGCGTCTACTCTCCATGTCTTATGCCACTCGCACTCGTAATAACAGCGTTAAGCTATTCGCAGAAGTCAACCTTTGGTAAAGCGACCGGCATGGCCAAGTAATGCGGTACAAGGGCACTGGCAGACCCCAGGCCTTGTAACGTCCACGAAAAATGCCAACCCGGAGCCCCATTGGAATCGCCTAGCCCGACCGGCTTACCGAGCCAAGACAACTTCCCTCGCTCCTCACAGCAACCAAAGTCACCCGCATCCTCGGCACAGCGACTCGAACAGCCAAGTACCACGCTCGGGGACTGACGTCCGGTCAAATACAAGCGGCTAGGGGAAAACGCCCAGTACGAGAGCGTGCCCAGGACTCGCCATGCGACTGATCCTTTGGGTCAGGCAAGAGTGACGTGCTCACTCTAACGCGCTTAGTCCTCAACTATCTTGGAGCTACGACTAGAACCACCAAGTACCACGCTCGGGGACTTTGCTACCCGACCTCGTTCGCGCATGGGAAAATGGTCAAGTAAAGATCACCAACGGGAGTCGCCCAGCGACTGGCTCTCCGAGCTCTGGCAAGTCGACCTCAACAACGAAACAATTGACAAAACACTCAAAATCGCAAACACATAACGAACGAGGTAAACCCCATAAAAAGGGCGAACGCGCTCGGGGACTCGTCCAATCAGCATTCAAAATCGCGAAACAATTCACAAAACAACACAAATTTTCATTACAGCATAACAAAGTCATTCCAAAATACAAGATAAGTCCAATGGCTATTTGTTACTAACGCCCCAGGGCACAAAGCTTCTACTCCACAGGTTTCGACGCCGACTCGCCGCCACCCCTGCGGTTGCGAATTAAGGGCACGTACGGGTTCGACGGGTACGTCATCAACTCACCCGCCATCGCCGCACCGAACGGCTGCTCGACTTTGAAGTCCCGGTGCTTCGGCTCGGGATCGTTGGGCGCGACAGTCGTCTCCTAATAGGGGAGGATCGGAATACACCGCGGCCCGGTCCGTTAGCTTCAGCACCTCGGCGATCTCCACAGAGCCCGTCGACGAGGGGTAGCCACTCGTCACATCATCAAGGTCGAAGTCCTCCGGGAAATGGGCAAGTCCAAGGCTGAGCGCCGTCGCCGCCCCACGCCGGAACACCGACCGCGTCATGAATTCGACGACTGCCGGAGCCTTCTCCAAATAACGCCATACCTCGACGAGGTCGCTAGGAATCACTTCCGTGGGCGATATCTCCTGAAGATACGCTCGAATGCAAGCCGCAGACAACGCCGCCGAGTCGACCAGAGTGGTCACACACTGTCGCGCGTCGTATGACTGCGCCTCCTCCGAGCTGTCAATAATCCGGCCTGTGGACAGAAGTCGGCAGTGAGTACACCAACGATTCCACAATGTATCTGTGGCAGGCAAAGGAAGAAAGGTTTACCAATTAGAGGACGGCAGAGGCCGTGATGAAGCTTTGAAGCGAGGAAATGTCGTTCTGCAGCCCAACAACGAGTGCATCAGACACCTTCCGTTCTTCAGCGGCAGCCGTCACAGCAGCTTTCGCTCGCCCCTTCGCCGAGCTCGCCTCCGTCTTTGCTTCCTTGAGCTCACGCTCCAGATCAGCGATCCGCTTCTCGGTCGCGCTCAAAGCAGATTGAGCCGTCGTCAGGTCACCCGCCGGGACAAGGCCCCGGCGGACCTCCTCCGCCTCGGCTGCAATTTCTTGGAGTCCCTTGTTCGTCTCCTGGACGGCAACAAGTTCCTTCTCCATGCGACACTTTGCTGCAAGCCGATCGGCCGATTCGCGCTGCAGGCCCTGCGCACAAACTAAATCGTCAACAACATTGAAAATCCTAAGTGCCCACCCGCTGAAATTCAGCGACTAAGCACTCGGGGACTGGAGATCAAAAATCCTAAGTACCCACCCGCTGAAATTCAGCAACTAGACACTCGGGGACTAGAGATCAAAAATCCTAAGTTCCCACCCGCTGAAATTCAGCGACTAGGCACTCGGGGACTGGACGCTACAAAAACACTAAGAATCCGACCAATAAAATTCAGTGGCCCCATCCTCGGGGACTGGACATACCTGGATGGCTGCGCCCAGCATGCCGTGAAGCTGCAGCACGTCCATAGACGCAAGCAGGACCGGAGTGTGTCCGCGATGCTGCTCGACTTCCGTCTCGGCGACCCCAGGCATCTGGCTCGTTGGCACCGCGCCACTCGCTGCGGCCGCCTTGGCCATGAAGCGGGGGAAAGTCGCAGCGGACGCCGCGGCGCCACTAGGAGCCGGCTCGGCCACTTCGGGCGAGGAAACAGCCTCCTTGGTCTTCGAGGCCACTTCCGCCACAGTCGGAGGTTCGCTTGGAGCAACTGCCATGTCATCAGAGACCGTGACGACGTCGTCGCCTTTCGCCCTCTTGGCACTGTCTGCGGGAGCAGCGACTTCGTTAGTTTTCCTCTTCCGCGAGGGGTCCTCCTCGGTGACGACTGGCGGAACCTTGGCCACGGAAGGATGGCCGATCTTTTTAACTCCAGTCCTGTGAAACAACGAATGAGTAAAGCTGTCCGATTACAACGGAAGGCAAGCAGATGAACAAGACTTACTTGGCGACTAGTATGAACCGCAGACCCGTGCGGATGCTGCCGGCTTCTCCAGCTCGGGCCCCAACTTCCGACTGAGGCCCATCTCGAACACATCGTGTGCCCAAGACACAGAGGGCCTCTTTGAAGACGAGGCCGCGGCAGGGGCCTCCGTGATGACATCTGCGGGAGCTTTCCTGGGAGGCGAAGATGCTTCGGCTGCAGTAGGCCCCAACCCAGAGGCCGGGGCGAATGCGGGTAGAAGCGATGCCAGAGGTACCTCATCCAGGGGAGCGGCAGCATCCGGTGCTACGGTCGTGCGCGCCGCTTCTCCCTTAGCCGAGCTGGTGGCGTCGGAGCTGGTCGTGGAACGGGGCGGAGACGTCTGCTTCGCCGGCTTCGTCTTCCTCCTCGGTGAAGCCTTCACCTCCTTCTTCTGCTTCTTCTTCTTCTTCGACGGCGTAGCCTCACGACGTGAGGTGTGCTCGGGAAGCTCATCGTCGTCGTCATCATGAGGTTCGAGGCTTCTACTCGCCTCGAGCTCGCGCTGATGCTGCCCGCGAGTTTTGTGAATCGTCGGGGCAGTGTCCTCCACGGGCTCGTCGTCATCTTCGTCGTCGTCATCACCCTCGTCGCTCCTGACATTTCCTTTGGCGGGTGGCGACTCGCTCCCGTCCTGGGCGGATGAGCTCGAGTTCTCGTCGTCTGCGGGTGGGAGCCACCCTTTCACCACTTGGAACAACTACAATAAGTATGACACAACATCAACACAACCAGGAATGCATCATCTGTGACTGCGAATGGTGGCGAAAATGGCGACTTACCGTGGGAGCTGGGCGCCACGCGTTATAGGGGGCGACCCCGGCCTTCGCGTCCAGGTATGCCGCCTGGGTAATCTTCTTCAGGGTCAGGATGTAGTCTTCGAGTTTCCACTCGGCGAGGTAGGATTTCGTCGGGTCCTCCTTACCCGTATACTCGTACATATAATGGTCGCGGTGGGCCAAAGGCACGAGCCGCCGCCCGAGCCAGCAGTTGTAGAGGTTGATGGTTTGGAGGCCCTTCTTCTTCAGACCGCGGATGGTTTGCAACATTTCGTCGACAACCATCCGCTGATCCAGCGGGAGCTTGCCGACCTGGAGCCGACGCGGTTCAGGCCGGTCAGCGGAGTACCTTGGAAGCGCCACCTCGCCGTCTGGAGTCGACTCGGTGACGTAGAACCAGGATTTCTTCCATTCGTTGGCCGCCTTGGCGGGCAGCATCAGGTCGAAGAACGACGCCTTCGACTTTAGCTGAAATGTCAGGCCACCCGCAGCCAGCATCGGGCCACCTGATTCTTCGCGGCTGATCCTCCCATGGAACAGATCTTGCCACAAAGGAAAGTAGGGCCTGCAGCCCAGATAGCACTCGCAGAACGCCACGAAAATGGCGAGCTGCTCGATGCTACGCGGGCCCAGGTCCGACGGCTGGATCCCGTAATAGGCGCAGAAACGTCGGAAGAAGAGAGAGGTCGGAAACCCAGCCCCCGTTTCAGGTGGCTGGTGAAGCAGATGAATTCTCCCTCACGCGGGTCCGGAGTCACTTCTCCGGCCGCAGGGATGCGCCATCTGCCGGCGCGCAGGATCCCGGCTTCCTCGAAGGACGCCAGTAGTGCCCTGGTACACTTGGATCTGCCCCATGGTTCGGTGGAGGGGGCCATTGGTTGGAAGTTTGCAGAGGTCGGGGTTCTCTGGATCGGTTGGATTTTGATGCAAAGTGGAAAACGGAGATGGGCGAAATCGGAGGAAATACGAAGGAGTGTTTCCCCGCTCGCCTGTCATTCTCCTTATATAGCGGTTGCTACCCGCCAATTTCGGGAGCTGTTACTACGCGGTAATTACGCCAAAAGTTACCGTTGGATTACCCCAACGGCTAGTTTTGACCCCACTTGATGGTCCAACTTCATCCACTCGACTCGTCGCTCTGCGCGACTCGACGACTCGCCGACCCGATCACTACAACAGTGACTGAGTATTCGCCGACCCGTTCTCCGAGCTGCGACCCGATCGGTCGTCGTTATTGCGACTAAAATAACTAGTTTTTCTTTATTCAGGAATCCGCCGCCGATTCGACTGGGCGTCCGCATTGGACCCGTATACACCGACTGCCAGCAAACACCTGCGACCAATCAACGACAGCCTCGGGGACTACTGATGGGGATATGCCTACCGGGGTATACCCAGCAGGACGTTTTTGACTGGCCCGGGTGCCAGCGAGTGGGCCTGCAGGACGGCGACTGGATCAATATCTGGCGTGGACTCAAGCGACTGGAAGCTGAAGGCCTAGAAGCGTAGATAGGCCCAGTCGGATTAGGTTAAAGTATCGTTGAAACCTTAACTGATTCGGTTGAGATCTGTAAACCCTAGGGAGGTGAGTCTATATAAACCTCCCTAGAGGACGCATAGAGGATACGTTCCATCATACACCTAAGCGACTCGCTGCCTAGCCGCCGAGCTCGCCCCATTGTACTCTCACCATAATACAATCTAGCAGGAGTAGGTCTTTACCCTCCGAGGGGGCGAACCTGGGTAAATCCTTGTGTCTCCGCCCTCATCTTGCACCGCAGATGGCTGGCCGCCCTTGCCCCATGTTCTACTACTCGCTGCCGATTGCAGCATCTGCCGTGGTCATTCCCACGACACGCGTCGACGCTCTGCGCGGGTCCGACGGTGATTTTAATGGCGCACAATGTGCATGGTCCGCGAGGCGGTGAACGGGCATGTCTGCGGGGTTATTGGGGCAGTGGTGATCACGCACGCAAGCGGCGAGGGCGGCGCGTGGTTTGTGGGTGATGGTCGAGCGTGGCGCACTAGCGCGCTCTCGGCTCGCACGTAGAGAGGTTTGGCATGGGCTTGTCGTGTGGTCCAGGGGCTGGCAGTGCTCGGGGATGGGACAGGGAGTGGCGGTGGATGGTGCTGCGTGTGTGAGACAAGGTTGGCGAGGCTAGTTCTTCCTATAGCTCGCTGGCGACATGGGGGTGGCAAGTTTGCTCTCGGCATGCTTGCCATTAATGGCATGGTCTGGTTTATAGTGAGCTAGAGGGGTTAAACAAGTTAGATGATCTACTGAGGGTGTAGTGTGAGATAGATGGGGAACAAGTTAGGCCAAAATTACTGCACACTATAGTGTTTGATGTTTGTTTGTTTGCTGCGAGGAAGCTGTTTGATAAAATGGCCGAAAGAACTTCAAATTTGAATTTTGGATTCAAACTTGGTGGGTTTGCTAGACACATACTAGGGAGTCTCTGGTTAGTTGGATTAGTCAAGGGGCACTAGTTTGGTTGGGTTTTGAAAATGTGTGACCTTCACATATGATAAATATTAAATTTTGAATTGTGATTTGAATGAGGTTGCCAAATGTTTCTGCAAGTTTGAAAGATGGGCTTTGATTCACTTTTACTTGTTCTAGCAATGGGTGAAAAGAATTGGGAAAGTTTCTGTTTGAAATCTTGGACTACAAACACTCAAAGTGACCTAGTGAGCAAGATTGGCAAAAATGACCATTTTCTTTATTTGATTTGTTTTTGATTTTCTCTTGATTTGTTTCTGCATGGAATTGTTTTATATGATGTTATTTTCATCTTTAAACCATTTCTTGTTATTTAGGTTAATCACACAAGTTCATTCATGCATTTATCAAATCATCACATACACACATGCATTCATATGATTTTAATTAATCAAAGTTTTTTGTTAACCCTAATTTTAGTGATTAGAGTTTGATGATCATTGTTTTATATTTTTGGGATGTTATAGTATTATTCTCAATAACTTTTATGTTATGCTTTCTCTTCATGATAAAGATTTACTAGATGCTTTTTGTGCTGGATCATTCACACGTACGAAGGAAGAAGCTAAATGAGATCTTTTAGACATTATTCAAGATAACACTGAAGCTTGGGAGAATGACAAAGGAAGAAAGTCAGGTATAAACCATGAATATGAATGCATTAAATCTTTTATGGGAACTGATGACTTCCGTGATATTAGCAATGAGTTTGGTCTTGATTCTCAAAGTATTGCCAACTGTTTTAAAGCCTTTGCCTCTTACATAGAAGTTCCTAAGAAGAAGTGGAATAAGTACCATGCTCCTTGCAAAGATGTTGTTAATCATGTTCCTATTAGAAGTACTCAAGTTTGTACTACTAATCATATTATGCCTGAGCCTCATGTTGAGAAAATGCCTTTCCCAGCTAAGGTAAAGGAGTATTCTATGATTATTAATGCAAATAACAAAGGTACAAATAAAACTCTGGAGCCTGGTAAGCAATTGAGTGATGAACCTGTGGTAGCTATTGTGAAAGACATTGTCACTAGAAATATAGAGGATGAGCACATTGTATTCTGTGAAGATGCTACTAATATTATTTCTCATCCTAGTAGGGCTAGAAAAGCTAGTGTTCTTGTGCTTTCTGTTAAAATTGGTGATCATTGCTACTATGGTTTATGTGATATTGGTGCTAGTTCTAGTGATATTCCTTACGAGATTTACAGGAAAATTATGCATGATATTGGTCCTTGTGAGCTTGAGGACATTGGTTATTCACCTTGCTAATAAGGAAACCATTTTCCCCATTGGCATTATAAGAGATGTGGAGGTTCTTTGTGGTAAGATTAAGTATCATGCTGATTTTCTAGTGCTTAATTCAGCAGCTAGCAAAACTTGTCCTATCATTTTTGATAGGCCTTTCTTGAACACTTGTGGAGCTATTATTGATTGTAAGAATGAAAAAGTCTTAACTAAGTTTGATGGAGATTCTTATGAGTTTAACTTTTCCAAATTTGCTAAAGCTCCTTGTGAAAATAGCTTGCCTAATAAAGATTTGAGGATGGAAAAACTTGCTTCTATTGATCCAATCTATGTCCTTGGACCTCTTTTTGATGACTATAAGTATGCCCACTCTAATGATAAAGTTGTTGCCAATGAAAGTTATATTGTCAACTTTATTCAAAGTGCTACTGAAAGTTATTTTGAGAGAGGGAAACATGGTTTTATGCATCTCAATGATGTTAAGTTTTCCCGTTTTATGTTGAAAGCTTTGAAGTTGCATCTGTTTTGTCTTCCTATTCTTGTGGCTTTTTGTTTCAACAATTTTTTTTCTCATGATACCCCCATGCATAGGAAGTGGGTTAGACTCAAGTGTGTTGGTTATTTCCTTCTTGATGCTCTCTTTCACTTCAGATATATATATCTTATTTGAGCATCTTTGAAAGTTCTAAGCCTAACTTAAAGGCATTAAAGAAAAGTACTTGTTGGCAGATAACCCAAGAGTTTTGTCGTGTCTTGGAAGTTATTACCTCAGGAATAACCGCTCCTTATCCTTTTTGTTTTGGTTTTTGTATTAAGTTCAACTACTTTTGTGAAGTAGAGGAGTTGTGAAAAGTTCCTGTCCAGGGACAGATTTTTGTGTTGTATTATAAAAATTTGTGAGGGTGCTCAGTGCTTCGGATTGAGCTGCATTTTTCTGAGCTTGTTCTTCAGGTTGTTACCCAACTTTCATTAGTTCTGCACTTTTTGATTTGAGCAACAGAAGGTCTTCGAAAAAACAATCTTTACCTGCTGGTCTGTTTTGACAGATTTCTGCCATCATTTGCATTTGCCTCTTACAGAAGCTTTTGTTTTGGTGGGTTTTCAGTTGAATGGTGTACCAAAGGTTTATGGTTTTTACTTATGCTAATATTGTCATTGAGTTTGTGCAAGGGTTTTGCAAGAAGGAAATTTCCATGAGAAGGAGTCTGCAGAGTTCGTCTTTGAATAGGTAAGAGTGGTGAAAACAGAAGGTTCGTGAAACTCCAATCTTTTTATATTTTTGATGTTTTTAATACATAAGGGAAGTTACGAGACAAAACTGAAGAGGAAACGAAGCCCGGGGTGGACAAACCCACCCCAGGCGCGGGCCCCAGCCTGGCCGCGCCTGAGGGGGTGTTCCCCCCTCGAACTCCGTCTTCGCTTCGTTTCCATGTCAAAACCTTCCTTATGTGTTGAAACTTCATAATATATAATCCTCTAGATCCCCCGAAGTTCGTGCATCATGTTGTCGTCGTGTTTTCGTTTCAATCTGTTTCTGTCAGGAAATCTTCTCAAAGTTTAGAGCACCATGGCCTCCGCCACTGACAAAGGCAAGAAGCCCGAGGAAGAAGAACCTAAAGGCCCCAAGGAAGAGGAGATTCCGGTAGGTTATGAAGGAGACATGGAGGAGGACAAGCAACCGGACACCCATGCTACCGTCGCAAGCATTGGTTTGGTGGTACAACCTACCAAGCTTAAGAGGACAGCACGGATGTCTACAGGAGGGAGAATTCCGCTCCATATCCTCACCCCACGCACACTTCCTCCTAGTACCCCTTGTTATAACCATGCAGGGAAGAAACACTCTAATTTGGAAGAATGGAGAAAGATTAACAAGGACTGGGATCCTCGTTCCGAGTTGATCATGGGTTGCATTGAGCATAATTTGGAGTTAATTCGCACTCTGACCTTCGATCTCGAGGAGTTGAAGAAACTTATTGAAGAGCTTATTAAGAGAACACCACCACCACCGAAGGAGTAATTCATCATCAGGTTTGGCATCCCCTTGGCTTGTTCCAAGCTTGGGGGAGTGCCGCGGTATCACCACCACTATCTTTCATATTTTACCTTTTTAGTGGAATCATATTTGTGGTAGAGAAGTTATCTTATGGTTTGGTTTGCATATGGAAGTATCTGATTATCTATGTATCCCTTGGTGTGAGTGCCTTTATTGAATATTAATGAGAAGTCTCATCTTTTACTTTTTGCACTTCTTATTTTGGTTTGCAATCTCTATTATATGATGGATCTTGTTGATCAGTATTGGCACCACTTTGGGAGCATCAAGTGGATCTAAAATTGGTTTTGGCAAACCGAGTTCTGGTCAGTAGCAACAATTTTTGAGGTTTGAAAGAAAAAGAGAAAGAAAAAGCTTACAAGTATTTTGTATCATTTATTTTCTTTCTTGTTGGCTCATAAGCTTGGTATTCTTTATTTAAGATATTTTATGTCTTCAAGGAAGATTGCATGTTTGGCTTTATTACTTGTATGTTTGCTTGTTTCTTTCAACTATCTTGCTTGCTACCCAGCCTTGCTAGCCAAAAACCTGTTTTGAGAAGGCATACTTCTCATGTTTCCAAATCCCTTTGAACCAAACCTTTGCCATTTGTGTCCACCATATCTACCTAGTAGCATTTTTGCTATTCCAAGCAAATTCTCAAGCTTCATATATCTTTTAAATTTAAAAGTATTTTGTTATGTGAAAACTAGTTAGTAAAGCTCTCACGAACTTGATGGCACACCTTATTTCCTGCCCCTAATAAACCTGAACCATTATGAAAACTTTGTTGTATATGCTTGCACTTATAAGTTGGGATTAGCAAAACCGTGTTGTCACGGGGAACGTTTTCAACATTGCACTCGTACGTCTGTACTCAGTTGATATCATGCTCTTTTGTCTGTGGATGTCACCGGCGTGAAATGAAGTGGGAACTTGTAAGTCCATGGAGTTTGTATTCTGTGTTAGAGAAACGCCTGGGCCGCTAGCCTAAGCCATGTTTAATCATGGTGGAAACTTGCAACATCACCATAGTGAGCTATCTATGAAGCATCCTCAATAAAAAGTTATCATATGGTAAATAAAAAAATTGATGAGATGCTCATTGTCTGCTTGCCTTGTCATTTTGGTTATGGGAAAGCTCTTGTACCATGTGCAAGGGTACCCTGTTGGTGGTTCTCAATGATATGCAAATACTTACAATGACAAGCACTTGCCTAGGCCCTAAGTTTAGTATCCATGAGGAGTGGCCCTCATTTTCAGGGAACTTGAGATTGCCAACTTATACTTTGTCAAGCATATACTCTAGCTTTGCCACTTTAACCTTAACCATCTCAAGATTCTTATGATAGCGGCAATGCAGGCTCAAAGCTAGTAAGTACCATAATCTTTCGAAAGCTCTTTATGACTTGTAATCCCTGCTTCCCTCTATGAAGGGATCTTTCTCCCACTTCCAAGTTGAGTCAGTAAACCTACTTCCTCTCTATCTCCAGCAAGCATTTGAGTTTTTGTGTTTCAAGCATTCATATGGTGATTTATTCAATCATGTTCCTTATCTTCCTTGTTTGCACAAAACTCTTTTCTATTGAGTATTACTTTGACAGCCTTCACTTGTGAAAACCTTTTTGAGCAAAGAGTGCTCCTGTTTTGAAACTTCTACAAAAAAGCTTGTTGTGAAACTATTTGCCAGGTGTTCTCTGACCAAGAACAAAAGTTTGCCAATTACAATTATGATTTATCCTTATGCATCTCTATTGTGACTGTTGTACTTGGTTGCAAGCTAAGTTATATAATGGTGAGTTGCTTTCTTCTATGAGTTGTGCAATGGTAAGTGTGATGCTTCTTGTTCGTATTCTTTTATCGACACTTCACTCCATAAACCTGTGGACATGTTTACTGAGCTTAGTTTTCGCTTAGGGACAAGCGAAGTCTAAGCTTGGGGGAGTTGATACGCGCAATTTGCATCACCATTCTATATCATAATTTACCTCTATTCATTGATATTTTTCTTATTATGAGGTATTACTTATGTCTTTTCATCTGTTTATGCATGTTGGATGATTCTTACAGGATGAGCTGCCAGAGTCTGGATTTTGATGGAAAAGAAGGAGTTTCGGTGCAATTTCGCGAAGATCAGAAAAATACCAGAAAATATGGAAACATATTATTTTACCTGAGGACGAAGGAAGCCAGAAGGAGGAGCGAAGGGGGCCCACACACCCCTAGGCGCGGGCCCACCTGAGGCCGCGCCTAGGGCAGGTGTGGCCCACCTGCCCGGCCTTCGACTCTCCCCCTTCGCCTATAACTTCCCTTCGGAACCCTAAGCCTCAGGGGGCGACCATAGATAGATTTCCGCCGCCGCTAGGGGCGGAAAACATCAAGAGAGAAAGATCTCTCCGGCAGACAGATTTCTGCTGAGGGAATTCCTTCCCGGAGGGGGGAGACTGTCGCCATCAACACCATCATCAAGCTAGGCTTCATCGGGATCATCATCATCATCCACACCATCATCTCCATCACCACCATTATCACCACTCCGTCCCGCTGTAACAATTGTGTTGGATATTGCTTTAGTTCTTAGGGGAAACTTTTCCGGTGTTAATTACTATTGTAGTCGATGCTTGTGAGTGGAACCATTGGATTATTGTTTATGTTCAAATTGTTATCCATCACCATATCATCTTTGATCTTGATCCATATGATGTCTTGTGAGTAGTTCGTCGTGTTCTTGAGGACATGGGAGAAGTCATGTTGTTAGTAGTGAATCTGTGATGAGTTATTATTCAATGGTTTAGTATTTAAGTTGTGGTGTTATTCTTCTAGTAGTGTCGTGTGAACATCGACTACATGAAACTTCACCATTTATGGGCCTAGGGGAATGCATTGTGTATTTGGCTACTAATCGCGGGGTTGCCGGAGTGACAGAAACCTGAACCCCCATTAGGACACCTTTGCACAAGGGGGTGTAGGATCTCAGAGTTTAAGGCTGTGGTTAGATTTATATCTTAATTCCTTTCCTGTAGTTACGGATGTTTGCAGGGGGTTTAATCACAAGTATGTATTAGTCCTAGAAAGGGTGGTATGTTAGCACAGGTTCACCCACACAACACTTACGAACACCAAAGAAGAGTACTCAGCTATTTCCAGCGAAATCACTTGACAGAATTCCCATGTGTCCTCGAGAACGTTTGGTCCTTATAAGTATTTCCACCGGCTTGTCCTTTGCTAAGAAAGGATTGGGCCACTTGCTCCGTTTGTTTACTGTCTTTGTTACTTGCTCCTTGTTTTGTTGCCTTTTCAGAAAACCACTAAAAATCTGTTTGCTAAGTATTCACAGGGATTTTCTGCTCCATACCACTATTCAGCACCTTCTGCTCCTCGTTGGGATCGACACTCCTATTTATCGAAAATACTACGATACACCCCCTATACTTGTGGGTCATCAAAAGGTCAGCCTTGTATTCATTATTCCCTTAACATAGCGAAAGATGCGCTTGACTACTTTCCAATGAACATAAGTGGGTTGTGAGAGAAACTGACATACTTTGTTCACCGCAAATGAAATATCTTTGCGAGTGAGAGTTCAAATACTGAATACCTCCAACAACACTATGATACCAAAAATAATTAAGAGTATTGAGTGGGGTTCTAGACTTGCGTGCAATGCGATCCCCTGTAGCCAAAGGTGTAGAAGTAGCTCTACAATTTTCCATACTCACACCGTGAAAAAGATACAATGCATATTTCCTTTGAGTCACTGTCATCCCCCTGAATTGTAGGACGCTTCTAATCTAGAAAATACTCCAGTGTACCAAGAACCTTGATAAGAAAATTGGCAAAAAGAGAGCTAACAATACAATCACAATATCATCAACATATATCAGCATATTAATCTGAACACCACTCTGGGATAAGGTAAATAGGGAGGTGTCAGCCTTGGAGGAAACAAAACCAAGATCTATAATGTAGGGGTTCGTAGCATGGAAAACAAAAAAATTCTATCGCATACAAACAAACAAGCCAAGATCTATCTACTAGATTGTAGCAACGAGTCGATGGAATAACTTACCCTCGAAGATTCCAAAGCGTTTAACGAGAGCGGATTCTCGTGGGTGATGTAGTCGTACTCTTTCCGATCTCAAGATCGTGTAGACGATCCTTCCGGCGCCACGTTCCGGCAGCGCTCCCGCAGTCGGTCACACGTTCGGTACTCGACGAAGACCTTCCTCTCCCTTGTTCCAGCAGGCAGCGGAGGTTGTAGCACTCTCCTCGAGATTCCGGCAGCACAACGGCGTGGTACCGGAAGTAGAGGGGAAATCCCGCAGGGCTTCGCCTTAAGCCGGTGCGAGTATGGTGGAGCTTATGAGAGAGGCTATTAGTGGTCTAGTAATTAGACACACCAATTAGAAGGCTCTAAACCAATTAGAAGGCTCTAAACCGAAGGCTAAAGCAATTAGAAGCTCTAAACCGAAACGGCTCTAAACCGGAGGTAGAAGATAGGAACTTGTGTGTATAGAGGAGGAGGCCCTGCCCCTCCTCTTATAGGTGGGAGGGCCGGCGGCCAAGGGGAGGGAGTGGAGTCCCTCCCCAACTCGGCTTGGGTGGGGCGCCGGCTTGGGGAGGTCTCCCTCCCCAACTCGGTTTCCTCTCCTCCTCTTTTCCCACTTCCCAAAATTGCCGTTTGACTTTCAAACTAGCTGTTTGACTTTTCAATTTAGGATTTAAATAAACCCTTTATTTTGGACAGCAAGAACACTTAGTACATGATGCAATCATTCCAACTTACAATGACACATTCATGTACCCTCCCCCCCCAGAGTGCCGGACATTCCGGAACCTTCTAGAACATTCCCGATGAAAACACCGGAATCATTCCGCAACTCCGAAACGGGACTTTCCTTATATGAATCTTATTCTCCGGACCATTCCGGATCACCTCGTGATATCCCGGATCCCATCCGAGACTCCGAACACCATTCGGTCTCTTTCTCATAATACCATAACTACTCAAACAACGTCGAATCCTTAAGTGTGTCTCCCTACGGTTCGTGAATTATGCGGACATGATCGAGACACTTCTCCGAACAATAACCAATAGAGGAATCTGGAAATTCATATGGCTCCCACATATTTCTACGATTACTTTGCGATCGAATGAACCACTTACATACGATACCAATTTCCCTTTGTCTCACGATATGTTACTTATCCGAGGTTATGATCATCG
The DNA here is from genome assembly GCA_916181665.1 of Avena sativa. Classification (NCBI taxonomy): domain Eukaryota; kingdom Viridiplantae; phylum Streptophyta; class Magnoliopsida; order Poales; family Poaceae; genus Avena; species Avena sativa. The sequence continues at coordinate 73,564,229 of OV702294.1, read as the reverse complement.
GTATCTCTGCATACCTAGTTCAACCTCGTTACTGATAAGTACTCTTTTCTCGTTCCCGTGATATGTGATCCCTTGTGACCCAGTCACATGCTTGCAAGCTAATTGGATGACATTCCACCGAGAGGGCCCAGAGTATATCTATCCGTCATGTGGATGGACAAATCCCACTCTTGATCCATGTGTTTCAACCAATACTTTCCGAACACTTAATGCCACCTTTATAGCCACCCAGTTACGGTGTGGTGTTTGATGTCATCAAAGCATCCATCCGGTAAAGGTGATATGCATGATCTCATGGTCGAAGGAATTAGGTTACTATGTATCAGAAAGCATATAGCAATTGAACTATTGAAATGACTTGATCTTTATGCTACGCTTATCAATAGGAGTATGTCCACCATATCATTCTCCTAACGATATGATCTTGTTGTTGATAACATCTCAATGTTCATGATATGGAAACCACAATCATTTAATCAACCAACAAGCTAGTGAAGTATAGAGGCTATACTAGGGACTTCAATTTAAGTTTACAATTCACACAAGTATTAATGTTTCCTTGTTAATACTATTATAGCATGAATATAAACATTTATCATAAACACAAAGATATAATAATAACTACATTTATTATTGCCTCTAGGGCATATCTCCAACAGTCTCCCACTTGCACTAGAGTCATCTAATCTAGATTACATGGTAATATACCGAACACCCATGGCAGTTTGGTGTTGGTCATGTTTTGCCCTCGGGAGAGGTTTAGTCAACGGATCCGCCACATTCAGATCTGTGTGTACTTTGCAAATCTTTATATCCCCATCCTGGATATGTTCTCGAATAGCGTGAAAACGCAGCTTGATATGCTTCAGCTTCTTGTGTGACCTTGGTTCTTGCGCATTGGCTATGGCGCCCATGTTATCACAGTAGATAGACATTGGGTCCAGCGCACTAGGAACCACACCCAGCTCTGTAATGAACTCTTTCATCCATATCGCTTCTTGTGAAGCCTCCGAAGCAGCCATGTATTCCGATTCAGTTGAAGATCTCGCCACAACGCTTTGCTTTGCACTCCTCCAGCTAACTGCTGCACCATTCAAAATAAATACGTATCCGGATTGTGATTTAGAATCATCTGGATCGGTGTTCCAACTAGCATCGGTGTAACCATTAACAACGAGTTGTTCATCACCTCCATAAGAAAGAACCATATCCTTAGTTCTTCTCAAGTACTTAAGGATGTTTTTGACCGCTGTCCAATGATCCACTCCTGGATCACTTTGATATCTGCTAGTTAAACTAACAGCATATGCAATGTCGGGTCTAGTACATAGCATGGCATACATTAGAGATCCTATGGCTGAGGCATAGGGAGTCTTGCTCATCCTTTCTCTATCTTCTGCCGATGTCGGACTTTGAGTTTTACTCAAGGTCGTATTGGGCAACATGGGCAAGAACCCTTTCTTGCTTTCTTCCATTCCAAACCTCTTTAGAACTTTGTCCAAATATGTACTCTGTGACAATGATATTTGGCGTTTCGATCTATCTCTGTAAATCTTTATGCCTAATATGTAAGCTGCTTCGCCAAGATCCTTCATTGAAAAACTATTATTCAAATATTCCTTGACACTATTAAGAAGGTCTACATCATTCCCAATCAACAATATGTCATCCACATACAGTATTAAGAATGCTACAGAGATCCCACTCACTTTCTTGTAAATACAAGCTTCTTCATAAGTTTGTATAAAACCAAAACTTTTGATTACCTTATCAAAACGTTGATTCCAACTTCGGGATGCTTGCTTCAATCCATAGATGGACCGTTGAAGCTTGCATACCTTGTTAGCATCTTTAGGATCGACAAAACCTTTGGGTTGCATCATATACAACTCTTCATCAATGTCTCCATTGAGGAATGCTGTTTTGACATCCATCTGCCATATCTCATAATCATAATATGCAGCGATTGCTAACATAATCCTCACAGACTTTAGCTTCGCTACCGGTGAGAAAGTCTCATCGTAGTCAACTCCTTGAATTTGTCGAAACCCTTTTGCGACAAGTCGAGCTTTATAGACAGTAACATTACCATCAGCATCTGTTTTCTTCTTGAAAATCCATTTGTTCTCGACAGCCTTCCGGCCATCCGGTAAGTCCACCAAAGTCCATACTTGGTTTTCGTACATGGATCCAATCTCGGATTTCATGGCTTCTTGCCATTTATTGGAATCTGGGCTCATCATCGCTTCCTCATATGTCTCGGGGTCATCGGTGTTGTCCACCACCATGACATTCATAACGGAATCATACCAATCTGGAGTGGTACGAGTTCTCGTTGACCTCCGAGGCTCTGTAGTAACTTCAACCGAAGTTTCATGATCACCATCATTAGCTTCCTCTCTTATTGGTGCAGGCACCACAGGAACTTCTTCCGGTGCTGCGCTACTCGCAATTTCGAGAGAAGGTTCGACAACCTCGTCGAGTTCTACTTTCCTTCCAGTCACTTCTTTCGAGAGAAATTCCTTCTCTAGAAAGGATCCATTCTTGGCAACGAAGATCTTGCCTTCGGATCTATGATAGAAGGTGTACCCAATAGTTTCCTTCGGGTATCCTATGAAGACGCATTTTTCCGCTTTGGGTTCAAGCTTGTCCGGCTGTAACTTCTTTACATAGGTTTCGCATCCCCAAACTTTAAGGAACGACAATTTAGGTTTCTTCCCAAACCATAATTCATACGGTGTCGTTTCAACGGATTTAGACGGTGCCCTATTTAAAGTGAATGTGGCTGTTTCTAATGCATAACCCCAAAATGATAGCGGTAAATCTGTAAGTGACATCATAGAACGAACCATATCTAAGAGAGTTCGATTACGACGTTCGGACACACCATTACGCTGTGGTGTTCCCGGCGGTGTCAATTGTGAAAGTATTCTGCATTTCTTCAAATGCTCGCCAAACTCGTAACTTAGATATTCACCTCCACGATCAGAACGTAGAAATTTAATCTTCTTGTTACGTTGATTCTCTACCTCACTTTGAAATTCCTTAAACTTCTCGAAAGTTTCGGACTTATGTTTCATGAAATAGATATACCCATATCTACTAAAGTCATCCGTGAAGGTAAGAACATAACGATAACCACCGCGCGATGCTACACTCATTGGACCACACACATCGGTATGTATGATTTTCAATAAGTCCGTAGCTCGCTCCATCATACCAGAAAATGGAGTCTTAGTCATTTTACCCATCAGACATGCTTCGCATCTTTCAAGTGATTCAAAATCAAGTGATTCAAGAAGTCCATCGGAATGGAGTTTCTTCATACGTTTCACTCCAATGTGACCAAGACGACAGTGCCACATATAGGTCAAATTATCGCTTGATTTCAAACGTTTAGCCTCAATGTTGTTGATATGTGTATTTCTACTATCGAGATTCAATAAGAATAGACCATCTATCAAAGGTGCATGTGCATAAAACATATTACTCATATAAATCGAACAACCATTATTCTCGGATTTAAACAAGTAACCGTCTCGCAATAAACAAGATCCCGATATAATGTTCATGCTCAACGCAGGCACCAAATAACAATTATTTAAGTATAAAACTAATCCCGATGGTAGATGAAGAGGTAGCGTGCCGACCGCGATCACATCAACCTTTGATCCGTTTCCCACGCGCATCGTCACCTCGTTCTTTGATAGCTTCCGTTTATTCTGCAGCACCTGTTTCGAGTTACAAATATGAGTAACCGAACCAGTATCAAATACCCAGGCACTACTACGAATACTAGTGAGATACACATCAATAACATGTATATCAGATATACCTTTCTTCTTGATGTTGCCGTTCTTCAAATCCGCCAAGTACTTTGGGCAATTCCGCTTCCAGTGACCTACTCCCTTGCAGTAAAAGCACTCAGTTTCAGGCTTTGGTCCAGCCTTGGTTTTCTTCGTCGGCGTGGTAACTTTCTTACCACCCTTCTTGAAGTGTCCCTTTTGCTTAGACTTGCCTTTCTTGAATTTGGTGGTCTTATTGACCAACAACACTTGGTGCTCTTTCTTGATCTCCACTTCTGCAGACTTTAACATAGCAAACAGTTCTGGCAACTGCTTGTTCATGTTCTGCATGTTGTAGTTCATCACAAAGTTCTTGTAACTTGGTGGTAGTGATTGGAGGACACGGTAAATCCCCAAAGCATTAGGAATCACTATACCCAAGCTTTGAAGTTTGTTTGCGTGCCCTGACATCTTAAGCACATGCTCACTGACGGAGCTGCCTTCTTCCATCTTGCAGTTAAAGAACTTTTCAGAAGCCTCATAACTTTCAATCGCCGCGTGAGTCTCAAAGATTAATTTGAGATCACGGACAATATCATGTGGGTCTGAATTCTCAAACCTTTTCTGAAGCTCCGATTCTAAACCATACAAGATAGCACACTGAACTATGGAGTGCTGATTCTTCCGAGCGAGGTAAACATTCTTTACTTCATCGGTAGCATCAGCTGCAGGTGGGTCACCCAGCGGTGCATCCAGCACATAGGTCAAATTACCAGCTGTGAGGACAATCCTCAAATTGCGGAACCAATCCGCGAAGTTGCTTCCATTGTTTTTCAACTTTTCTTTCTCTAGGAACGCATTAAAATTGATGGTAGGGGCTGCCATTGATCTACAACATATTTGCAATAGTTTAGACTAAGTTTATGACAAATTGAGTTCAGATTAATTAATGAAATTAAACTAGGTGAACTCCCACTCAAAACAACATCCCTCACATTGTTTTAGTGATCACACGAACCAAATCCACTACATCAACACCGATCATCACGAGAGTTGATATAGTTTCAATGGCGAACAATCATCATGTTCATCATATCTACTATATGATTCATGCTTTACCTTTCGGTAATCCGTGTTCCTGAGACCATGTCTGTACATGCTAGGCTCGTCAAGATCAAACCTTAGCCACCGCATAAGCAAATCTGGCTTGCTTACGTTGTATATACTTGCGGAATCTAACACACCCGATCATCACGTGGTGCTTCGAAACAACAAGCTTTAGCAACGGTGCTAACTAAGGGCGAACACTTTATGATTTGAAATTCATGTGCATGAGGGATCATCTTATAATGCTACCATCGTCTACTAAGCAATACAAGATGCATAAAGGATTAACATCACATGCAATTCATAATATGTGATATGATATGGCCTTTCTTCTTTGTGCTTCCGATCTCCATCTTCAAACACGAACATGATCTCCATCATCACCGGCATTGCATCAAGGTCAATGACGCTTCACCATGGTTGTCGTCCACCGGCTTCAACTATTACAACTACTTTTAATAGAAACGCAGGTCTTAACATAAATTAAAGACAACCATATGGCTCCTGCCGGTTGCCAACTTACAATAAGGAACATTGCATACATCAAATATAATCACAATCATGGCCATATCACATCACTGCACACCCCTGCAAAACAAAGTTAGACGCTTCTACTTTCTTTGCATATTTTACGTGGTTTGGGGCTTTCGATAAGTGTCGTTCTAACTTACGAACAAGAACCACAACATTGATACTAGCATTGTTGATTACCCGTTGTAAATTGGATCTTAACTATGCTAGGAGAAACAGGCACCCGCAAAGCCACTTATGCAATACAAGTTGCATGTCAAGCGTGGAGCAAGTCTCATGAACGATGTCATGTAAGGTTAGCCCGGGCCGCTTCATCCCAACATACCGCAAGATGCAAAGTACATAAAAAGCAATCTACAATAAAAGCATCAACGCCCACAATGACCATTGTGTTCTACTCGTGCAACAGATCTACATATAGACACGGCTCTGATACCACTGTAGGGGTTCGTAGCATGGAAAACAAAAATTTTCTATCGCATACAAACAAACAAGCCAAGATCTATCTACTAGATTGTAGCAACGAGTCGATGGAATAACTTACCCTCGAAGATTCCAAAGCGTTTAACGAGAGCGGATTCTCGTGGGTGATGTAGTCGTACTCTTTCCGATCTCAAGATCGTGTAGACGATCCTTCCGACGCCATGTTCCGGCAGCGCTCCCGCAGTCGGTCACACGTTCGGTACTCGACGAAGACCTTCCTCTCCCTTGTTCCAGCAGGCAGCGGAGGTTGTAGCACTCTCCTCGAGATTCCGGCAGCACAACGGCGTGGTACCGGAAGTAGAGGGGAAATCCCGCAGGGCTTCGCCTTAAGCCGGTGCGAGTATGGTGGAGCTTATGAGAGAGGCTATTAGTGGTCTAGTAATTAGACACACCAATTAGAAGGCTCTAAACCAATTAGAAGGCTCTAAACCGAAGGCTAAAGCAATTAGAAGCTCTAAACCGAAACGGCTCTAAACCGGAGGTAGAAGATAGGAACTTGTTTGTATAGAGGAGGAGGCCCTGCCCCTCCTCTTATAGGTGGGAGGGCCGGCGGCCAAGGGGAGGGAGTGGAGTCCCTCCCCAACTCGGCTTGGGTGGGGCGCCGGCTTGGGGAGGTCTCCCTCCCCAACTCGGTTTCCTCTCCTCCTCTTTTCCCACTTCCCAAAATTGCCGTTTGACTTTCAAACTAGCCGTTTGACTTTTCAATTTAGGATTTAAATAAACCCTTTATTTTGGACAGCAAGAACACTTAGTACATGATGCAATCATTCCAACTTACAATGACACATTCATGTACCCTCCCCCCCCGGAGTGCCGGACATTCCGGAACCTTCTAGAACATTCCCGATGAAAACACCGGAATCATTCCGCAACTCCGAAACGGGACTTTCCTTATATGAATCTTATTCTCCGGACCATTCCGGATCACCTCGTGATATCCCGGATCCCATCCGAGACTCCGAACACCATTCGGTCTCTTTCTCATAATACCATAACTACTCAAACAACGTCGAATCCTTAAGTGTGTCTCCCTACGGTTCGTGAATTATGCGGACATGATCGAGACACTTCTCCGAACAATAACCAATAGAGGAATCTGGAAATTCATATGGCTCCCACATATTTCTACGATTACTTTGCGATCGAATGAACCACTTACATACGATACCAATTTCCCTTTGTCTCACGATATGTTACTTATCCGAGGTTATGATCATCGGTATCTCTGCATACCTAGTTCAACCTCGTTACTGATAAGTACTCTTTTCTCGTTCCCGTGATATGTGATCCCTTGTGACCCAGTCACATGCTTGCAAGCTAATTGGATGACATTCCACCGAGAGGGCCTAGAGTATATCTATCCGTCATGTGGATGGACAAATCCCACTCTTGATCCATGTGTTTCAACCAATACTTTCCGAACACTTAATGCCACCTTTATAGCCACCCAGTTACGGTGTGGTGTTTGATGTCATCAAAGCATCCATCCGGTAAAGGTGATATGCATGATCTCATGGTCGAAGGAATTAGGTTACTATGTATCAGAAAGCATATAGCAATTGAACTATTGAAATGACTTGATCTTTATGCTACGCTTATCAATAGGAGTATGTCCACCATATCATTCTCCTAACGATATGATCTTGTTGTTGATAACATCTCAATGTTCATGATATGGAAACCACAATCATTTAATCAACCAACAAGCTAGTGAAGTATAGAGGCTATACTAGGGACTTCAATTTAAGTTTACAATTCACACAAGTATTAATGTTTCCTTGTTAATACTATTATAGCATGAATATAAACATTTATCATAAACACAAAGATATAATAATAACTACATTTATTATTGCCTCTAGGGCATATCTCCAACATATAAGGAGAGCACTCAACCGAGCATACCATGCACGAGGAGGAGACCGTTTGAGACCATAAAACACCCGCTATAGCTTGCACACATGAGACCGGTAACGTGCATCCTCAAACCCTGGCGGTTGATGCATGTAAACATCCTAAAAAACAAAGACATGAAGGAATGCATTACTAGCATCGAGTTGTCGAAGACTCCACCCTTTGGACACTACGAGGGAGAGAACCAGAAGAACCATGGTTGGCTTTATGACCGGAATGAAAGTGCCACCATATCAATGCCGTGTTGCTGGCTGAAACCATGTGCGACAAGGCATAACTTGTATTTATAAATGTACCATGTTGATGCTACTTGATCTTGAAGATCCACTTGCTCCCAAAAATACTAACACCAAGTGGCAGGGAACAAGAACATAGGTCTGCTGGAGAGCGTCAAACTCATCGGTCATGGCCGTGTGTCAGGCAGAGTCACGAAGAGCATCCCAATGTGAAGAGGCGTAGAAGAGAACGTGTGTCAACTGGGGTTATAGCGCACAGTGCCATCAGTGAACTACTTGTCTTGCCACCTTTGATCATGTGCGCGTGTGGCCATGACATGGCCAGGCTTAGCCGAAGGCGTCGCGGTCTGAGCGGTGCTCGCAACAGGAGGCGGCGTGGGCTAAGCGGAAGATGACTTCATGCCGCCCGTGGATGACAGTGAAGCCTTCCCACGCGGGTGGGCCATGACAGTGGGTGAATACGGGCCCGCATTCGACGCGGGCGCAGTTGGAGGCGAGGGGTAGGACGTCCCATTGATGGTGTTCATAGCAGGCGACGACAAAGAGCAGGCCACATAGGGAGAGACCGGGCTCTCGGGCGGAGCCGAGCCTGGATCGGGGTAGGTGCCATGCACGTCAGTCACAGGCGCATAGAGGTGCCCGGGATTTCCTGCACATGAAAATAACTACCTCTACAGGCGCATCAACAGTCAAATAAGACATGTCATATTTTCCCATACAGTCAGTCTTCACGGGTTCATTGCAAGGAAACATAATCACATTTTTTAGAGTTAACACATCAACGTTAACACCGAGAGTGTAATAGAAAAACACGGACTCGTCGAAAATGATGTCATAAGAGCTATAGATACGCCTCATGGAGAGGTCCAACTATATCCTAAAAATGCACATAGTGGAACAAAAAGCCAGCATATGAGCATTATACTTGTGAAAATTGGGCCAGCATGCGCCTCCAAAAACGCAAAGGAAGGAGTAGTTGGGTTGGATTTTAAGAACAAGATAAATAGGTGTGTCCTATTGCAACAACACCGGAGTGGGAATGCGATTAATGAGATTGAAGGCGGTGATAAAAACTTTCATCCAAAAACGCAATGGAGAGAGGAGTGGGAGCAAGACCCGTTTCTACAAGTGACGGTGCTTGCACTCCTCACGTCTCTTCTACCAAGTTTGGTTTAGGGTTTTCCATGGAGCAAAGACTCCTCACGATTTACTCACACGTGTACACTTACATAACAGATATACTATAATATAACTATTTAAAAGCCTATATATATGTAGGATTCGCAGCAACGAACACAAAAAATTTCTATCACATGAACACACAAGACCAAGATCCAGTCTATGGCAAAGCCAAGATCTAGTCTACGAGATCGGTGCAACGAGATTGTACAGAACTAAACCTCGTAGATCCAAAGAGTTTAATGAGATCAGATTCTCGTGGTTGATGTAGTCGATCACTTGTCGATCTCAACATCGTGTAGACGATCCTTCCGGCATCACGTTCTGGCAGCGCTTCCGCAGTCGATCACACGTACGGTAGTCGATGAAGAACTTCCTCTCCCTTGTTCCAGCAGGCAGCAGAGGTAGTAGATCTCCTCGAATTCCAATAGCACGACGGTGTGGTAGTGGTGGTGGAGGAGGAGAGATTTTTGCAGGGCTTCGCCTAAGTCGAAGCAGTATGGTGGAGGAGAGAGGGGTGCGGCGGCTAGGGTTGTAGGCGCCATGGAGAAAGGGGAACTTGGGGTGCGCCCCAACCCCTCCTTATATAGGTGGGGGCGTCCAAGGGTGTTCCCATCCCAATTTGAATCCCTACCTAACTCGGCCATTAAGAGAAGAGCTTGAAACATTTTCCAACAAGTCTTCATTCTTACCAAAAACTAGAGTTTGACTTTTCAAACTAGGATTTGACTATTCAAACTAGGATTTGACCCTTTTTACTAGTCTTGGCTGAATTGGCCCTTTAGGGTTTGGTGTGGCCAGCCCCTAGGGCATGTCACATCCCAAGTGACCCCATCCCGGGGTGGTGGACCTTTCAGAATATTCTAGAAGCTTTCGGTCAAAACACCAAAAACGTTTCCGAACCCGGGAAAAACACTTTCCTTATATGAATCTCTTTCTCCGAACCATTCCGGATCTCCTCGTGATGTCCTGGATCCAATCCGAGACTCCGAACAAAATTCGGTCTCCAACTCACATACCATATCTACTCAAACAACATCGAATCCTTAAGTGTGTCTCCCTATGGTTTGTGAACTATGCAGACATGATAGAGATAGCTCTCCATTCAATAACCAATAGTGGGATCTGAAAATCCATAATGGCTCCCACATATTTCTACGACGAATTCGTGATTGAATGAACCATTTACATATGATACCGATTCCCTTTGTCGCGCGATACTTTACTTATCCGAGGTTTGATCGTCGGTATCTCTGTACATAGTTCAACCTCGTTACCGATAAGTACTCTTTACTCATTCCGTGATATTACATACCTTGTGACCTAGTCACATGCTTGCAAGGCAATTGGATAAAATTTCACCGAGAGGGCCCAGAGTATATCTATATATCATATGGATGAAAAAATCTCACTCTTTATCCATGTGCTTCAACACATACTTTCAGAATATCTAATGTCGCCTTTATAACCACCTAGTTACGGAAGTGGTGTTTGACATGGATATACCCTACGGGTGCACGACTTTGGTATACCCGGTCCAGCCCAAGGAAGGCCCACGGCAGGACACGTAGCCCATGAAGACTTTGGATGGTCCAAGCCCGTGACGGTTTCGACTTCTTGGAGGACAAGTCAAGTTTAGATAGAATTTCAAAGGGTATCAACCATAATTTGTAACTGACTCGACCTATCTCGAGACCTACCTATCTATATAAAGGCCAGGAGGGTACGTCGAGGAGGACCTCCCTCAACACACCGCACACGCACCTCACGCTAGATTGCATATGCACACCCCTGTAACTTTCGGTTCCGCCATAATCAAGAGCAGACAAGTAGGAGTAGGGTTTTTCCTCCGGGGGCCTGAACCTGGATATACCTCATGTCCCCGTGGTGCTTGTATGTTAACCGTTCCGTGACTTCCAGCATCTCCACCTTCTCGAAATCTAAGTCCATAACAATGGGCTTTGATGAGATCATACCTCGTCAGTGTTTGAAGTCATCAAAGCATCCATCCGGTGATGGTGATTAACATGATCTCATGGTCGAAGGATTAGGTTACTATGTATTTAAAATTTATGTAGCAAACGAACTATAATGACTTGATCTTATGCTATGCTTACTATAGGAGTGTGTCCATCACATCATTCTTCTAATGATATGACCTTGTTATTAATGACATCCAATGTCCATGATCAGGAAACCATGATCATCTATTAACCAACAAGCTAGTTTAACAAGAGGCTTACTAGGGACCCTTTTATGTTTACAAAATACACAAGTATTAATGTTTCCGATTAATACAATTATAGCACGGGGAGTAAACATTTATCATAAACATGAAGATATGATAATAACCACGGTGTACTGGCCTCAGTACTGACCGCTCTCTTTTTCCTTTGCCCTTTGTCGGCACCCCTTTTGTTTGAGAAGGTTTTGAGATCGACATCGTTAGCAGGGTTACCCTTCCGGCTTGGCCTGGGAAGGGTTATGAACGCCATTGGTTATTCTTCAGGACTCTTAGCTCAATTTGCATCTTGTCCGTACTCGAACGCTGTACCATTTTCAAAGTGATTTGGATCTTTGTATTGTATATCTGTATTCTTGACTCATTGAGTCATTGTTGTAAATCTGTTATGTGGCTTCCATCGTGAACTAATGTGTAATGATATTACTTCGTTTTCCATCCGCACGAAAGTGCTTGGTGGGCACATTTGAATTGTTTCTATGCGGGTTTGGTGGAAATCGCTAAAACTTGCATAGGGCCGATCCGAGGGTGTTACACTCTTGCAGTCATCAGGCACCTTCGAATCGTGTCTATGCGGGCTTGGCGAGAATCGCTAAAACTCGCATAGGGCCGATCCGAGGGTGTTACAGCCGACGAGCAGCCTCCTCCGCGGAGACCGGCGGCGTGCGAGCTCGGCTGCTCAAGCTACCATCGCGTGGCAGAGAAGCGCCGCCACAACCGGCCATGGGTGCAGGGAGGGTTGATGCGGAGCTGGGCGGCGGCGATTTGAACGGAGGCGACGTACGGCGATGGAATCGACGGCGGCGGCGAGAGCTCCGGAGGGTTTCTGCGCATGGGCAATGGGAGGAAGAGGATGAGTTTTACGGCATACGCGGCCTCCCGTCCCGAATATATGCGGGTCAGATGGGCCGTTTTGTTGGAAACCGCAAAAATATTTGCGGTATGGGACATTTTATAGTATCTGGAAAGGCTATTTTTGGGCCTCGGTACCGCATATCGCCGAAAAATTTGTGGGACTAACGATATGTGGTATCAGCTAGAGATTCTCTTAGATAGATTACGGACCGCGTATGCGATCAATGAGCACATAGAAGAGTCCTCTATATAGAATCCATCTCGTACACAAACGATGTAGGCCTTAATCTATCGACAGCGCTAGGCGTCCCCCGGGGGATAATTTCTCTTGATCCCCCGGGTCCCTAGGCCGCCACTTGTCCCTAAAACAAGGTTCAATCCTGTTTTTTTGCTATAAACGGACCGAGTTTGTTACAATATTGCCTGATTTACTGTAACAAAAAAGGGTTCGACCTAGGAAATAGAAAATTAGACTAGATCTCACCGGAGATTTCGCTAGAGACCTCGTCGACGACCGCGTAGCAAAAAAATTATGCTATGTCGGAGACTCGTCGGAGACTTTCGTCGGTAGACCTCCCTGGAGACCGTGTAGCCAAAAATTTACGCTATTGTAGCAAAAACACAGATCGTATGTAGCAAAATAAAATATCGTGTTGTAGCAAATCCGATCTCGCCGGAGACTTTCGCCGGTAGACTTCATCGGAGACCGTGTACCAAAAACGGAGACCGTATAGGAAAAACTTTACGCTATTGTAGTAAAACCGCAAAACTGTAATAGCAAAAAAATATTAATATAGCGAAGAAACGACCTCGCCGGAGACTTTCGTCTGGAGATGTCGTAGCAAAAGGTTTACGATATTATAGCAAAACCACAAAACGTTTATAGCAAATAAAAAGTATAAATGTAGTAAAATCAACTTCGAACATACAAGATTGTACCACTTTGAGAGTAGATAAAGTAGCAAAACAAATATGAGTATGTAGCTAAAAATATATACAAATGTAGCAAAAATAAACAGCCATTTTGATGCAATCGTTGACCACTGCTTGCACCATCATCCTAAGCTAGCAATGTTGTGGTCCATGCGCGGCGTCGTGGGAGGTGACAGAGCAGGCCAGCGCCATGGTAGAGACGGTCGTGGTTGACCGTGAAGAGGAGATCATGGGAGGTTGCAGATGGAGGACGGGTTCCATGGATTTGCGCCACCATCGCCATGGCTTCACGGCAGCACGACAAGGATGATGCGTGGGAGGCAGGGCGACGGCTCACCGGATGTGAAGCCTGACAGACCGCTGCAGGAATCCCGGCAGCACGGCAGCGCTTGCTACAGAGTCCCAGCGCGCGGCAGCGCAAGTGAGGGCACGACAGCGCTCGCTGTAGGCTGCGCGGGCAAGGACGCGTGGGGCAGCGACGCGGGCAGCGCATGGATGTGGCTATGCGGCGGGAGGTGCGTGCGAGCAAGGACCCGGGGATTGAACGAATCGATTCCTAAGGGAACAGTAACATTTCACCAGGGACGAATCTAGAAAAATGTTCCAATGGGGTCAGCTATATGTTCTCTCTATTACACTGGTGTCATTCTCTATAAATGCATAGTAATTAATGCTAATTAGTGAAGGATTTTTTAAATTTTGTTGGGGTCAGCTGACCCCATTGCTCCTAAGGCAGCTCCGTCCCTGCATTTCACTTAATCTATCTGATTTACGGACTCAATACACGTTATACCATGTGTGGCACAACATACGAGTACCAGCCATAGTTTTAAATGGCCAGGTATTACATTTAACCACGGCTTTTCCAGCAGCTATGAAATGCTATAGCCAAACTATAGCGGGCTAAGTCCATTTTAGCGGTTTAGCTAAATCTACAATATAAGGTTCAAGCTTTACATCTATTGTAGTACTCTCTATGTTCTAAAATAGATGTCTTAGATTTATCAAAATTTGGATGAACCTATATACTAAATAGTTTCTAGATTTATCCAAATTTTGACAAATCTAAGACATCTATTTTAGGATCTATTTTAGGACGAAGGGAGTATAAAAGGTTTCCCGCAAAAAAAAATAGTATAAAAGGTTAAGCAATGCTGGACGCTGGCCATGATTAACATACGGTTTCATGTGGCCCTTATCCCTAACCACTCTTTTAAAGTTAGCAGCAGCAATTATGTGGCCCTTAGTGGATCTTGAGGGGATGCATGTGCGCACCCTATGATTAACATTCGCTGGCCATTATACGCTGGTCATGATTAGAAGTTAGCAGCAGCATGGCCGGACCTCCTTAATTAAGTCTGGTCCTAGTGCTAATATCATGAAGAGAGAGTTGTTTAGTGTATCATAGTCAATACCATATCATAGCATGTAAATTTAAAAATTATAATGGCAAGTAAATCTTGTACACATATTTTATATAGAGATTCTATAAATCAATAAATATATAACTACTATAATACTATTATATGATACAATGCACTAGAGATACAGTATCATATACTGGTATCATATGAATGATACTAGTATTATGATACTCTCATTATAACCCGTCTAACCACTTTTTTAAAGTTAGCGGCAGCAATTATGTGGCCCTTAGTGGATCTCGAGGAGATGCATGTGCACACCCCGGCACAACATACGAGTAGCAGCACGAGAGCTAATACTGAAAAGTGTGAACAAAGAGAATCTCGCCAATGGCTAGAGGACTAAAGCTTATACTTCCTCCGACCCATATTAGTTGACTTCAAATTGAATGTATATATGGGTCGGAGGGAGTACTGAAAAGCGTTAACACCACTCTAATTAAAGAGCAAGTTTGCAGCAGCAATCCCTCACCCATCAACCACTAGTCGGTCACATATTTGCTCTTACAGCAAACCAAACAAGAGAAGGACAGCAAGCCATGAATCTCGCCTTGGGTGCCATGGGATCCCTCCTGCCCAAGCTGGGCGAGCTGCTCAAAGATGAGTACAAGATGCAGACCACCGTCAAACGAGACATCCAAGCTTTCTCCCGCGAGCTGGCGAGCATGCGAGCCGCCCTTTGCAGAGTGGCGGAGGTCCCGCGGGAGCAGCTCGACGAGGAGGTCAAGATCTGGGCCGGCGACGTCCGGGAGCTGTCCTACGACATGGAGGATGTCGTCGACTCCCTCCTCGTCCGCGTCAAGGGCTCCGGGGCTGAAGCCGACATGGACGGCTTCAAGGAGCTCATGGGCAAGATTAAAGGCTTGTTCAAGAAGGGCAAGGCTCGCCGCCAGATCGCCACCGCGATCAAGGACATCAAGGAGCAGGTCCAGGATGTGGCTGACAGACATGAGAGGTATAAAGCAGATGGTGTTTTTGCTAATCTAGCTGCAGCCACGAGAATCGCCCCCGTTGACCCTCTCCTGGTGGCTCTGTATGAAGACAAGAAAAGGCTTGTTGGGATTGAAAATGCAAGGGACGAGCTAATTGAGAAGCTCTGTTTGACTGATGATGAGCAACCCAAGACACTCTCCATTGTTGGATTTGGAGGACTGGGGAAGACAACTCTAGCTAAAGCAATCTATGATAAAGTTAAATCAAAATTTGATTGTGCAGCTTTCGTGTCGGTGTCTCGGAGTCCTGACATCAAGAAAGTTTTCAAAGACCTTTTGTTTGAAGTTGATAGGGAAAAATATATGAGTCTGAGTGGTGGTGCAACGCTGGATGAAAAGCAGCTCATCTCTCTACTACAAGAATCGCTAGGGGACAAGAGGTATGTACGCATCCCAAATTCTAGACCAGATTTATCTTAGACTTGTTAGAATAGATGCCATTAATTATGTACAAAAATTTCACATACATCAACTTCTACAGTTCTAAGATTCTGCAATCGACATGGATTTCCAATTGTTCCTTTATAGCCCAGTATAAATACCATTATTTGTGCGGTCCAAAAAATGTATATCTTCTCTTGTAGTGAAGTAAAAAGGACACTATTTCTTCAGTTTTTATCAAGCTTACTTGTTATTATGTTCACATTTTGCTAATATAAGAGCACACAGTTAGATCCGTAGGAGCGACAAGGGTTGGCTTAATTAGTCTGTGAGATGTGAATAGCGTGTATCAACATGCAAGTGTGTGAGTGCGTTGAAATAGTTAACTTCCAAGTTGGTTTTTGGAACTTATAACTGGATTCACAGGAAACTTGTAGTAGAGAGCCACCTTAGGGCATTTTCACACCCAAACGGTCTGTTTCTGTCCATTTGGGTCGGACCGCGATCGCTTTTGGACCGGGATCCGGTCTATCCGTTCAGCTGCGCGACCCATTTGACCGCGTCTGGCAAACAGGGCGACTCTATTTTTTTTCCAAATTCGAACATATATCGTTCGTACTAAAAATTAGCAAAATTCATACATTTCATACGTAATTTACATTCATAATTTAAAATGAAATTAAACTAGCCCTAATCCTAGCTACAAATCTTCACGCGCCGGCGTGTCCATCTAGGGATCAAGGTCGATGTACTCCAACGGCGTCTAGAGGTTAGACGGTGGCAGGGTCGGAGCGGGCGCGGGCGCGGGCGGGCGGGTCGATCACCTGCCTAGGCCACGTCGCCGGCGGGCCCATGCGGTGGTGGAGGTGCGTCAGCTCCATCCCCACCTCCGGAGCGATGCGCAGCGCCCCCAATAGCGGCGGTGGTGGAGACAGCTTGGCGTTTGCATGCGCCACCAGGCTGGTGAGCTGGAGGCCTCTTGGTAGCCGCCCCACAAGGCGTCCTCATCCCGCGCGCTGGCCGCAATGACCTGATCGGTGAAGGCGTCCTCGTCGTAGCCCTGTGTCAAGACCTCGCGGTACTCCGAAGGTAGGTTCGCGGTCGCTGTCGGGACTGGGTCCACCACCTCCTGCTTGATGACAATGTCGTCCTCGCCATGGTCGTCGTCATTGTCGAGCTCGGCGTCGGAGTGGTTGAAGGCCTCCTCGTCGTCTGAATCGATGGTAGGGACAGGGTAAACCTGCCACGACTGCAGGTCCTCGCGAACGGTGGTCGCGTGCTGTGCCTTGTGCTCCCAATCGAGGAACTTTATCCGAAAGTCCTCGCTCTGGTAGCCCCTCTCCCACCGCATTGCCTGCGGGAGGTTGCTGGTCTGGCAACAGATCTCCTCTAGCCCTTTGCCCTTCTTGGGCATGAGCGGCACCAGGACCCGGTTGAGGTGCCAGCCGATGGAGAGGAAGACATCTTTGTGGTTGATGCCTAGACCCTCCCTCCATCAGCGCTCGAACTCCGCAACACGGAATTACTTCTGGCCGCGGCGGTCCCACGGTGGGGCGGCTCCTGTACTCCTCTGGCCGCAGCGGAGGCGGCAAGGATGTGCCGCGAAGGAAGGCCGATAGGCAGGAGCGTTGTCTGGTAGAGATGGACGCCTCGTGGTCGTTATTGCTCTTCCCCTTCTTGAGCCATCCCGGCGTCTTCATCGTTGGCAGCGGCGGCTTCTAGGATTGCGATGACGAGAGGTGGGGAGTGCGGCACCGATGGGCACAGGGTTAAATAGCCCCTTCACCCGCGAACGCGCGCAGGTTCTCGCTCCTTCGCCATCAATGCTGGTACGGGAACGCAGGCGTCCAGTAAGTCAGTGTGTCATCTCGTTGCCATTGATGGCACAGGCTGCCGCCGGTTAGCCTCCGCATGCGCCTCTAAATCGCTGTTATGGTTGCGTCTGAATCGGTGCCGCTGCGGGCGTAAGCGGTGGATGACGGGTGGGCCAGTGGCACGCGTAGGCAGGACACACCCTCCGTCCGCCCACGTCCTGGCCGACGCAACCGTTGCCCAGATTTGGTGCACGGATGGATCGTGCCGCTGGGCGCCGCGCACGTCCCGCGCTGACGCGATCGGACGGGTTGGGTCGACCCGGTGGATATGCCCTTACATTTTCGATTAAATGTTTGGGGATCTAAATTTTTATGGACCTCGCAAATTGCAAATCTAACCTTTAAACATCAATTTATATAAATCTTTAAGTAACCGGTCAGGTTCAACCACACCTCCTGGCTTTAACATGCTATATGTACATTCTTGGGTCGAAAGAAATAAATTATGTATTTGTTTTCACACTCAAGAAACAAAATATATACTCTAAACATCCTATATGCTATTCTAAAAAAAGACGGAAACACACCAGCCCACGCATGTTGCTCGCGTAACATAGTAATAAAATCTGGATCTGGTGCCTCAACGGTCATGGGAAATAATTCAGAGTTGCCAAGCATATATTAAGTTAATATGCGTTGTGCTAGGACTACGAACCAAGATGAACTTACAACGATGTTAGTTCTTTTGTACATAATAGGCTGAGTCTTGTTCTTACGACAGGTGATGCTAATTTTGGGGATAGGATGAGGTTATAATAATTTAGCTATTATAAGGACATTCTTTTTTGTTACATTGTCTCCGGGAAGTGTTGCCTTGCATATGAGTTCTTAGATGTGTGTTGCTTGATATATTTGTTAGTTGTGTCCAATTTGGTTGCATAATAGTAAAATCCATTTGTAGTAACAACTTCTACTAATGCTATTCTAAAAAAAGACGGAAACACACCAGCCCATGCATCTTGCTCGCGTAACATAGTAATAAAATCCGGATCTGGTGCCTCGACGGTCATGGGAAATAATTCAGAGTTGCCAAGCATATATATTAAGTTAATATGCGTTGTGCTAGGACTACGAACCAAGATGAACTTACGACGATGTTAGTTTTTTGTACATAATAGGCTGAGTCTTGTTCTTACGACATGTGATGCTAATTTTGGGGATAGGATGAGGTTATGATAATTTAGCTATTATAAGGACATTCTTTTTTGTTACATTGTCTCCGGGAAGTGTTGCCTTGCATATGAGTTCTTAGATGTGTATTGCTTGCTATATTTGTTAGTTGTGTCCAATTTGGTTGCATAATAGTAAAGTCCATTTGTAGTAACAACTTCTACTAAGCACCAAAAAGTGTTTAGTTAAAAATAAACTAATCTATATTTGTGTGCGTTTGCCCCTAATGATTTTTGTTACTCATTTTTAATTTCCTTATGTCACCATTAGTCTTTGTTGGTCATTGAATAATACAATCTTTGGATCCTTGAGGTTACTCTCATATTTTCTCTATTGTAGGTACATGATAGTTGTCGATGATGTATGGGATGTGAGTTCATGGAAAACAATCAAATATGCTCTTACTGGTAGTAAATGCGGAAGTAGAATAATCACTACTAGCCGTAGTGTCAGTGTTTCTAGAGAATGTTGTTCTTATGATGATGATATGGTTTACAACATGCAACCTCTCTCTGATGACGACTCCAAAAGACTCTTCTATAACAGAATATTCTCAAGAAATAATGTGTGTCCTACTGAATTACAACAAGTATCGATGAATATCTTGAAGAAATGTGCGGGGATACCATTGGCCATTATTACTCTAGCCAGTCATCTCGCTAGTAATCAACAAATAAAACCCATTAGTCAATGGTATGCTTTGCTCAACTCTATTGGTACCGGACTTACAAAAGGAGATACTAATTTGGAGGAGATGAGGAGGATATTATCTTTCAGCTATTATGATCTCCCTTCTCATCTGAAGACTTGTTTATTATATTTGAGTGTTTTCCCAGAAGACTATGAGATTGACAGAAATCGGTTGATAAGAAGATGGATTGCTGAAGGATTTATCCAAGGTGACAACTTATTTGAGCTTGGGGTTAGTTACTTCAATGATCTTGTCAACAGAAGCATGATACAAGTGTCAAACTTTAATTATTTTGGTGAGCCAGAAAGTTGTCGTGTGCATGACATGATGCTCGATTTAATACGTGACTTGGCCAGTGAAGAAAACTTTGTCACTATAACGGATTTTATCAAGGTAGACACGCCTTTCGAAACAAAGGTCCGCAGGTTGTCCGTCCAAAAGGTGGACCTCGCCAACACTCGTCTAGCTACCAGTAGCATCTCACAAGTGAGGTCGTTCACCATTTTCAGTCCTGCTATTAATCTGATGCTTCCTCTATCAAGATTTGAAGTTTTGCGTGTATTGGACCTAGAAGATTGTGATCTTGGGGGAACTAGTGGCCATCTTGACCTTAATTGTGTTGGTGATTTACTGCACCTGAGATACCTAGGGCTAAGGAATACAAAACTCCGTAAGATCCCGACAGAAATAGGAAAGCTATTGTTTTTGCAGATATTGGACTTGAGAGGGGTACATGAGGATGCAAAAGAATTGCCGGCTAGTGTTGTCCAACTGAGAAATCTGATGTACTTATATGTGAGAGAGGGTACATATCTTCCAGTAGGGTATAAGAATCTGACGTCTCTCCAAGAGCTAGCACACCCAATGTTTACAGAAGATGTTTATCCGGAAGAGCTGGGCTACCTTACCGAGCTGAGGGTGTTGGAGTTTTGTTTGCCATCAACGTATCCTCCAGAGAAGCTTCTTATTCTGTCGGATTCTTTAGATAAATTGCACAAACTGCAGAGTCTATTTATTACCACTGGTTATTGGGAGAATATTGATAACATGGGCGACTGGGTGCCCTCTTCACCACGACTCCGTCGCCTTTCGTTGAGAGGGTGGTACCAGGCGATGCCGACATGGATTAGTTCTTCGTCCCTTCCTCTTCTTTCCCACCTAGATATATATGTCCATCAAGTGCGACTGGAGGACATTCAGGTCCTTGCTACTCTGCCGGCTCTTCGTCATCTCTACCTGGAGTCCGACGACGTGGACGTGGACACCGCCACAGAACAAGAGCGTGAAACGGAAAAGTCGTTCATGCTCAGGGCTGATGCGTTCCCTCGTGTGATATGGTGCTGGTTCCAGCATGTTTTATTTGCTCCCCATATGTTCCCGAGAGGAGCTATGCCCATGGTTAAGGAACTGTATTTCGGTCTCCTGGTGTCAGATATTCTCAGCGGTGGTGACTGGGACTTGTGCTTGAGGAACCTCCCTAGGCTCGATGAAGTATGTATTAAGCTTCACGGTGAGGACAACAAGAGCCATAGGTATTATGAAGCAAAGACTGCTGTGGAGAGAGCGAGAGACAACCATCCCAACCGCCCCATTACAAGTACTTCCTCCATTCCAACGCTTGAGGACTTTTTTTTTATGAAAAGTCAAAAAAATATATTTCATTATCTATCTAATGATATTGATTATGTATTTTGCATATTAATATTTTTTGGTAAAAACTTGGTCAAACTTTACATAGTTTGACTTTTCAAAAAAAATATAAACCTTAAGCCTTGGGATGGAGGTGGTATCTCGTAGAGGCTCGGACTCTGAAGACTGAAGACAATTCTCCCACGCAAACGTGTATGTATTCTTGGGGAGTTTCTCTCTCAGCTCTACTCTTTCTTTTTCTTGTCAATTGCAGCCTGAGGAGCAAGGATGGACCATCGATCGACTCAATTTGTACTGCAGGTAACGTGTGTCTTAATTAGTTCATATCAGTGTCTAATTAACGTTTAGTATGAACTGTATTTGATTCTCGTCTCTGCATGCCTTTAATTGCAGCTGTATTTCATCGTCGCTGCCATTTCTTCATCTTCACCGTTTGCTTCCAAGCACTCCCCTGCGTTTTTAATTCGCACCGACACCCGTTACCTAATCCGTGTTTCTTTGAGGCAGTCAAGATGAAGTTCAGTGCTCCTCTATGTTGGTACTCTGCTTTTGCTTCTGTCGGTTAAAGAACCATTAGATTTAATTCCTTGGCTGCGTCTTGGAAGCTTCAGCTTAGAGCTACCTTGGCTCATTATCAAGTCTCCGTTTCAAATGAGGAGCTTACTTTATCTTGCAATTCTGGCTTGTACCTGATTTATTATTTCCTTCGTAGCTTACAGTTTTCAGACTACTTGCCTTCCTCGAAAAAACATGTAAATAAAGACAGCTTTCCTTCGGATCGATGCGTGGTACGCATTTTCTACTTAGCTAGTCTTGCGTCATATTTTTCTGCATATGTGATAAGCTAATGTGCTAGTTGGTCCGCGTCTATTCTTTTGTGTATTACTAAGAGCATCTCCACTCGTCTACCCAGGACGTCGATCCGAACGTCGAATTTAGGTCCGGACGCCGAAAAACGACCCAGTCGCGTACCTAGGAACATGTTTTTGTCCGGATTTAGGCGAACTTTGGTCCGGGCTTTCCAGGCCATATCCAGGATCCTGGGAACGCCCAGGGAACGCCGAACGCAGCGAAAACGGGCATGGGCTAGCACTGTCGGCGAGAGAAGGCTGAACTTCCGCCACTTCGCCGAGCTCCCGCCCTTTTCTTTCTCCCCTCCCGCCTTTCTTCCCCATTCCCCCCACTCCCGCCACTTCGCCGAGCTCCTGCCCACCATGCCGCCGAAGGGTTTTGTCCAACCCAGATCGATCCTCGGCGAGGCTACGGCGGAGAAAAAGGCGAGGAAGCCGAGAGCGCCGCCGAAGAAGCCGGAGGGCATGTCCTACGCTGAGTGGGAGAAGAAGGAGCACGCCAGGAAGATCGTGTCGTACCACCGGAAGGGCAGAAAGGAGAGGGCGAAGCTCCGGTAAGAACAAGAGTAGGCAGCGGTGGAAGAGCAGGCGATCGTGAGGGCGAAACAGGCGGCGGCGACGAGGTCGGCGTTGATGGCGGCGCCGTACCCACCCCACTGGGGAAGCCAGGCAAGCGTCGGCTCTCCCGCCGGATTCTCGCCGTCTCTCCGGCCGGCTTCCAGGAGAGCCAGGGGATTGCTCGGCAGAGATACTCGCCCCCCGAGTTCGACGGCGGGTTCAACCCCAACGTGATCTTCCCCTGCCCGGCGCCGCGGCCTCCTTCGGCCTTCAACATGGACATCAACGTCCCCTACTCCGCCTCTCCGGCGTACGCAGGCCCCGCGCTGCGCCGCGGCCCACTGCCTTTCGGCGCGAGCTCGACGCAAGCAACCTACGGCGAGGCCGACGCGCGCAACATGTTCGGCGGAATGCCGGTCGCCCTGCCGGTCGGCATGTCGGCCAAGACAAACATGGAGGACATGATCGCCCAAGGCTCGGCCTCCAACCGCCCCTCCTTCTTCATGGAAGAACATTCCCAGGCCGACGCCGAGCACGACATCGAGTCTCAGGATTTCGCCGACCTCGACGCTGAGGAGACGCAGGCCGAGCCGACACAGGCAGAGGACACCGAGGGTGAATTTGTGCCGCTGGCGAAATGCAAGAAGGGGAAGAAGAAGCCGGGCACGTCGGCGGCAGACGCGCGGATCAAGTGGGCCGTGGCCAAGGACACTTGTCTCGCCGAAGCGTGAAAAACGGTGAGTATGGATCTGATCACCCATGCCAACCAGAATTCCGACAACTATTGGAGACACGTGAAGCTAGCGTTCGACGAGCGTAGCATTTGTGACCCGAAGTATCGCAAAATTCGCATGGAGCGAGGGGAGAAGACTATTACCAACCATTGGGCGATCATCCAGACTGCATGCAGCAAGTGACACAACTGCGTGGAAGAGGTGGAGCGCACACAAGCCAACGGAGAAAACATGGACAACAAGGTATTCGCAAACACTAGCTTCATCGTGCACTCGCTTCCATTTTGACACACTTGACACACTTCCATTTTGCAGCTTCGTCGTGCACTCGCTTTGTTTCGAGAGGACATGAAGATGAAGTTCAAGTTCCATCATGTGTTCCAGGAGATCGAGAGCTGCGAAAAATGGCGGGACACTCGCCTAGGCCTCTCCAAGACCAATGACGGCGTCTACAACCCGGAGGCCCCTCTCACTGCTGCCGATGAAGGAAGGCCAGAGATCGGCCAGAAGAAGGCGAAGATGCTCAAAGCCGCCGGTCCTCCCGCCGAGCGTCTCCAGGCTTCGATCGAGAAATGCATCGCCGACACAAGGGCGCACGCCGAGAAGACCGACGAGCGGTGGAAGTAGTTGATCGAGACCCAAGGGGAGAAGGTGGCCTTCCTCAAGGCCAACTACGCCGCCAAGAAGCGGAACACGGATCTAAAGTTCTTGATGGGCGACGAGGACACGTTGAAGATGAGCTTTCCAGTCAAGTCCTGGTACATGGCGCAACGCCAGGACATCCTCCAGTGCGAGATCACGCCTTCTTCTACACCGAACGACGCCACCACTACGCCGAGCTCTGCTTCCACCTCCTCGAACCAGTCGGCGTCCGCCGACGAGACGGCCGACCCCGCCGCATCGACCACGCCGCAGCATCCCATCCCCATCGACGACTTAGAGCTGTCCATGGCCAAGTCATTTTCCCTGTTCTGTAATAATCTATCGTCGAACTTATGGGCGTTAATTCTGTCGAACACATGGCCAAGCTCTCGCCGGCGGAAACGATAACAATTCAAATATGTCGTCGTTTTATATTTGACTGGGATCTCGGCCTGGGTACGCGAGTGGGAAACTCGGCGTACCCAGGCCGAAAACTTGTTTCGTCCGACCAAAAAAAAAGGTCCGGATTTCGGCCTGGGTTCACCCAACGAGTGAAGATGCTCTAAGGGCGTGTTTGGCATCCTGGGGCTGCCTAGAAAATCTCACCTTTGTTGTTTGGTTGACCGGGTCAGCTTCCCTAAGCTATGCCTACTTGATACGAAAATAGCCCCTTAGTCTTGCATGGTTGCGAAGCTCAAATCGAGCTTCACAACTCTGCAGTGTTGGGTCTGTCCCGCACGTCACTCTAGCCCGACAGGGTCTCTGCTCCACACCCTCATTTCCCTCTCGTCCCTGTCCCCGCATGTTCCTCTCTTCCTCTTGTCCCCGTCAGACGCCAGCTCCGACCCTATCCACGCACCCTCCTCTCTCCCTCTAGTTCCGGCGACGACCTCTTGGCGGCGGCGCGTCGCGCGACCTCCTGGCTTTGGCGCGTCGCGCGACCTCCTTGCAGCGGCGCGTCGAGCGTGACCTCCTGGCGGCGGCGGCTCGTGCTACAGTCACATGGCGATGGCGGTGGGGCGCGTCAGCGGCTCCTTGAGCCGACAGCGGCGCCACGACCTAGTAGGGACTGATGAATTTTTTGTTTTCTAGTCTAAGGACCCAATTGCTTTTTGTTTTTCTATGGAAGGACATGTGTGTAAAAACTTGGACAATAACGTGTCTGGTCTCACACGAGCCACCAAACAACATCTGGATTCAGCTTGTTTCAGCAGACCTAGGCTACCAAACACGCCCGAAAATCTGAGTTGAGCTTGTGTAGGTTAGCTTGTATGAGTAGAGATATGGATTCTGGGTAGCCCGAGCTACCAAACACGTCCTAAATCTACTTGAGTGAACTATTTCTCCCAGTGAACAACATTTTATGTGTTTGATTTGAGTTAGTTATGTGATATAAGACATCATTTGTTAATATGTGAAGGAGGCAATTTTACTCGAAAATTCCACCGATCTATTAATAATCATGGGATGCCTAAAACTAATAAAAATTGTAATAGTCCATGGACCATCTAGCAATGACTACAAACACTAGCACGGGCCGAATGTGTGTCGCCGTCCTCACATCATCATGCTAAGCCCCAAAGGAATAGCGTGTCAGAGCAGCAACCATGCCAATAATGATAATCATAGATCGGAAGTTTTTTTTGGAACAGACTTAACCTAAAAACACACCAATAACATGAGAACCGATCAGATCATACGATATTTGTCGGACACACGAATCCACGTGCCCCTCCCCCGGGTGCTAGACGCACCACTTTGGTGAGGATAGGATGGAAAGGACCTCATTCTACTTTAGAATGTAACCGCCGCCTCATCATCCTGAAAAAGCGACTAAAAACAACTTAAACAAAGAATGGAAACCCTTCTGTTGGCGAGGAGTCGTGGTTCGCTGCAGCTCCAAGGTCCCAAGTCCACCGAAGGCGGAGCGGACCAGCAACGTCACAGGCGGACGAAAACCCTAGATGGGCTTTTTATGACCGCCGATCACATGTGTCTCCTGGTTCTTATGATGTTTGTTCATCAAAGTTTCTAATAGACTATCCTTATGGTTCAAGTCACGCACATGGCACGGGTGCTCGTGTTTCTTTGGATTTTTTCAATTCCCTCCGATCCAAAATAAATATCAAAGATGTAGCACAAATTGTACTAAAATAGTACTCAATCACCAACACTTATTATAAATCGGTGGAAGTATATTTTTTGGCCATGTCTTCTCAGTGGTAAACGACATGCCATCAACTATGAGACGTTTGTAGTGATTTCGTAAATCTCACAATTTGATGGTCCCGTCTCTCGAAGTTGCTTATAGGGGCTGTGATTGTGTTCGGAGGGTCTTGTTTGTATTGTGTCCCTTTTAAAAAAAATACAAGAAAAGGACCGGGTGTGCTCACTGGATGCCAAAGACGGTGACAGGACCAGCGGGCAAAGTACTTTTGGCTCCTGAGCTTGTGCTCCTTGCATATTAAAAAAAACTAAGAACCATAATTACAAGTTTCAAAAAATTGTGAAATAAAATCTTAAAATTAGCTGATGTTGTATCCTACAAATATGCAAAATCTCAACTCAAAATGTTTTGTATTCCAAGCTACACAAAAATAACAATGTTTGATCTTTTTGTGAGATTTGAAATCACTATATTCAAAATATACAGTCCTGTCACTTTTGTGTAGCTTAGAATACACATAATTTTTAATTGATATTTTGAATGTTTGTGGGATACATCATTACCTACATTCAGAATTTTGTTTCATGATTTTTTTAAACTTATAAAAATAGTTTTAGTTTTTTTAATATGGAGTGAGCACTAGTTCCCATGTACACTGAATCTCCACTCGAATTTGCACATATGTTCTCATTTTAGTCTAGCATGCACAAACAAATGATTATTTCTTAGTTAACGCTAAATCCTGTTAAAATGGTAATGGTTCATGATTCGCTTCCATTCATTGTCAATACGTTTTCTAATGACTTCTGCTTCGGTACACCCTCCCCAAACTCAATTCATAACACAAGGATGACTGAGATCACCCGGTACTCTTAATTGCAATGTGGTGAAATTCAACAAAAAAAATGGGTCCATGGCACGTGGCCATATGATAAAATATTGCAGCAAAATAGTTTTGTGTGTATAATGTTAAACATGTCAAAATCTTAGTGGTAGCACAAATGGTTCTTACAAAAGAAATTAAAGCGTCGATTGGCATAACCAGGTCTTTTGTCCACATAATTCTTGTAAAGATAGAGAGATGTATATAAGGTCTAAGTTTATGTTTGCGTTTGAAGTTCATTGGACCCTACAACTGTAATCATTATGTGAAGAGTACTTCTTAACGAGAAATACTTCAATTAAATGTCCCTAGTAAAACTCGTATTGAAATAAATGTGCCCGAAGCTATTGTATCATTTGGCCAATGAATTTGTAGATACGGTTGTTTGCTATGTGGATGTTCAACGAAGAATTGGCGGGATGTTGGTCTAAGTTTATATTAAAAACCTCTAAAATTCAAAGATCAATTTTACACGACATTCATAAGAAACATCAAGTTCTTTCTAAAAACAAGTTTCTATGGGAAGTTCATAGAATTGACGAATTCTTTCCGAAATAAACCCTTCCTTCCAAAGTGAGAGGCGAAAACTGTTGCATCATTTTGCCCCCGCATCCGATCCTTCCTCCTCCCTCTCCCTCACCCTAGGGTTTCACTACCTTTCAGCCGTTCCACCTCCCCATCTCGCCGGAGTCTCTCTCCGGCAGCGTCTCGGGCGCACCAGCGACGCGGAAGGATGTACCCGGCGGTAGCTCTTCGGCGCGCGGCCGCGTGGCTTCTCCGGGGCGGCGCCGGCGCGCCGAGGTTCGCGTCTTCCGCCGCGCTTCCGGGCTTGGGCGCCCCCCGGTCTTCGGTGCGCGGATGGCAGGGGAGGGAGGCCAGCGGATACCTCGGGATCTGGGGAGGACCCGCGGCGGGCGCCGGCGCCGGCGGCGTGGCCTGGTGGTTCCGGTGCGCCGCGAGCAGCGTGTCCAGGCCGGGCCTGCTGATGGAGCAGCTGCTCGTCGGGGGCGGGCGCTCCTTCGCCACCGGTGCCGCTCCGGAGGAGGTGTCTTTCAGCCCAGCCGCCAGCGAAGCGGATGGTTCGCAGCCTGAGAAACCAGCAGCTACCTCAGATAAGTATGTTTCCTTTTCCCTCTGCTTGATCCAATATTTGTTTGGGCGAACAACGCATTGTAGCTTAGTGGGTGCATTCTAATTTTTTTGTAGAACAAGAACAAACTAGCTCAAGTGAGTTTTGAGGTTTTAGAAAATGCTCAATGTGATTCACATTCATGGCCATTGTTCTCTCATCGTCTGCATTGCCGTCATGCCAAAACTCAAATAGTTCTGTAGAATTGGGAACCAGGGCAGCCATGTCCTGTTTATATCAAATAAAAACTAAATAGTCAGGAACATAATTAGCGCCGGTAGATATTGGCCAAAGACAAAAAAGAAATTTTGCTACTGAAAGTATCATAAACTCTGTAAAAGAGAAGAAATAATCAGTCCGAAATTACTGTCATGCGGGGTATTGCCGTATTACTCTACAACTCACAAGTGGGCCACAAAAGGTGCACCGAATCAGACAGCTAGAGAAGAAGATGGCAATTAAGTGATAAATATCACAGTTAACTTCAGACTGCCAACTGTTTGTGGTGTTTGTCGTGGTGTGTAACATGTCTTGCGGACTACATCATGGCATGTCTTATGTCTTGTTACGAATTATGTTATGACTGGATTCATGTACTTGTATTGTTCTATGGAAGGAACATAAGTAGTGCTGGTAGAGATTGGCCAAAGACAAAAAACGAAGTTTGCTAGTGAAGTGCAAGAAACTTTCTGTAAAAGAAAAGACCAGTCCCAAATAAATGTCTTGTATTGGTATTACCCTGTAGCTATACAACTCACAAATGGGCCACCAAGGGTGCACTGACTCGAACAGTAGGAGACGATGACAATCGAGCAGTAAATATGGCAATTACCGTTGGATTGCCAACTGTCATGTCATTTGTCGTGATTTGCAAAGAATGTCTTGTATGACTTGTTACAAATTATGTTATGACTGTACTTGTATTATTCTCTGAAACATTTATCATTATTTCAGGAACATGTTAGGGGATAGGACCTTAAAGCTTATTTCTGGGTCATCTTATCTACCACACCCTGATAAGGAAGAGACTGGTGGTGAGGATGCACATTTTATTTGGGATGAACAGGCCATAGGGATAGCTGATGGTGTTGGTGGTTGGGCAAGCCTTGGTATCGATGCAGGTCAATATGCTAGGGATATTATGTCTAATGCAGTAACCGCAATAGAAGAAGAACCAAAAGACTCCATTGATCTTACAAGGGTACTAGAAAAGGCCCATAGTAGCACAACAGTGAAGGGTTCATCGACCGCATGTATCATTGCTTTAACAGATCAGGTTGGTGACTGGTCTTGTTTATTTTGTTGACATAATTATATGTTTCCTTGTCTATGGCTTTGGCATCAGTAAGAGAAGCTAAAAGTTGATCACTGTTCTTTGTTGGTGATATAATGATGCACCTCCTTTTTACCCTGTTATCACAAAATTGATCTAGATCTTGATCGGTTCTTAGATATTTATCTTCACCATTGATAAGTTCTGGCTGTACTTATTGCAGGGCATACAAGCACTTAGTCTTGGTGACAGTGGTTTTATAGTCATCCGAGATGGCTGCACTTTATTTCGGTCACCTATACAGCAACATGATTTCAATACCCCCTACCAACTTGAGACTGGGAACTCTAGTGACTTGCCTAGTGCTGCGCAGGTAGGTTCATATACTCCTAGTTCTTACTTTTATTGTAACCAATGTATATGGACACACACGCTTTGTTGTTAACTAATATGCATAGTTTATGTTCTCTAGTAAATTTGCATAGAACAGTTTCTGTTTTGATGGATTATACTTAAATTCTTATACTCCTGGGTGAAACAATAGCTATCTAGATTACGAATCCCGTAGCATATGCCCTCAATACTAGTCTAGCAATCGTTACATATTGCAAATTTTGGTCCTTGTGAATACCCATGTTGTTTTGTGTACTGTGCCTACATATACTGCCACATGCTTTATCTTTTGCAAAAATGTTGGACCGTGTTCATCAGAACATCGGAGCCATGTTGTTTTGTGTACTGTGCCTACATATACTGCAACATGCTTTATCTTTTGCAAAATGCTGGACCGTGTTCCTCAGAACATCAGAGCATGCTCTCAGCTCCTACAAAGACCCATGTTGTTATTTTGGCATAAACAAGATTTTCCCTCTCCAGGTGTTCAAGGTGCCTGTCGCATCCGGTGATGTAATTGTTGCCGGCACAGATGGCTTATTTGACAACCTGTACAACAACGAGATAACGGCAGTGGTTGTCCACGCGACCAGAGCTGGCCTGGAACCCCAAGCGACGGCTCAGAAGATAGCGGCGCTCGCACGGCAGCGAGCGCAGGACACGAACAGGCAGACACCGTTCTCGAGCGCGGCACAAGAAGCCGGGCACCGGTACTACGGCGGGAAGCTGGACGACATCACCGTCGTGGTCTCGTACATAACTGCTTTCGGCACGTCGCCGCAAAATGCCGATTGAAGATCGGTAGTGAGGCGGGGCGTGCCTTCCCTTTTTTGCTCTGTAGATACACACAGGTTCCAACTCTATTTATTTTTCTGCTAGAATTTGTAAAGCTGAGCTGGACGCTTTATTGTCTGTAAGTATGTCCACTGGATGAACACAGTAGCTGTAGTGAAGAATTGCAGACAACTTTTTGCTAATAGTGGTTGTGAAAAAAATGCCTAGAACTGAGTTAAATGCGGCATCTTTTCTTGCAGAACTTCTTGTCTCCCAGTAAATATTGTAGATACTGACATGATGGATCCCGCCACTTTCCCCCCGTGACTTGTTAGCATGCCAGTTACGAGCTTTGAAATGAACCCAGTATTTACTGTAAAATGAAATAGTTACAGAGATAGCTATGCCACACCCATAGAATCCTCCATGTTTTATGTCCTTTTGCTCTGGACACTGAATCCTTATGTACCACAAGAACGTCGCAGGGATTTTGCAAAGATATATCATCCCTGTCATAGTACTCCGTAAGATGTTTTAGTTTGTGAAGTAAATGTATCTAGACTTGTTTTAGTATATAGGTTCACTCTAAACCCAAGTAAACCTACACAATAAAATAAGTCTACATACATTTTCTTCATAAAACTAAAACATCTTATATTTTAAAACGGAGGGAGTACATCTCAATTTTAGTAGCATAGTGAAAGAAGTTCTGGTTAAGCTTTTTTTTCTGGTGGGAGATGCCTGCTGACATGAGCATCAGGGTGCAAATGTGCAAATGGGACTGCTCGCAGGAGGCCTGCTTATGCCCGCACGGTCCTGCACATGTTAAATGGGTGTTCCACGAGAGCCGGTAAACTTACGCGGGTGCTCGTCATCCCACATATGCCTGCAAATGTGTCACTACAATTGTTCCTTGTATAAATTCTAGAATAAGTATGTGGAAGCGAATCTAGAATAAGCATATTATTGCTGTACTAAATTCAGTTCAGTGCACAACTTTACACCACAGGCAAGTACCGCATACTGATGCACTCTCTGTCTACAAAACCAATCAAGAGTCCTCCATCCCGATGTTCAGTTTTTTCTGAAACTACGGGAACTTCGTCCACTCCATGAGAATCCATAATCTTCTCAGCAGCACCGAGTGGCATCTGATCTGAGGTGTCACTTTCCACATTTTACACCTAGCGGCTCCACAAACATGAGAAAGCAAACATCAGTGTACCTGTTCTAGCATTAATAGAAATAAGTACAGTACTATATTCATTGATTGAAGTTTGGAGCCCGTATTCAGCGGTACTTGCAGATTGTTTTATGATGGCGCATGATTCCGAGTTCATGGAATCCAAACACTGCTTGAGAGATGCTAACATGGTGGCGCATCAACTAGCTAAAGTGACATATATTCTTCTAAATCTGTAGTTAGTTAGGATGCAGACCCCGCAGGGTTTATTTTGCATTTTGGACCCAGCTAAAAATACGACACTTGTAGGCAACTGAATCCTCGCTCTGAATTTTTCTGAACCAACTAAAAAAGATCTGTTAAGAGTCATAGCACAACAGCTGAGCAATGATGATGATGTTCTAGCACGTAAATTTGCGGAGAAACCTATGGTCGCATTGAAGAACTGAACTCCTAAATAATTTTCTCTCAGAAAGTGGTGTGCCCCAACATCACATCCTCAAGGAAGAAACGAACTGATACTCGATCGATGTTGTCGTCCAGCTGGTCGCCCAGGAGTTAATTCAAAACAGAAGTTAATTCCAGATTAGCATAGTCAATTGCTTCCAACGTCAAATTACTCCGCACGATTAGGCCCGATCAAGGTCAAACTTACGTTAGGTTTGATCAATTATATAGAAAAATATACGAAAGTTTTGAATGCCAAATTTATACTATTGAAACATAATGAATTATAATTTCATATTAGATCTATTTAATATTGTAGATTTTAATATTTTATCATATATACTTGGTCAAATGTTGTGAAGGTTGACTCTGTCCGAGCCTAGCAGATAATATGAGACAGATGGAGTAAAAGCATCTCCAACCGATACGCTATAATATCGCGCTCTAAAAAAGTTATTGGGAACAAATTTGGCGTTTTTAGCGCACGCATAGCAGCCTATGGCCGCTGCAGCCGGCACACCGAGTCCGCAGTCGCTGGCGGATGTCACGGCGGCGGTGGACAACGTTTCTTGCCCTCACGGCGGGCGGCGGCGCTGTGATGTCGCCATGCTACAAATAGTCTGCGGACGAGGCCGACACTAGAGTTAGCTGCGGTGGCGGCAACGGATGGTGTTGCGAGCGGCGGCTAAACTCCGACGACGATGACGGTGGGGTAGCAGGAGTAGGGAGGGAACGTGAGAGTGGTCGAGTAGCCGTCCATCGCCTGAATTTTGCCGACAGCGGCGCTAGCGGGGGTAAGGCAGGCGTGCGAAGGGTTTTCAGGTGTGCGGTTGGCTCTTGGCGCGCGAGCTCGTATTTTTCAGAGCGCCGCAGCCGGTGTCTTAAATTTGCCGCTCGCTGGATTTTTTTTACCACACATAATTATGCAGCGTCTACTAAAGCGGCTGTTTCACATAACTATGTCAACGGTTTTTCTAGCACGGACGTGTTTTGCAGAGCAATAATCCTAGACTTATGGACTCGTTGGCTTACAGAAAGGCTACGGACGGACGTGGCTGAAATTGGTTTGCTGAGATTTTATCCTTTCCTTGAGAATTTGTTTTTCTACCCGTGCGTGCTATATCAGATCGTGAGTCCATAAGATATTTTCGTAAAACTTGTTCGTATGTGTAGCATTACTCTTTGCAAGAGTTTGTTGGAGTCTTGGAGATGCTATAAGTACGTACACTTTTTGCTTCTTCGGACACGAAATGCCTATTCGGAACGCATGGATTTTTGCCCTTGGAATTGCTGTGATGGTACAACAGCTCAATTTCCACGGGAACCGAGAAACGTCTCCGGTCACAGTAACCAAAGTCGCTGTCTCCGTGGGATCGTCTGCAGCCGGTTGAAAGGGTTGCCGCAAAACTAAGAACTCAGAGCGGTGACCGCAGCCGCATGCCGGCGGTGGTTGCCCTGAGCTTTCTTCCTCTCTTGAAAAAAAAACAAGCAAATTACGAGAGGCCGTGGGCGCTTCTCGCGTCGACGTCTTCCATAACTGGCTAACCACCTCCGCGCTTTCCATGCCTCTTCTTCCTCCTCCGCCAGCGGAGTTGGTCGACGGGCGTGCACGCCATTGCGCCATTATTGTCTGACCGCGACGGCCAGGTTAACCGGCTAGGCGAGCATCCGCGCCCACCTGGCTGGCGAGCCAGGAACCTGATCGACGACGGTCTGGTACGATGCCCGGCGACACCCGTCCTGCATACACGAGTAACACGCGGCCATGGCGAGGGCCACCTCTCATTACATGCAGGTGTTGGCAGATCGGGAACACCGGCCTTGAATCCTTGCGGCCGTGGCAGAAATCCCTCCGACTCCACTCAGATCATCATCATCACCATTCATTTCCTGCCAGATCGTGTGCAGAACCAGCATGGACCACCCGGAACGAAAGCCATTTGAATGGAGAGTAAATGAATTGAGCTCCCGCTCCCTCCTTCGGAACTCTAGCCCTCTGCACTCTTGTATTGAATGGAGAGTAAATGAATTGAGCTCCCGCTCCCTCCTTCGGGGGTTTGTATAGGTAAGGGTCATTGACCAAGGCTGGTGGTTGATAGAAGGGTACAATGATAATAAAGTTTAGTCCTCTAGCCCACGAGGGATGTGGAAGAGAGAGCTGATGTGCCTTAACCCATGGATGACTAGTCCAACTAGGCATCCATTTGGTGGGATTCTTCTTTCATGGCTTCATGTTTAACTTTATATTTTATCTCGTGTCTTGATCATTGACCATGTCATGACCGGGGGACCTTGTTGACCAATTATTGGCTTGACTTTGATTGATATGTATCCATGTAGGCGCCTAGTAGGCTTGGGGGTCCCATTGGGAGGATGATTCCCATTCTTACAATAGTAGTCCCCGTGAGTTGTAGCCTGAAGACCTATCCTTGTGGGTGCATGTCAAAACTCTTGAGCATGGTTGAGCTTTATCTTGATCTTCGAGGGACCTTTTCCTTGGGCCAGATGGCGAGTCCTCCCTTCGAAGTTCTCCTCTTTCCCCGAGGAGAGGAGAACTTTTGGCGACCATGTGGGGGCCATACAACATGTTTTGATCTTCTTGTCCTGCAAGAGATTGCTCTCCATGCCATTCCAATTGGTGGAGGGTCGTTCTTGCTAGGATTGTGACTTCCTAAGTTTATTTATCCAAAAATGACTTAGTGAGAGGGCTTCTTGATTTATGACAGAGTCCATGGTCCTATTTTGCGAAAAACGGCTACAGAATGATGTTTTTGTGAAGCATGGAATCCTTGGTTATTCATAACATTGTGGGAATATTGTAGTAAATGTAAGCAGTAGAAAGAAACGGAGTCCCCGGGTCCTTATATGAAGACATGGGGTTACTTGTAGTTTACAAATGTCTAGGGAAATCAAGGCCATTATGTAATACATCAGTCACTTGGGGCCCTGTTCTTGAAAGTCTAGGCCAATCACGAGCCATTTGATAATTTTCTGGTCACCTCGGGACCTAACGATAGAAGTCTTGGCCAATCAAGGTCCATTTGATAATTTCAAGTCATTAGGGGACCTAGTAACGAAAATCCTAGCCGCTTCGAGCTATTATATAAGGAAAATGATACCCCCCAACTCAGTGGATATCGTCCGGTTCCATTGCAAGAGGCCCGCGCATCGCCATGGACACCACTTTCTCTTCCTTTTCTTGAGTGCTCAAGCGCTGCATCACACAACCCCACCCGCTCCATGATACGTCGGAAACGTATCTATAATTTTTGATGTTCCATGCTTGTTTAGTATCTACTTTGCTTTGCTTTGTCTACACTTTGAGGTATTTTTATATGTTTTCTAGAACTAACCTATTAATAAGTTGCCACAGTGCCAGTTGCATGTTTTCTTCTGTTTTTGGTTCCAGAAAGGCAGAAAATCAATATTCTCGGAATTGGACGGGACAAAAGCCAAAGTCAATATTTTACCGTGGACAACACGAAGCCAGAATACGAGACGGAGGAGGCTCACCAGGGGGCCACACCCCCTGGCCGCATGGGTGGGCCCACCCCGCGCCTGGGGGGTGCAGCCGCCCTGGTGGCCCCCTTGCCTCGCCTCTTTGCCTATAAGAAGCCCCCGATGTAGAAACCCTAGAGACCCGATCAAAAATCCACGAAACCGTCTATAGCCTCCGCCACCATCGTCCCTAGATCGGGGGATCTGAAGCTTTTCCCGGCACCCTAACGGAGGGTAGATCATACCGGAGGCCTTCTTCTTCATCATGCCAGCCTCCGGTATGAAGCGTGAGTAGTTCCACCTTGGACTACGGGTCCATCTAGTAGCTAGATGGTTGTATATCCTCCTTTGTGCTTTCATGTATAGATCTTGTGAGCTCCGTTCATGATCAAGATCTAATCTATTTATAATCATGCATGTTGTGTTTGCGGGGATCCGATGGATATTGAGATTACTATGTCAGATTGATTAATGGTTTTGTATTATTGATTCTATCATGTCTGTGTTATTTGTGATCTTGCATGCTCTCCGTTGTTAGTAGCTATCTTGGCCAGGTAGTTAATAGTGACTCCAAGAGGGGGTATTTATGCTCGATAGTGGGTTCATGTCTCTATTTTCTAATGGAAGTGACAAAAATCTCTTCGGTGGTAGATGTGCTATTGCCACTAGGGAGAAACCAACGGTCTCTTGTTCATGGAACAAGTGAATTGTTTACCTTACACTTTGCTTAAAGCAGTTGTCTGTTGCTTGTAACTTAATACTGGAGGGGGTTCAGATGATAACCTGAAGGTGGACTTCTAGTCATAGATGCAGTTGGATGGCGGTCTATGTATATTCTTGTATTGCCCAATCAAATCTCATAGGATCTTTTTGTCTAGTATTGCATTGTTATGTCTTACTCAGTCCTATCAATTGCCCTGCTGTAATTTGTTTACCCAGCATGCCATGTTTGTTTATCTAAGGACAACACCTCTAGTGAACTATGGACCCCGGTCCAATCTTTACCATTGATACATCTTCCACCGTTACTGCTTACTTGCTGCAAACCATCATCACCTTCCACACCGTACAGTTAATCCTTTGTTACAGCAACCGGTGAGATTGACAACCTCACTGTTAGTTGGGGCAAAGTCTTGAGTTTATGTTGTGCAGGTTTCCATGTTGCTTGCAACACCTTTGAGGCGTTTCCTTCGTCCTACTAGTTCGATAACCTCGATTTCTTACTAAGGGAAAACTTTCTGCTGTGTTGCATCATACCTTGCTCTTGGGGTTTCCCAACGGGGCATCAACACGCATCAAGACTTTCTGGCGCCGTTGCCGAGGAGGATAAGGACGTCTTCACAAGGGGATTCCTCCTCAACCTTTCTCTTTACTTTTCTTAGTTTCTTTTGCTTGGTTTTGTTTGCCTCTTTTTATCAAAAACTCCAAAAAAATAGTTTAGTTTGGTTTGCCTTTTCTTATCAAAAACACAAAAAAATAGTTCCTGCCCTAGCTTCTGTTGCTGTTTTTGGCTTGCTCCACTTTTGCCAAAATGAACTCTGCTGAGAACACCAAGTTGTATGACTTCACTAGAACAAACAACAATGATTTCCTTAGCACTCCTATTGCTCCACCTGCTCCTGATGCTACATTTTATGAAATTAAGCCTGCTTTGTTGAATCTTGTGATGAGAGAGCAATTTCCTGGTGCTAGTTCTAATGATGATGCTACCCATCTCAATAGCTTTATTAAACTTTGTGAAATGCAAAAGTATAAGGATGTAGATGGAGATATTATTAAGCTCAAGCTGTTTCCTTTCTCCTTGAGAGGAAAAGCTAAAGAATGGTTGCTATCCTTGCCTAGAAATAGTATTGATTCTTGGATTAAGTGCAAGGATGCTTTTATTGGAAAGTACTACCCTCCTACTAAGATTATATCTATGAGAAGTGACATTATGAAATTTAAACAACTTGATAATGAACCTGTTGCTCAACCTTGAGAAAGAATTAAATCTTTGGTTAAGAATTGTCCCACTCATGGACTCACTGCTTGGATGATTATCCAGACTTTTTATGCAGGTTTGAACTTCTCTTCAAGAAACTTGTTGGATTCAGCTGCTGGAGGTACCTTTATGGGAATCACTTTGGGTGCTACAGCAAAACTCCTTGATAATATGATGGTTAATTACTCTGAATGGCACACTGAGAGAGCTCCATATGATAAGAAGGTAAATTCAATTGAAGAAACCTCCTCTTTGAGTGATAAGATTGATGTTATTATGGCTATTCTTGTTAATGGTAAAGCTCCTTTAGATCCAAATAATGTTCCCTTAGCCTGTTTGGTTGCTAAAGAAGAGCAAATTGATGTGAACTTCATTAGAAACAACAATTTCAATAATAATGCCTATAGGAATAATTTTGGTGGTAACAACTATAGGCCTTATCCTCCTAATAATGGCAATTCCTATGGAAACTCCTACAACAATGCTAGAAGTGCCCCCTCTCAACTTGAAGTTATGCTCAAAGACTTTATTAGTTAACAAACCTCTTTCAACAAGACTGTGGAGGAAAAACTTTTAACTGTTGAGAAAAATATTTCCTTTTTGTCTAAAGCACAATCCTCCTTGATTAATAAAATGGCTGCTAAACCTGAAACCATGGAAAGTACCTTTTGCTTCCACTCATGCCATACAAGTTACTATTGATGAAAATGTTAGACTGTTAGCCCAACTTCATGCTAAGTGGGAAAGGGAAGCTGAAATTGATAGAAACAATAGTGTGTGCACCATCACTAGAATGGATACCACTAAACCACAAGAAGTCCCTATTCCTCCCCCTACAATGCCTAAGCCTAATGAGTCTACTACTAGTGATGCTAAGTTTGATTTTGATATAGATGGTTGCAATATTTCTGAAGTGATT
Organism: Avena sativa; assembly: GCA_916181665.1. Classification (NCBI taxonomy): domain Eukaryota; kingdom Viridiplantae; phylum Streptophyta; class Magnoliopsida; order Poales; family Poaceae; genus Avena; species Avena sativa. The sequence goes on along the minus strand of OV702294.1, from coordinate 73,525,350 downwards.
CTGTTCCTGCAAAAGCTTGCTAGAAGTCCTGATGCTAGTGATATGCATGTTGCTTTCACCAAACACATTACAGATGATCTTGTTAAGATTAAGGAAGAGAAGTTAAAACACAAAGATTCTATTCCTAGGAAAGTGGAAGATAGTTGGGAACCCATTATTAATATGCAAGTGAATGACTTTGATCTCAAAGCTTCATGTGATCTTGGTTCTAGTGTCTCTATTATGCCTAGGAAGATTTATGAAATGCTTGATTTGCCACCTTTGGAAGATTGTTATTTGGATGTCCCACTTGATGATAATGCTAAGAAGAAACTCATGGGGAGTATTAATGATGTTCTCATTATGGTTAACAATCCTTATGTCCCTGTTGATTTCTATGTTTTGGATGTTGAATACAATGCTTCTTGTCCTATTACTTTGGGAAGACCTTTTCTTAGAACTGTTGGTGCCATCATTGATATGAAAGAAGGCATCATTAAATATCAATTTCCATTCAAGAAAGGTATTGAACACTTCCCTATGAGGAGAGAGAAGTTGCTTTTTGCTCCTCCTTTGAAAGCAAGATTTGATGTTAATGCTTCTTCATTTGAAAATACTTGATTTCTTGCTTCTTGTGCCTAACTTAAAGGCGTTAAAGAAAAGTACTTGTTGGGAGATAACCCAAGAGTTTCCTTGAGTCTTGGAAGTTATTACTTCAGTAATGACCTCTCCTTATCCTTTTTGTTTGCTTTTTGTGCCAAGAATGACCTCTAATGAGAGGAAAGTAAAATTTGGGGAGTTGCTGTCCCGAAACAGATTTCTGTCCTCCACCATAATATTCGTGAGGAGTATCTGTAAGTCGGATTGAGCTTAAAATTTACGAATAAATCCCCCAGTATATTAGCTAACTTTCATTAGTTCAACACTTTTTGATTTGAGCAACAGAAGATTTTCGAAAAAATCGGTTTCTACATGTTGGTCTATTTTGACAGATTTCTGCCATTATTTGCATTTGCTTCTTATTGATTCCTTTTTGAGTTCACTTTTGGGGAATTGAGCTTTTTGAAGGAGATGCTACAGTAACTTGTGTTTTTAGTGAAAAATTTTGCTGTTACAAACCTAAACCCAAAGGTCTATTATCCTTTGAATGCAGTAATGTTGCTAATTAAGATTGTATGGAGGTTTGTATGAAGAAAAAAATTCAGGTGTAGAGAAAGAATGATGTAATAAAATGAATAATGGACAAAAGCTCAAGCTTGGGGATGCCACCCCGGTGTCACCCCAAGAAATATCCATGAGTTACAAGCGTCAAAGCTTGGGGATGCCCAAGGCATCCCCTTCTTCATCAATAAAATGCTCAGGTCTTTCTAGACACTTCGTTTTTATTGTTTCATGCACTATTGTGTTGTTCTTGGAGCGTCTTAGTTTTTGTTTGGTTTGCTTAGTTGTTTAGTTTGCTTGAATAAATTAGTTTGGACCCCCGTTCTCACCGTGTTGTTTCAAATAAGTCGATTGGTGTTGGAAAGGAGTGAAAGAACATTTCTTAATCCCTAGTGTTTTGTGTGTTAGATAACAATACCAAGGATCATTTAATGTGTGTTGAAGTGTTGCAGCTCTATTTGAGAATAAAGGGGAAAGATCTCTGCCTTTGGGGGCGGATAATCCGGCCCCACCAGGGGCGGATAATCCGCCCCTCCCTTTGCCCAAGCAGGCGCAAGCCCTAGAAGGGGGCGGATTTTTGGCCAGATTTTCCGGCCCCGCCGGATAATCCGCCCCTCAGGGGGGGCGGATAATCCGCCCCCCTTGCTCATCGCCAAGGCGCAAGCCCCAGAGAGGGGGCGGAATTTTGGCCGGATTTTCCGGCCCCGCCGGATAATCCGCCCCCCAAGGTCTTCACCAAGCTTCACCATGGCGCAAGCCCCAGAGAGGGGGCGGAGTTTCCCCCGGAGAATCCGCCCTTGGGGCGGAGTTTTCCCAGGGGGCGGATAATCCGCCCCAAGTGGGGGGCGGATAATCCGCCCCCAAAGTTGTGCAACGGCCAGATCTGGGGAGGGGGTATTTAAGCTAGCCTTCCCCCTCCTTCCAGAACTCTTGATTCATCACGAAAAAGACCAAATCAGATCTGAAAGCTTCATCCAAGAGTGCTCCACCTAGATCCACCCAAAGTCCCCATCCCTTGGGGAATCGAAGGAGGAGAACTCAATCTTCATCATCAGCAATCAAGCGCTTCATCTCCTCTCCATTCATTTGGAGAACCTCCGATCTAGTATTTCTTGCAAATATCTAGATCCTCGTTCTTGTTTATATTGATAAACCTTGTCTTGTGGCAGCTTGTTGTCATCTCGGGAGCCCCCAATTCGGTTGTGGGTGTGTGCCCCGATAGTGTTGTATAAGGCACCAGTTCCCGCCTCGAAGGGATCCAATAGTGGAGAAGGTGGATCAGGACTCTCGTGACGAGATCCATCGAAGAATAGGGTGAGGCCTATTGTGGCGTGGTGGTCTTAGAACCGCCCACCCCTCCAACGCAGATGTACTTCCCTTAACAAGGAAGGAACTGCGGTAAAACAAATCCCTGTGTCTCCGCGTGCTCCACTACGGTTTCCTCGCTCCTCTTACGTGCTTAGTAGTTAGGGTTACATATAGGGAAATTCTCGTAGTTGCATATCTAGAGAATTTACTTTGTGTCAAGCCTAAAATTGAAAAAGTATTAAAAATTGGTTAGCACCTATTCACCCCCCCCCCCTCTAGGTGCCCATACGATCCATTTCAAGGAGTAGAAAGTTCTTGAAAGTGTAAGAGGAGCTTGCATTGACTGTGACTTAGACTTTAGCATGACATGCTAGGTGTTGTTTTGACCTTATTCTTAGTGATTATTGTTGTAGCATGTATTGTTCCAAACAATTGGGATTGCTTAGTGTGCCTTGAAAGAATCATGCGTTGTTTTAGCATACAAAAGCATAGTATTGTGGTATTCTCCTTTGATGCTTTGTTTGGGTTGACTTGGCACATGCTCACACCATGTTATGACTATGAACAAGTCACCATAGCCTCTATAGTCCTTGACTTGTAGTACCACTCTATGCTTTTATTAGTAATGTTTTATCGCTCTGCATAATTATGGCCATTATTGCTCTCTTAGTTGGTTGTTCCCAGTCTTTTGCTAGTCTCCACTTGTATGAGTAAGCTCTACTCATGCTTCCAACTCTCAAGAAACCAAGTTATTCCGAAGTGTCCACTATAAATTCCTATGCATGGTCAGGGGCGTACCCACGTTAAACTTCCAGGGTGCCTAGGACACCAGGTCCAAGTCCATTTTCTTTGTATTTTTATTCATGATATAGTGTGTGACACCCCATATCTAAGTGAAAATTTGTGTGATTTACAAAGTGGACACCCGCTAATTTTCTTCCTGGGTCCGCCCCTGTGCATGGTGTGTTACACCATTCCAAGTATATTCTTGTTTTTAGCTATCTTCCAATTAAAAAGTATTTTGTTATGTGAAAACTTAGTGATTAAAGCCCTCACGAACTTGATGTCACACTTTATATTCCTTGCCCCTAATAAACTTGATTCATTGTGTCATCTATGTTGTATATGCTTGCACTTATACGTTGAAATTAGCAGAACCATGCTGTCATGGGGAATGTTTTCACTTGTACTTTGTACACAGTTGATATCATGCTCTTTTTTCTATGGATGTCGCCGGTGTGAAATAAAGAGGGAGCTTGTAAGTTCATGGAGTTATGTATTTTGTGTTAGAGAAACGCCTGGGCCTCTAGCCTAAGCCATGCCTAATCATGGTGGAAACTTGCAGCATCACCATAATGAGCATTCTATGAAGCATCCTCAATAAAAAGCTATGCACATAGTAAATAAAAAGATCGTTGAGATGCTCATTGTCTGCTTGCCTTGTCATTTTGGTTATGGGATAGCTCCTGTACCATGTGCAAGGGGTACCCCGTTGGCGGTTCTCTATGATACCCATGTACTTACTATGACAAGAACTTGCAGGTGACTAAAGTTGAGTAGCATGCGGTGCAGCCCTCGTATTCAAGGGACATGAGATTGCCACCTTATACTTTGTCAAGCATATACTCCATAATTTGTTCAATTTAACCTTAATCACTTCAAGATGCTTATGATAGGGGCAATGAGGGCTGGAAGCTAACAAGTACCATGATTTTTGGAAGCTCTTTTTGAAACTTGAAATTCCTTCTTCCCTTTATGAAGGGCCTTTCTTCCACTATTATATTGCGTCTACACCTTCTACCTTTAGGCACCAGTTAAGAGAGCATAGTTGTCATTCTTAGTTGTATGTGCAGTGTCCCAAAACTTATTGATTAATGCATATTGTTGATATTGCTTGTTCTTGTGCTACTTGTATCTAGTCACTCTTATGAAGTTTGAAGGTGTCCTATGCATCTATTTGCTACTCCTTGAGGGACAATTTGAATGGCACTATGCCATGTTTTCTGTATGTGAAACAAACAATCGTTTTTTAATGCATGTTATTCATGATCTTTGTTTGTAGCCTTTCATGTTGCATGCATAGTTACTATGTCCTATTGTTAGAACTCCATCTTTCATGCACATGTTTAGAGTTTGTTGAACCCAACTTTCAACGTTTGCAAATGGTTTGATCTTGGTTTTGATGGTGCATGTCACCTCAAAAATTATTATTTTATCACTTACCTACTCGAGGACGAGCATGAGTTAAGCTTGGGAATGCTTGATACGTCGGAAATGTATCTATAGTTTTTTATGTTCCATGCTTGTTTAGTATCTACTTTGCTTTGCTTTGTCTACACTTTGAGGTGTTTTTATATGTTTTCTGGAACTAACCTATTAACAAGTTGCCACAGTGTCAGTTGCATGTTTTCTTCTGTTTTTGGTTCCAGAAAGGCAGAAAATCAATATTCTCGGAATTGGACGGGACAAAAGCCAAAATCAATATTTTACCGTGGGCAAAACGAAGCCAGAATACGAGACGGAGGAGGCTCACCGGGGGGCCACACCCCTTGGCCGCGTGGGTGGGCCCACCTCGCGCCTGGGGGTGCAACCGCCCTGGTGGCCCCCCTGCCTCGCCTCTTCGCCTATAAGAAACCCTCGATGCAGAAACCCTAGAGACCCGATCAAAACTCCACGAAACCGTCTGTAGCCGCGCCATCATCGTCCCTAGATTGGGGGATCTGAAGCTTTTCCCGGCACCCTGCCGGAGGGGAGATCATCCCGGAGGCCTTCTTCTTCATCATGCCAGCCTCCGGTATGAAGCGTGAGGAGTTCCACCTTAGACTACGGGTCCATCTAGTAGCTAGATGGTTGTATCTCCTCCTTTGTGCTTTCATGTATAGATCTTGTGAGCTCCGTTCATGATCAAGATCTAATCTATTTTTAATCATGCATGTTGTGTTTGCGGGGATCCGATGGATATTGAGATTACTATGTCAGATTGATTAATGGTTTTGTCTTATTGATTCTATCATGTCTGTGTTGTTTGTGATCTTGCATGCTCTCCATTGATAGTAGCTATCTTGGCCAAGTAGTTGCTAGTGACTCCAAGAGGGGGTATTTATGCTCGATAGTGGGTTGCCTCTATTTTCCAAGGGAAGTGACAAAAATCTCTTCGGTGGTAGATGTGTTGTTGCCACTAGGGAGAAAACAACGGTGTCTTGTTCATGGAACAAGTGTTTACCTTACACTTTGCTTAAAGCAGTTGTCTGTTGCTTGCAACTTAATACTGGAGGGGGTTCAGATGATAACCTGAAGGTGGACTTCTAGTCATAGATGCAGTTGGATGGCGGTCTATGTATATTGTTGTGTTTCCAAATCAAATCTCATAGGATCTTTTTGTCTAGTATTGCATTGTTATGCCTTGCTCAGTCCTGTCAATTGCCCTGCTGTAATTTGTTTACCCAGCATGCCATGTTTGTTTATCTAAGGAGAACACCTCTAGTGAACTATGGACCCCGGTCCAATCTTTACCATTGATACATATTCCACTGTTACTGTTTACTTGCTGCAAACCATCATCACCTTCCACACCATACAGTTAATCCTTTGTTACAGCAACCGGTGAGATTGACAACCTCACTGTTAGTTGGGGCAAATTCTTGAGTTCGTGTTGTGTAGGTTTCCACGTTGCTTGCAACACCTTTGAGGCGTTTCCTTCCTCCTACTGGTTCGATAACCTCGGTTTTTTACTGAGGGAAAACTTGCTGATGTGTTGCATCATACCTTTCTCTTGGGGTTTCCCAACGGGGCGTCAACACGCATCACTCCACCACACATGTATCCGCCTCCCGCCAGCGACCACCACAACCTATTGTCGCCGACCTCCACCGTCGTGGCATCCTTCATTAAGAGGCTCTCCTTCGTCGGCCTCTTCCTTCGGTGTGCCCTACAACATCTCCTCTCTCCTATACCAGTAATCACTGCTTTTGGCCGTCGACCTTCGTCCCTAGACGCCTCTCCCTTGTTTTCAGCCTGCCCGGTGAGTGCACGGTCCTCCACAATCTTCTCATCTTCTCTCCAATGTGCGCTTACCGATAATTTTTGGAGTTGCTGCAATCAAAAAATTCATCCACAACGACCATGTCTACATCCTCACTACGACCTTAATCCAAATAGAACAACGCCTCCATTTTGTATCGATCTGGATATCTATCATAGTGGAAACACCTCGTGGGCGGATCTGAGCACCCATAGTTCAATCCTCCACCACCGGTGATACAAAGGCAGGACGATGATGCTGCATGAGGTGGTTGTCATTGCTAAAAGTCAAGGGTGGCAATGCAACCTGTCAAGGGGTGCGTTTTGAGATTTTGCCGCGGATGATGCGATAATAGAAGAAATTATTTTCTACAATTGTTCTATGGTTTTGCTACAGTAGTGCAAAGTTTTTACTACCATATATTTGGTGATGTCTCCGGCGAAGTTGGTTATGCTAATAGCACAAGTCTTTTGCTACAACCATTTGTGGTTTTGCTACAATAGCGCAAAGTTTTTGCTACGATGTCTCCTAGCAAAAGTATCCAACGATTCTCCGACGAAGTCAGGTTTGCTACATTAGCACAACCATTTTGCTACAAAGTCTCTCACGAGGTCTCCGGCAAGGGCAACCTTTTTTTTCTATTTTTGTGTTTCCTATGATGCTTGGAAGCACATATTGCATGCATTGGGTGTGGTAGAACCGTCCTTTTACTTTGTAGGGCAGTATGATGGGCATGTGGATGGATGAACAATCATACTTGAAGATGTTGTATCACAAGATCTTTGGATTTGATGCTCTTTCTTCAGCATGGCAGGTTCAAAAAATTCCATCAACATGCTCTAGCGCTTCTAGGTACTCTCTAGGCTTGCGGAAGGCAGTGCTTGTTGGGGATATGCTATATGGGTATCCTCATAGCATGTCCTCTATCCGGATAACCCGGGTGGCCCACAGTTGGTAGCAAGGCCCATGGCCTGCTGGCGGCCTAGTTAGATGGATCCAGAAGGGAGGCCCATGCCGGATAAAGGAAGGCTACGGTGGAGTCACCAGCGTACCTGGAGCCTTGGAGTACAAGATACGCTAGACTAGTAATAGAAAGTGTAGAACTCTGTAACCTGTCCGGCTAGGACTTTTCCCTGTAACCCTAGTGTTGGAATTATGCCCTAGAGGCAATAATAAAGATGTTATTATTATAATTCTTGTTCATGATAATGTTTATATTCCATGCTAGAATTGTATTAAGCGGAAACTTTAATACTTGTGTGGTTTGTGAACAACACCGTGTCCCTAGTAGGCCTCTATGGACTAGCTCATTGATTAATGATGGTTAAGGTTTCCTAACCATGGACATGAGTTGTAAATTAATAATGAGATCATATCATTCGGAGAATGATATGATGGACAGACCCAAACTAAGCGAAGCAATTAGATTGTGTCATCGTGTTCGTCTTTGCGAAGCTTTTCTTATGTCAAATATTGTATTCCTTAGACCATGAGATAATACAACTCCCTGGTATCGGAAGAAAGCTTTGAGGTCATCAAACGTCATCCTATGAGAGTGTGATCATAAAGGTGTCTCTCAGGTGATCGGAAAGTATCTGTTGGGTTGTATGTATCGAGATGGGATTTGTCCCTCCCAAGTTGGAGAGATATACTTCGGGCCCACTCGGTAATCGATATCAACACCGCTTGCAAGCATGTGGTTAAGGAGTTAATCACAAAGTGATATCGGATTACGGAACGAGTAAAGTACTTGCTGTGAACGAGATTGAACTAGGTATGACGGTACCGACGATCGAATCTCGGGCAAGTAAAATATCGCGACGAAGGGAATATATATATGGGATTTATTGAATCCTGGCATCATGGTTCATCCGATATGATCATCGATGAATGTGTGGGAGTCAATATGGGTTTCCAGGCCCCGCTGTTGATTATTGATATAAGATCATGTCTGCATATTCTCGAACCCGAAGGGTCACACACTTAACGTGTCTCGACGCTAGGATAGATTGGATAATTGGTTTATGAGTTTTTGTTCGGAGTCTCGGATGGGATCCGGGACATCACGAGAGGTTCCGGAGTGGTCCAGAGAATAAGATTCATATAAGGCAGTGCAGTTTTTGGAGTTCGGAATTGTTCCGGGTTAATCGGTATTGTACCGGAAGCTTCTAGAACCTTCCGGAAGGGGACCAACGTGGCCACACCTTCCGGGAGGGGGCATGGGCCTATGAGGGAGTGCCCTGGCCGCATTGGGCCAGGGGCACAAGGCCCCATAGGGCCCAGCCGGCCCAGAGGGTTTTAAACTCGAGATAGATCTTCTAGAAGGGGGGGTTTCCTTGCCCCCCACTCCTTATCCTTTGGGGCCGCCGGTTTGGGCTTGGGGGAGGGGCTAGGGCTGCGCCCCCTCTATATAAAGAGGGGTGGGGGCGCACCAACCCCCTACACCTTCCCCTCCAACCCTAGTCGCCCTGCTTGTAGGGGTTCGTAGCATGGAAAACAAAAAATTTCTATCGCATACAAACAAACAAGCCAAGATCTATCTACTAGATTGTAGCAACGAGTCGATGGAATAACTTACCCTCGAAGATTCCAAAGCGGTTAACGAGAGCAGATTCTCGTGGGTGATGTAGTCGTACTCTTTCCGATCTCAAGATCGTGTAGACGATCCTTCCGGCGCTGCGTTCCGGCAGCGCTCCCGCAGTCGGTCACACGTTCGGTACTTGACGAAGACCTTCCTCTCCCTTGTTCCAGCAGGCAGCGGAGGTTGTAGCACTCTCCTCGCGATTCCGGCAGCACAACGGCGTGGTACCGGAAGTAGAGGGGAGATCTCGCAAGGCTTCGCCTTAAGCCGGAGCGAGTATGGTGGAGTATGAGAGAGCTTTATTAGTGGTCTAGGGTTTAAACACACCAATTAGAAGGCTCTAAACCGAAGGCTAGGGCAATTAGAAGCTCTAAACCAAAACGGCTCTAAACCGGAGATTAGAGGATAGGAACTTGTGTGTCTAGAGGAGGAGGCCCTGCCCCTCCTCTTATAGGTGGGAGGGCGGCCAAGGGGAGGGAGTCCCTCCCCAAGTCGGCCTTGGGTGGCGCGCCGGCTTGGAGAGGAGACTCCTCCCCCAAGTCGGTTTCAACCACCTCTTGCTTGTTTCCCACAGTTTCCTGTTTTAGCCGTTTGACTTTCAAACTGGCCATTTGACTTTTCTGTTTTAGGATTCAATTTAATCCTTTATTTGGAACAGCAAGAACACTTAGTACATGATGCAATCATTCCAATATGTAATGACACATCCATGTACCCCTCCCCCCCGGAGTGCCGGACATTCCGGAACCTTCTAGAACATTCCCGATGAAAACACCGGAATCATTTCCGAACTCCGAAACGGGACTTTCCTTATATGAATCTTATTCTCCGGACCATTCCGGATCACCTCGTGATATCCCGGATCCCATCCGAGACTCCAAACAACATTCGGTCTCTTTCTCATAATACCATAACTACTCAAACAACGTCGAATCCTTAAGTGTGTCTCCCTACGGTTCGTGAATTATGCGGACATGATCGAGACACTTCTCCGAACAATAACCAATAGAGGAATCTGGAAATTCATATGGCTCCCACATATTTCTACGATTACTTTGCGATCGAATGAACCACTTACATACGATACCAATTTCCCTTTGTCTCACGATATGTTACTTATCCGAGGTTATGATCATCGGTATCTCTGCATACCTAGTTCAACCTCGTTACCGATAAATACTCTTTTCTCGTTCCCGTGATATGTGATCCCTTGTGATCCAGTCACATGCTTGCAAGCTAATTGGATGACATTCCACCGAGAGGGCCCAGAGTATATCTATCCGTCATATGGATGGACAAATCCCACTCTTGATCCATGTGTTTCAACCAATACTTTCCGAACACTCAATGCCACCTTTATAGCCACCCAGTTACGGTGTGGTGTTTGATGTCATCAAAGCATCCATCCGGTAAAGGTGATAGGCATGATCTCATGGTCGAAGGAATTAGGTTACTATGTATCAGAAAGCATATAGCAATTGAACTATTGAAATGACTTGATCTTTATGCTACGCTTATCTATAGGAGTATGTCCATCACATCATTCTCCTAATGATATGATCCTGTTGTTAATAACATCTCTATGTTCATGATCAGGAAACCATGATCATATATTAACCAACAAGCTAGTTTAACAAGAGGCTTTACTAGGGACTCTTATTTTAGTTTACAAATCACACAAGTATTAATGTTTCTGGTTAATACAATTATAGCATGGTATGTAAACATTTATCATAAGTGTGAAGATATGATAACAACCACTTTATTATTGCCTCTTGGGCATATCTCCAACAGTCTCCCACTTGCACTAGAGTCAATAATCTAGTTTCAAACCTTTGTGTATTCAACACCTATGGCTTTCCGGTGTTGTATGTACACGATTGCTAGTGGTCAACTGATCTCCGGATCTGACACTTCCAGGTCCGTGTGTAACTGCATGTTTTTGCGTCTCTACGCATCACTCATTCTCTAATGAGATGGCTTTGTATAAATTTGGTCTTTCGGTGTGACCTTTAGCTCTTTGGGGTTAAAACATGTTGATAATATTGTCGCACAATATATCTTCATAGTATTATCCCACTATGAACTACACCTAGTTTGATAACAAACTACTTGACACAAATGCCCTCTTTTGCTGCTAAAATAGCAGTCATATACTTAGCCTTTTGTTGTAGTATCTGTCACAATGTCTTAACTTTGGAACTCATCCAAATCCATTATGGAACTCACTTTCCATTATATTGTGCCACCCTTAGTTTAGATTGAGATAAACTTAATTTGTACTTTGTGACAAAGCTAGTATCAATGTAGTACTTTTACAATGAACTAACCATCTATTTGTCACTTCTACAAATATTATACTCTTAGTTCTTCCAAAAGATCATAAGAATATCCTTACTATTGTCCAATGATCATCTTACGAATCATTCTGGTATATGCTCACAACATTTAGAGCATAGGACATATCTGGATTTGTACATATCACAGTATGATTGATATAAATACTCTTTGTGATTTCATACATCAAGTATCAATCTATACTTGATTATTTGTTTCACTTTACCAAATGTCAATACACTTGAATATATCATCAGTATTGAACTCATTCAATCCTTTCTGTGCGACAAGAACCTCTTCTTGTAGTTTCTATATTGAACTCATTCAATATCTTGTCTATGTACTTCTGGCACAACCATATTAGCGTCTATTGATGCCAAATATTTGGGTTTTGCCTAAGTCTTTCATCGGGATGAAATTCTTAATATGTGTTAATAAAAGATACATTATTTCCAATCAACAATATGTCTTCCACATAATGTATTAGAAACATGTCTTAGCGCTCCCACTTAATTTCTTGCAAATGCAAGCATCTTCATCGTCTCTAATGAACTTTTAAACTCCTTTAACAGTTTCATCACAGTGAAGATTCCAACTCCGCGATGCTCACTTTAACCATTGAAGTTTGCATATGCTTTTAGCATCCTTTGAATTAACAAAACCCTATGGATCGTGTTATGCACATGTCCTAGGTAACGATTCTATTAGCAGAACTTGTTTTGTTTATTCAACTACCATATAACAAATTATATGTAGTGGTTGCTACATTAATCCGTCTAGACTAAATATCACTATGAAAGATCAAATCTTGTCATAGTCAACCTTTGAACATTTTGTGAACTCTTTCCCAACATGTCGACTATAGATGTAAAACATCCATGTCTATTTCTTTATAGATCCAGACACAACTGTAAGGTCTTACACCTTTCTCGAGGGTCCTTCAAGTTCAAAACTTGATTTCTCGTGTATGGAACTATCACAGATTTTATGGCTTCAAGCCATTTTACGGAGTCAGGGCTCATCATCGCTTCTTTGCACGTAGTCGGATCATTATTGTCAAATAATGATTTAACTCTCAAATATTGGTATTTGATTGTTCATCCGACCTACTTGTTTCAATAGGAACTTAGATCTCCGTGACCACAACCTTTGAAGTACGCGAGCCATGAGCATTATTTGCTAACTCCGGAACACTTTTCGGCGCTGCGCAACTTTGCACATATAGCTAAGGTTCTTTTAACCTTATCAAAGTTCTATTGTCCTCCCACTTAACTTTTCACGAAAAATTCCTTCTCAAAGAAACTTGACGTTCTAAGCAACAAACACTTTTGTCTCCGGTGTTTATGGAGGAATACTTAACAGTAATACAAAGACAGGTTCATCCGACTTTGGTTGCAAATATCTTTCTTATGTATAGCATACCAATGTTTTAAGAAAGGACTACTTGGGTTTTATCCCAAACCATAACCTTATATGGTGTCATTTGAACGAATTATGATGGAGCTCTTTTCAGTGGAAAAAATGGTAATCTCTAAAGCTTTTAATCTTTAAAATACAATGGCAGTTTTATGAATTACATCTTCGATCTTACCATGTCAAACAAGGTTTAATTACATATCTCGAACGCTCCATACTCTTATGGTGTTTCTGGAAATGCAAATCCACGGAACGATTCCTTAAATCTTAGGTATTATGCTAAACTCTGTAACTCAAATATCTTCCTTTATGATCTTTATCATAAACTGTTTATATTCTTGTTACAATGATTTTACACTTCATCTTGAAAGTCTTTGAACTTTTCAAATGTTTCATACTTCATCCTTATTAAGTAAATATTCATATATTCACTCAAAATTTCGGAAAAAGCAAATGAAGTTAAAATCCATCGCTCTTGACTATACATAATGGACTTCATACAACAATATGTACAAGTTCCAATAAGCTAGTCTATCGTTCCCTTTTGGCCTATGAACGAAGTTTTAATTATCTCTTAGGAAAGTTTCACAAGCGTCATGTGATCAAAATCAAAAGACTCCAAAATTCCATCCACATGGAGTTTCTTCATGTTTTCTTTCCAGTATAATTCAAACGGCGATGTCACTTCCTAAGTGATCTTTCAATCAATTTGTCTTTCGACATCTTTAGCACTAGTTTTATGGATGTGATGTCTCCAACGAGATTTGCGAATCCATCTTTTATGGATTACGGCAATTATTTGAACAACCCTTTTGTTCTCATAATACCTGATAAAACAATTGAAGGCAAGCTTTGATGTTTAACGAGCAACACAATAACCCTTTATTTGTTCTCGATGAACATCATCACATATTCTTTTGCTAGTTACTTAGGCCATTGTAGTTCATGAATTGTGTTGTTTCGTATGACGATTCACATCAACAAATTCAGTATCAAATACTTAAGAACCACATTGTTTAATAAGCAAAGAATATAGCCATAACATGTATATCATCTATATACTTAAACTGAACAATTCTAGTCTTTTCTTTTCTGCCATATATTTATGAGATTCTCTTTCAGTATCTCCTTTTCTGTTTGAAAGAATCTATCAACATCAACAGTGGAGTCATACATATGACACATAGTCCAAAGCATGTATAGTTAAATACCAATGTCTTTGGACTTGCACTTTGAATTAGATCACCATCATGAAATGTTTGGTGTTCTTTCAAATTCCTTTCTTTAGTAATCTCTTGGTGTAGTAAACATTTTACCTACATCAAATATTCACCCTTATCATGGAATCGTCCATGATCAAGCTACTTTTAGCTTATAACGATGAATTATGAGTATAATGTTGCTATCCAAAACCTTTTGGAGGATTAGGACAACAAGTGTCTCCAACCTTTTTGCAAATTCTCATCAAAATATAAGAACATGAACTTTGCCATGTTATACTCTATCATGTTGTAACCAAAACTTCGTTTTAGATATCACAATATCTTCCACACATCATGGTTTCTGAAACAACTCTTTCAAATCCTAGATAACCTTGATATTAAGAGAATCCTTTGAATATCAAGAATCATGGAGACAAACATGATACTTATATACTAACACTTGGAATTGTTACTCTTGATTTAATACTAATTATTAAACTTCATGGAGTAACCGGAACTTACTGAAAGTTTGCAATAGGACTTTTAAACTTTAGATTAACACTTCAAAACAATACGATACCAGTTCGTAAAGTAACTAACCAGAATTCTATAGTTCTATCATCTCAATTATAACTAAGCGCAAGGTGGTAAACGGATGCCAATGACTACAACAACTATGCAAATTCACTTTGATTTAATTTATGATAAATTGAGTTCTAATTAATAATTAAACTAATCTAGGTGAACTCCCACTCAAAACAATATCCCTCACATTGTTTTAGTGATCACACGAACCAAATCCACTACATCAACCCCGATCATCACGAGAGTTGATATAGTTTCAATGGCGAACAATCATCATGTTCATCATATCTCCTATATGATTCATGCTTTACCTTTCGGTGATCCGTGTTCCGAGACCATGTCTGTACATGCTAGGCTCGTCAAGATCAAACCTTAGTTTCCGCATGAGCAAATCTGGCTTGCTCACGTTGTATACACTTGCAGAATCTAACACACCCGATCATCACGTGGTGCTTCGAAACAACAAGCTTTAGCAACGGTGCTAACTAAGGGTGAACACTTTATGACTTGAAATTCATGTGCATGAGGGATCATCTTATAATGCTACCGTCGTCTACTAAGCAATACAAGATGCATAAAGGATTAACATCACATGCAATTCAATAATATGTGATATGACATGGCCTTTCTTCTTTGTGCTTCCGATCTCCATCTTCAAGCACGAACATGATCTCCATCATCACCGGCATTGCATCAAGGTCAATGACGCTTCTCCATGGTTGTCGTCCACCGGCTTCAACTATTACAACTACTTTGAATAGACACGCGGGTCTTAACATAAATTAAAGACAACCATATGGCTCCTGCCGGTTGCCAACTTACAATAAGGAACATTGCATACATCAAATATAATCACAATCATGGCCATATCACATCACTGCACACCCCTGCAAAACAAAGTTAGACGCCTCTACTTTCTTTGCATATTTTACATGGTTTGGGGCTTTCAATAAGTGTCGTTCTAACTTACGAACAAGAACCACAACATTGATACTAGCATTGTTGATCACCCGTTGTAAATTGGATCTTAACTATGCTAGGAGAAACAGGCACCCACAAAGCCACTTATGCAATACAAGTTGCATGTCAAGCGTGGAGCAAGTCTCATGAACGATGTCATGTAAGGTTAGCCCGGGCCGCTTCATCCCAACATACCGCAAGATGCAAAGTACACAAGAAGCAATCGACAATAAAAGCATCAACGCCCACAATGACCATTGTGTTCTACTCGTGCAACAGATCTACATATAGACACGGCTCTGATACCACTGTAGGGGTTCGTAGCATGGAAAACAAAAAATTTCTAT
This sequence comes from Avena sativa, assembly GCA_916181665.1. Lineage (NCBI taxonomy): Eukaryota > Viridiplantae > Streptophyta > Magnoliopsida > Poales > Poaceae > Avena > Avena sativa. The sequence goes on along the minus strand of OV702294.1, from coordinate 73,509,453 downwards.
CGCATACAAACAAACAAGCCAAGATCTATCTACTAGATTGTAGCAACGAGTCGATGGAATAACTTACCCTCGAAGATTCCAAAGCGGTTAACAAGAGCAGATTCTCGTGGGTGATGTAGTCGTACTCTTTCCGATCTCAAGATCGTGTAGACGATCCTTCCGGCGCTGTGTTCCGACAGCGCTCCCGCAGTCGGTCACACGTTCGGTACTCGACGAAGACCTTCCTCTCCCGTGTTCCAGCAGGCAGCGGAGGTTGTAGCACTCTCCTCGCGATTCCGGCAGCACAACGGCGTGGTACCGGAAGTAGAGGGGAGATCTCGCAGGGCTTCGCCTTAAGCCGGAGCGAGTATGGTGGAGTATGAGAGAGCTTTATTAGTGGTCTAGGGTTTAGACACACCAATTAGAAGGCTCTAAACCGAAGGCTAGGGCAATTAGAAGCTCTAAACCAAAACGGCTCTAAACCGGAGATTAGAGGATAGGAACTTGTGTGTCTAGAGGAGGAGGCCCTGCCCCTCCTCTTATAGGTGGGAGGGCAGCCAAGGGGAGGGAGTCCCTCCCCAAGTCGGCCTTGGGTGGCGCACCGTCTTGGAGAGGAGACTCCTCCCCCAAGTCGGTTTCAACCACCTCTTGCTTGTTTCCCACAGTTTCCTGTTTTAGCCGTTTGACTTTCAAACTGGCCATTTGACTTTTCTGTTTTAGGATTCAATTTAATCCTTTATTTGGAACAGCAAGAACACTTAGTACATGATGCAATCATTCCAATATGTAATGACACATTCATGTACCCCTCCCCCCGGAGTGCCGGACATTCCGGAACCTTCTAGAACATTCCCGATGAAAACACCGGAATCATTTCCGAACTCCGAAACGGGACTTTCCTTATATGAATCTTATTCTCTGGACCATTCCGGATCACCTCGTGATATCCCGGATCCCATCCGAGACTCCGAACAACATTCGGTCTCTTTCTCATAATACCATAACTACTCAAACAACGTCGAATCCTTAAGTGTGTCTCCCTACGGTTCGTGAATTATGCGGACATGATCGAGACACTTCTCCGAACAATAACCAATAGAGGAATCTGGAAATTCATATGGCTCCCACATATTTTTATGATTACTTTGCGATCGAATGAACCACTTACATACGATACCAATTTCCCTTTGTCTCACGATATGTTACTTATCCGAGGTTATGATCGTCGGTATCTCTGCATACCTAGTTCAACCTCGTTACCGATAAGTACTCTTTTCTCGTTCCCGTGATATGTGATCCCTTGTGATCCAGTCACATGCTTGCAAGCTAATTGGATGACATTCCACCGAGAGGGCCCAGAGTATATCTATCCGTCATATGGATGGACAAATCCCACTCTTGATCCATGTGTTTCAACCAATACTTTCCGAACACTCAATGCCACCTTTATAGCCACCCAGTTACAGTGTGGTGTTTGATGTCATCAAAGCATCCATCCGGTAAAGGTGATAGGCATGATCTCATGGTCGAAGGAATTAGGTTACTATGTATCAGAAAGCATATATCAATTGAACTATTGAAATGACTTGATCTTTATGCTACGCTTATCTATAGGAGTATGTCCATCACATCATTCTCCTAATGATATGATCCTGTTGTTAATAACATCTCTATGTTCATGATCAGGAAACCATGATCATATATTAACCAACAAGCTAGTTTAACAAGAGGCTTTACTAGGGACTCTTATTTTAGTTTACAAATCACACAAGTATTAATGTTTCCGGTTAATACAATTATAGCATGGTATGTAAACATTTATCATAAGTGTGAAGATATGATAACAACCACTTTATTATTGCCTCTTGGGCATATCTCCAACACTGCTGCCCTCCTCTCTCCCTCCCGACTGCTTGTAGGCGAAGCCCTGCTGCAGAAATTCTCCACCAATTGCACCGCGTCGTCGCGTTGTAGATCCAACCCATCTCTCCACCATACTTGCTGGACCAAGGAAGGAGGAGACGTCGAGGTGCCGCACGTGTGCATCTCACGGAGGCATCGCCACTTGTGGTGCTAGATCGGATCGGATCGCGAGGAGGAGAAGCGAGTACGACTACATCACCCATGTTCCGACGAACGTTCCGCTGTGCGAATCTTCAAGGGTATGAAGATCTAATCCAATCTCTCTCGTTGTTTGCATCTCCTAGATTAGATCTTGGATTCCCTCTGTTCGCATCCGTAGAAAATTTTGATTTACTATGCCGCGAAACCCATCAGTGGTATCAGAGCTAGATCTATGCGTAGATGTGTTTCACGAGTAGAACGCAACATGGTTGTTGAGGGCGTTGATGTTTTCTGTTGCAAGCCTCTTGTTTTTGTTCTTCTTATGATGCGGGATAGTGAGATTGAAGCGGTCCAGGCCAACCTTACGCGACGTCGTTCGCGAGACCGGCTCCGCACTTGACGTGTGGCTTGTTCCACACATGCGGCTGGTGGATGTCAGTTTCTCTCACTATAGTTGTCATGGGATTAACACCGGAGTTTGGCAACCATAATACCACCGTTGTGGCTTTCCATAGGTAAGAATCGTTCTTAGCATCTACTCCCATAAGCCACGTAAAACATGCAACAACAAAGTAGAGGCGTCTAACTTGTTTTTGCAGGGAGTGTTTTCTGTGATATGGTATGGCCCAAGATGTGATGTGTATAATGTATGCGATGATCATGTTTTGTAATGTTTCACGACTTGCATGTCGATGAGTTCACAACCGGCAGGAGCCATATGGTTGTCTTTATAATTGTGTATGACCTGTGTGTCAACTTCTTATGCGCCATGTAATAGTTTCACTTTATCGCTAAGTAGTTAGCAATAGTTGTAGTCGCTATTCGTGGTGGAGGCAATCATGGTGGAGTGATGGAGATCATGCCGGCACACACAAGATGGAGATCATTGCGCGAAGATTGGCTATACCATGTCACATTAAAGTTATATGCATGTGATGTTTATCCCTTTATGTATCTTATCATGCTTAGATCGCGACGGTAGCATTATAAGATGATTCCTCACTTAAAGATCAAGATAAAAACTGTGTTCTCCCCGAGTATGCACCGTTGCGAAAGTTCGTCGTGTCCAAGCATCACATGATGATCGGGTGCTATAGACGCTACGCTCACATACAACGGGTGCAAGCCAGTTTTGCACACGCGGAAATACTTGGGTCTAACTTGACGAGCCTAGCATGTACAGACATGGCCTCAGAACACATGAACCGAAAGGTTAAGCATGAGTCATATGAATGATATGATCGACACTTCGTTGTCAACCATTAAAACCACATCTCTTCTCGTGAAGATCAGATTAGGTGTGGTGAATTTGGATCGTGTTCACTAAACAACTTGAGGGATGTTGAATTTAGTGGGAGTTCATCTAGTAATTTGATTAAAAGTTGAACTAGTTATCATGAACATAGTCTAATTTGTACTTGCAAATATTGTAGATCACATGGCTAAGTCCAACTTCAACTTCAACATTTTTGCTGAGAAAGAAAAGCTTAAGAACAATGGGTCTAACTTCACCAATTGGTTCCGCAATCTAAGAATCATTCTCTCTGGCGGTCAAAAGGACTATGTCCTTGGGAAAGCGTTAGGTGACCCCCCTGCTGCAACTGCGCCGGCTGATGAGAAAGCTGTCTATCAGTCGCGCAAAGATGATTACGGTGTGATTAAGAGCACCATGTTGTTTGCTATGGAACCGGAACTTCAAAATCGTTTTGAAGACTATCCCGGGCCCTTTGAGATTCTCGAAGAGCTGAAAACCATGTTTCAGACTCAGGCCCGTTCTGAGAGATATGAGATCTCTGAGAAGTTCTTTAACTGCAAGATGGAGGAAGGGAGTTCCGTTAGTGAGCACGCCATTAAGATGACGGGCTACACTCAACGCCTTGAGCAACTGGAATGCACGATTCCAGAGGAGCTCAAGATTGACAGGGTTCTGCAATCACTCCCTCCCAGCTACAAAAGTTTTGTAGTGACTCATAATCAGATTGGTTCCACTGATACGATCACCGAGCTTTTCGCAAAGCTAAAGGCCGCGGAAGTGGACATCAAAAAGGATAATCATGTGTTGATGGTCAACAAGCCCACCTTTAAGAAAGGTAAGGGAGCAAAGAAGCCCTTCAAGAAGGGCGGCGGCAAGCGCACTGCCCCTGCTGAGAAGAAGCTCAGGTCTGGTCCCAAGCCGGACACTGAGTGCTTCTATTGCAAGGACAAGGGTCACTGGAAGCGCAACTGTCCGAAGTACTTAGCGGACAAGAAGGCTGGCACCATCAAAGGTATATTTGATATACATGTTATTGATGTTTTCCTTACTAGCCCTCATTGTAGTGCCTGGGTATTTGATACCGGTTCAGTTGCTAATATTTGTAACTCGAAACAGGAGCTACGGAATAGACGGCAGCTTGCGAGGGATGAGGTGACGATGCGCGTTGGCAACGGATCAAGAGTTGATGTGATGGCCGTCGGCACGCTCTCCTTAGTTTTACCTTCGGGATTAGTTTTGAACCTTAATAAATGTTATTATGTGCCTGCGTTGAGCATGAACATTATTTCTGGATCGTGTTTATTGCAAGACGGTTATTCATTTAAATCGGAGAATAATGGTTGTTCTATTTATATGAGTAACATCTTTTATGGTCATGCACCTATTGTGAATGGTTTATTTCTTCTAAATCTCGAAAGGGATGAAACACACATCCATAACATTGAGGCTAAGAGATGCAAAGTAAATAGTGATAATACTACTTATTTGTGGTACTGTCGTCTAGGTCATATTGGTGTAAAACGCATGAAGAAACTCCATTCTGATGGACTTTTGGAGTCTCTTGATTTTGAATCATTTGACACATGCGAACCATGCCTCATGGGCAAGATGATCAAAACCCCGTTCTCCGGTATGATGGAGCGAGCAACGGACTTGTTGGAAATCATACATACCGATGTATGCGGACCGATGAGTGTTTCGACGCGCGGTGGATATCGCTATTTTCTCACTTTTACCGATGACTTAAGTAGATATGGGTATATCTATTTAATGAAACATAAATCTGAAACATTTGAAAAGTTCAAGGAATTTCAGAATGAAGTGGAGAACCATCGTAACAGAAAGATTAAGTTTCTACGATCCGATCGTGGGGGCGAGTATTTAAGTTATGATTTTCTCACGCATCTTAAAGCAAGCGGAATTGTTTCGCAACTCACGCCACCCGGAACACCACAGCGCAATGGTGTGTCTGAACGCCGGAATCGAACTTTATTAGATATGGTCCGATCGATGATGTCTCTTACTGATTTGCCGTTATCATTTTGGGGTTATGCATTATAAACCGCTGCATTCACTTTAAATAGGGCACCATCTAAATCCATTGAGACGACACCGTATGAATTGTGGTTTGGTGCGAAACCTAAGTTGTCGTTTCTTAAATTTTGGGGATGCGAAGCTTACGTCAAGAAGTTGATGCCGGACAAGTTCGAACCCAAAGCGGAGAAATGCGTCTTCATAGGATACCCTAAGGAAACTATTGGGTATACCTTCTATCACAGAACCGAAGGCAAAGTGTTTGTCGCAAAGAACGGTTCCTTTCTTGAGAAGGAGTTTCTCTCGAAAGAAGTGAGTGGGAGGAAAGTAGAGCTAGACGAGGTTATTGAACCTTCTCTTGAGTTGGAGAGTAGCGCAGCACCTGAAATTGTTCCAGTGCCGCCTGCACCAACAATAGAGGAAGCTAATGACAAGGATCATGAAGCTTCGGACGATGCTGCTACTGAACGTCGCAGGTCGACAAGGTCGCGTGCCCCTCCTGAGTGGTACGGCAACCCTGTCTTGACTGTCTTGTTAGTAGAAGACAGTGAACCTACGAACTATGAGGAAGCGATGATGAGCCCAGACTCTGAGAAATGGCTAGAAGCCATGAAATCCGAATTGGGATCCATGAGCGAAAACCAAGTATGGACTTTGGTGGACCCTCCTAGCGACCGAAAGGCCGTTGAGTGCAAATGGATCTTCAAGAAGAAAATGGACGCGGATGGTAATGTTACCGTCTATAAAGCACGACTTGTTGCAAAAGGTTTTCGACAAGTTCAAGGTGTTGACTATGATGAGACTTTCTCTCCCGTAGCGATGTTTAAGTCCATTCGGATTTTATTAGCAATTGATGCGTTTCATGATTATGAAATATGGCAGATGGATGTCAAGACTGCTTTCCTCAATGGCAACATTGATGAAGAGTTGTATATGATGCAACCCGAAGGTTTTGTCGATCCTAAGGATGCTGATAAAGTATGCAAACTTCAGCGTTCCATTTATGGACTAAAGCAAGCATCTCGGAGTTGGAACCTTCGTTTTGATCAAGTGATCAAGAGCTTTGGATTTGTTCCAAATTGCTACGAAGCTTGCATCTACAAGAAAGTGAGTGGGAGCTCGGTGACGTTTCTGGTACTATATGTGGATGACATATTGATTATTGGAAATGACATCAACATGCTTAACGATGTGAAGAGTTATTTGAACAAGTGTTTTTCAATGAAAGACCTAGGTGAAGCTGCTTATATATTGGGCATCAAAATCTATAGAGATAGACAAAGACGCCTGATAGCTTTAAGCCAGAGTACATACCTAGACAAAGTTCTGAAAAGGTTCAGAATGGATAAGGCAAAGAAAGGTTCAGTGCCTATGTTGTCAGGTAAGATATTGAGCAAGGCTCAGTGTCCAGCTATGGTAAATGATAGGGAAACTATGAGCAAAGTGCCTTATGCCTCGGCCATAGGTTCCATCATGTATGCCATGCTGTGTACTAGACCGGATGTGTCCAATGCTCTTAGTTTGACGAGCAGATATCAAAGTGATCCAGGAGTGGAACACTGGACAACCGTGAAGAACATCCTAAAGTACCTAAATAGGACTAAAGAAATGTTCTTAGTCTATGGGGGTGATGAACAGCTCGTCGTAAAATGTTACGTCGACGCTAGTTTCGACACCGACAAGGATGATTCTAAATCTCAGACAGGATACGTTTATATTTTGAATGGAGGAGCTGTGAGCTGGAGAAGCTGCAAGCAAAGCATGATCGCGGGATCTACAGTAGAAGCGGAATACATGGCTGTTGCAGAAGCGTCAAGTGAAGGAGTTTGGATCAGGAACTTCATCACTGAGCTTGGCGTGGTTCCAAGTGCATTGGACCCACTGGAGATATTGTGTGACAACACTGGCGCCATAGCACTCGCTAAGGAACCAAGATATCATCGAAAGACCAAGCATATCAACCGCAAGTTTCATATAATCCGAGATTATATAGCAGATGGAGATCTGAAGATTAGCAAAGTACATACAGATCTGAATGTCTCAGATCCATTGACTAAACCTCTTCCACGTGTAAAACATGATCAGCACCTCAGTGCCATGGGTGTGAGATTGTTGCCAGATGTAAACTAGATTATTGACTCTAGTGCAAGTGGGAGACTGTTGGAATTATGCCCTAGAGGCAATAATAAAGATGTTATTATTATAATTCTTGTTCATGATAATGTTTATATTCCATGCTAGAATTGTATTAAGCGGAAACTTTAATACTTGTGTGGTTTGTGAACAACACCGTGTCCCTAGTACGCCTCTATGGACTAGCTCATTGATTAATGATGGTTAAGGTTTCCTAACCATGGACATGAGTTGTCAATTAATAATGAGATCATATCATTGGGAGAATGATATGATGGACAAACCCAAACTAAGCGAAGCAATTAGATCGTGTCATCGTGTTCGTCTTTGCGAAGCTTTTCTTATGTCAAATATTGTATTCCTTAGACCATGAGATAATACAACTCCCTGGTATCGGAAGAAAGCTTTGAGGTCATCAAACGTCATCCTATGAGAGGGTGATCATAAAGGTGTCTCTCAGGTGATCGGAAAGTATCTGTTGGGTTGTATGTATCGAGATGGGATTTGTCCCTCCCAAGTTGGAGAGATATACTTCGGGCCCACTCGGTAATCGATATCAATACCGCTTGCAAGCATGTGGTTAAGGAGTTAATCACAAAGTGATATCGGATTACGGAACGAGTAAAGTACTTGCTGTGAACGAGATTGAACTAGGTATGACGGTACTGACGATCGAATCTCGGGCAAGTAAAATATCGCGAGACGAAGGGAATATATATATGGGATTGATTGAATCCTGGCATCGTGGTTCATCCGATATGATCATCCATGAATGTGTGGGAGTCAATATGGGTTTCCAGGCCCCGCTGTTGATTATTGATATAAGATCATGTCTGCATATTCTCGAACCCGAAGGGTCACACACTTAACGTGTCTCGACGCTAGGATAGATTGGATAATTGGTTTATGATTTTTTGTTCGGAGTCTCGGATGGGATCCGGGACATCACGAGAGGTTCCGGAGTGGTCCAGAGAATAAGATTCATATAAGGCAGTGCAGTTTTTGGAGTTCGGAATTGTTCCGGGTTAATCGGTATTGTACCGGAAGCTTCTAGAACCTTCCGGAAGGGGACCAATGTGGCCACACCTTCCGGGAGGGGGCATGGGCCTATGAGGGAGTGCCCTGGCTGCATTGGGCCAGGGGCACAAGGCCCCATAGGGCCCAGCCGGCCCAGAGGGTTTTAAACTCGAGATAGATCTTCTAGAAGGGGGGGTTTCCTTGCCCCCCACTCCTTATCCTTTGGGGCCGCCGGTTTGGGCTTGGGGGAGGGGCTAGGGCTGCGCCCCCCTCTATATAAAGATGGGTGGGGGCGCACCAACCCCCTACACCTTCCCCTCCAACCCTAGCCGCCCTGCTGCCCTCCTCTCTCCCTCCCGACTGCTTGTAGGCGAAGCCCTGCTGCAGAAATTCTCCACCAATTGCACCGCGCCGTCGCGTTGTAGATCCAACCCATCTCTCCACCATACTTGCTGGACCAAGGAAGGAGGAGATGTCGAGGTGCCGCACGTGTGCATCTCACGGAGGCATCGCCACTTGTGGTGCTAGATCGGATCGGATCGCGAGGAGGAGAAGCGAGTACGACTACATCACCCACGTTCCGACGAACGTTCCGCTGTGCGAATCTTCAAGGGTATGAAGATCTAATCCAATCTCTCTCGTTGTTTGCATCTCCTAGATTAGATCTTGGCTTCCCTCTGTTCGCATCCGTAGAAAATTTTGATTTACTATGCCGCGAAACCCTTCACCTAGGACCTGGCAACTATATAAGTCGGGCCTATGAGAGCCTTTAGGGCACAACCTAGTATCGTTTGACATACACCTCGCACAGTGAACCTATCTCTGTAACTCGGCGTATTGCCGTTATAGTGATTTATAGCAGGAGTAGGATTCTGCCACTGTTGTGGGATCTGAACCTGGGTAAGCTGTGTTACCTCGTACCCGTCAACCGTACGCCTTCCCCCACGTCTCTAAACACGCACTGTGAGGACCCCTCCATGGCGTACTTGTCGGCAATACCACGACTGTTGGCGCCCACCGTGGGGCAAGAGGCGCTTCAGGCTCTTCAGCGGGCGAGGACCAAGATCTTCGCAGGAATCGGCGAAACCATAGACATCGGTCGCGTTCTCTTCTCCAGCAACGTTCCGATCGTCCCTCCCGACGAGTTCTGGATCCCGGCGAAGACGAACCCTACGCGGTGTTCGATCGTTCCTATCGGAGACATCCACCTCTTCATTGGCGAAACCGACTCGGGCACCAGTTCCCTAGGAGTCGGAGGAGCATCAAAACCCGCACGGACCGCCTACGGGCAGGATAACATTCGCAGAAGGATCGATGTCGGATCTCTCTTCGAAGTTTGCCGGCAAATATCATAAAAATTCATGGCCCACCCAAACCGCCCCTGTGCAGGATATAACGGTGGAAGATCAATGCAAGTCCGTCAGCCTCGTCCGTGCGTCTGGACAGCAGAGATCCAAGTTCGTCGGCGTGGTTACCATCTTCGATCTGGCGCGATGTGTTCAGAGAGAGGGAAAAAAACCCCGTGATTACCTTGCCAGGTGGCTCCGTATACGAGCCGATCTGGCCCACTACCCCAATGATGATGCTATGTATCACTTTGTGGAAGGACTGGACTAGGGAACGCTTCTCCGGCATTCTCTAAGGCGGCAGCAAGCTTCAGGATGCCTCACCTTCGAAAGCATGGTGAATACCGTCAACAGCTACGCGGAGGCCGAGGGGGCAGCTTAGGCGGATCTTGCGCTTGTTGGTGGAGCGCCGCTTCCTCAGCAACCGCCTCCACCACCTCCTGCCGCCATCGCCGCATTTGCAACACCACCTCCAGTCATCATCGCTGCTATTGCACCTCCACCCCCCGTCGTCGAGGAAGTCCTGGAACCCTCCGACTTTGTGATTGACGCGCTATACGCCGACTTCAGTGCAGATTCAGAGGAGATAGATTTCAGTCCAGAGGAACTAGACTCCGCCATGCAGGAGATGGAGGAAGAGTACACGCGCGACGAGCAAGCCAACAACGCTGTCACGTCTTGAGAGGTGTTCGTCACCATTGGGATGGCGATGGATGAAGATCAACTCGGATGAGCTCCGCTTACAGCTCTGGACAAAGGGAAGGGACCACCTGTTGCTGCAGACAGTGATCGCGCAAAGGTCATGCCCCCTCCACCTAACCCAGTGCAACAGCCACAGGAACTCGGCACCGGCCCGAGCAACAACAACACCGCAAACTTGCCGCCTCCAGCATCTACCTCTACTGCTTCCCAAGTTACTCCAGCTGATAGAGTAATGTACGGCAATCTCCTCATCGAGCCACTAACCGTAGCTCATATCCGGAACATGACCCAGCTTGACGAGAAGCGCCAGCAGCTACTGGAGGAAGCGCAGGCCATCACGGAGCAAGGCGCTAAGCTAGATCGAGATCTGGTCAACAAGCAGAAATCCATAGAGAAAGCTAGACCAATAGAGGCCGAGTATAAGACTCTGCTGCAGCAGCAGAAGGCCAAGAAAGCTCCAGCTTGCATCATCAACGATCCTGGTATACAGCGAAACTTAGGATGGGCTCCCCCGAAGCCGGCACAGGCCAAGCCATACATTGACAGTGCAGGCAGGCAGGTGATGCCCACCCCTCTCCTCAACCTCGCCGTTGCCGAGACCCTTCTAGATCAGGATAGATCGCCTGGGGTGGTGGACCAGGTCTATGACCTAGTGGCCAAGGCGGTAAAACAGCAGGAAAAGGCCACCTCTCAGAGGCTTGAGTCTGACCCAGCGTTTTGCTAGTCTAGCCAGCATAAGCCGCCAAGGGACAGATCTCCTCTTGATGTGGGGTCTTAGACGGGTTCATCAGAACGAAGACGGAGGGATGCGTGCAGCAGGAAGGATGCTATCCCCATATCCTCCGACCACGGAGGCAAAACCCTACCTCGCCTCCCATCGCCACCGCCCCACTCCCCCCGACATCGCGAAGACCCCAAAGCTCATCGTCGTACGGATATGCCCCCGCCAAGGCAGAGCGGCATCGTCATCCGCGACAACGCGGAGCGGACCCGTCATGACGGAGAGCGCAACGAGGGACACAAGAGCAGGTCGCACCATGACCCTCCGCGTCCGACAAGCAACCGCGACAAGCGTGAGGCGTCGCGGGAGGGTAACAGCAAGAAGGCTAACCCACCGCCACCTCCGCCTCCGTCGCCACCTAGCAGTCACCATGGCGGAGGGGGGCCGCGTCATTCATGCAGCCCATCCCCTGTTGATAAGAAGAAAAGAAGCCTGGAGCCATACGACGCACGTTCGCGGATAGACAAGATCCACAAGGCCCGGGAAGGACCATACCTGGGACCACGTTGCTTTGGACCTGCGATACGGTCCGCAACTTACCGCAAAGGTTTCCGGATTGACAAGACCATCAAGCCCTATGACGGCACCGCCAAGCCAGCTACATGGTTGCGGGACTACGGCAACGCGGTGGAGATCGCCAGGGGTAACCCCAACGTTACCGTCAAGTACCTCCCATTGATGTTGGCGGGCACTGCCCGTCAATGCATCGACGACTTGCCGGAAAATATCCATCTACAATTGGTTGGACATGCAAGAAGCGTTCACCAAGAACTTCGAGGGTACGTACAAATGTCCCTACACCGTTGGCGATCTACAGTGGTGCGTGCAAGAGAAAGACGAGACATCTCGCGCCTACCTCTCCCGCTGGCTGGATATGAAGAATTCCTGCGCAGGAGTGTACGCTCAGATCGCCATGGCCGCCTTCATCGATGGGTTGGAAAGGGGCACGTTGCTCCGACATAAGCTGAAGCGCTTGCAGGACAATCACTAGCTAGACTTGAATCAGATGATTCAGTTAGCTAGTGAGTTCGTAGCTGTTAACGATGATGCTCGCGGCTCCCTGCCGGCAACGGCCGTTCCAACTCAGGCTCGGAGGAACAACAGCACAAAGCGGAAAACCGCTCCAAAAGAAAAGCAAACTCCCGACATGGTCGCTATGACCTTCGCAGGACGAGGTGATGGCGGACAACATGGCCGAGGACGGGGAGCTGGTCGTGGGCAGCAGCGAGGCAGTGAAACTACCTCGGTAGCGCTCCGCGTTCCCCAAACCTACGAATAATACCGCGATATGCCATGCCTCGTACACCTCGATGTCAACGGCAAGGCCACCCATACCAATCGACACTGCAAGTTCGTCAATGACCTCAAGGAGGACCCGGAGTCCGGCTACAAGCAAAGTCGAAAGAACAGACCGCGGGGCAAGGGGAAGGGGAAGAATAAGGAGGAGGGGTCCAAGGATTCAAGTGACATGGACGAGGACGTTGACCCCAAGCACGCCGCCAAGAGCGGCGGCAAAGGCAAGAACCCCTTCGAGAAGAAGGCAACAGTTTTCCACACTTTCCTTGGCACCCCCACCGTCCGACAATAGAAGACCTCTATGAGGATACTGGTGGCTACTCTCCCCCAGTTCCCCAGTTCCTGTGCTGGTTGGAGATTCCAATTACTTGGGACAGGAAGGATCACCTAGACCTTATCCCTACGAAGAACCAATACGCCATGATCATCAACCCTTTGATTGACGGCAATGAGTTCACCAAATGTATGGTGGATAGTGGAAGCAGCATCAACATCATGTACCTGAATACGCTGCAAAAGATGAACTTGACGGAGGCAAACCTAAGGCGGACCAACACCATCTTCCACGGCATAGTTCCTGGTCGGGAGGCTTGGTCCCTTGGGTGCATCACACTTCAGGTCGCCTTTGGTGATGTTAATAATTACCGCCAAGAGCGCATGACCTTTGAGGTGGTCCCCTTCAAGAGCGTGTACCACGTCATATTCGGCCGCGAAATATTCCACACCTTCATGGCCAAGCCATGCTTCGTCTACAACAAACTCAAGATACCCGGACCAAATGGTGTCATCACCGTATCCGGAAGCTTTGCCAAAGCTAGGGACTGCGAGATTGGAGAAGCAGCCTATGCGGAAGCTGTCCTCTACAACGAACAATTCAAGGAGATCCAGAGCAAGGTCGATGCCTCAGAGATGCCCGCGTCGAAGAAACAGATTTCTGACTCCGCTCCAGCATTCAAGGCCGCCATCGAGACCAAGCTGGTGGAACTTGTGGTAGGCGATGCCTCCAAGACCACCACCATTGGGACGAACCTGGATCCCAAATAGGAAAGCGCGCTCGTCGAGTTCCTCCGTGAGAATAGGGACATCTTTGCCTAGCAACCTTCCGACATGAAAGGTGTACCTAGGGAACTTGCCGAGCACAGCTTAAACATTGATCCAAAATGCAAATCAGTGAAGCAACCTCTACGATGCTTTGGAGATGAGAAGAGACGCGCCATAAGCAAAGAGATAGATAGGTTACTAAAGGCTAGTTTTATCCGAGAAGTCCTTCACACCCAATGGGTGGCCAATCCTGTACTTGTCCCCAAAAAGGGAACCAAAGAATTAAGAATGTGTGTTGATTACATCGACTTGAACAAAGCATGCCCCAAAGATCCGTTTGCTTTGCCTCGCATTGACCAAGTCATTGACTCGACGGCTGGCTCGGAGCTTTTGTGTTTTCTCGATGCATACTCAGGATACCACCAGATCAAGATGAGGAAGTCGGACCAATTGGCCACTTCTTTCACTACCCCCTACAGCACGTTTTGCTATGTTACGATGCCCTTTGGGCTGAAAAACGCAGGTGCTACGTACCAGCGGACAATGCAACGTTGCCTACACGATCAAATTGGTCGGAACGTTCAGACCTATGTGGACGATATAGCGGTGATGTCTAAAAAGTCAAATGACTTAATCTCCAACTAAAAAGAAACCTTTGATAATCTCCGGAAATACAAAATGATGCTTAACCCTAAGAAGTGCGTCTTCGGGGTTCTAGCCGGCAAATTGTTGGGCTTCATCGTTTCCCAGCGTGGAATCGAGGTCAACCCGGAGAAAATCAAGGCCATCTTAAACATAAACCGTCTGACATGCCTAAAGGACATTCAACGACTAACAGGTTGTGTTGCAGCAGTTAGTCGGTTCGTCAGCCAACTTGGAGAGAAGGCTCTGCTGCTATACAAGTTGCTGAAGAAGGCGGACAAATTCACGTGGACGGACGAAGTAGATGCAGCATTGAAGCAGCTCAAGGAGATTCTTTCCTCAGCGCATATCCTTGCAGCACCCGAGCCTGGAGAACCCATGTTAATTTACATGGCGGCCACCAACCGGGTAATCAGCATCGTCGTCGTGGTAGAGCAGAAGGAACCAGGCTATGAGCACGGAGTTTAGTCGACCAGTTTACTACGTAAGCGAGGTCTTGACGGAGTCTAAGCAGCGTTACCCGCACTACCAAAAGATAGCTTATGGAGTATTCCTTGCTTCTTGAAAGCTGAGGCACTACTTTCAGGAGCACCCAATCATAGTGGTGAGCAAGACTCCACTGTCCGACATTATCAACAACGGCGACACTATAGGAAGGGTCGCGAAGTGGGGCATTGAACTTGCCGCCTTCGAGATCACCTACAAGAGATGCGATGCTATCAAGTCACAAGCCTTGGCGGATTTTATCACAGACTGGACGAAGATGCCAGATGCTACCCCATTACTGGAACCAGAATACTGGGTGATGCACTTTGACGGATCAAAACTGCTCAACGGCTCGGGGGCTGGTGTACCGCTACAGTCACCAACTAGGGACAAGCTACACTACGTTCTGCAGATCCACTTCGAGGCTACGAACAACATGGCGGAGTATGAAGCACTCATTCACGGATTATGCGTAGCCAAGGATATTGGCATCAATCGCATAGTTTGCCGTGGAGATTCTGACTTGGTTGCCTAGCAGGTGGCTGGCACCTGGAATGCGCGGAACCCTATGATGGCTGCATATCGAGACGAAGTGGACGAGATAGCCAAGAGCTTCTTGGGCTACGAAGTCAAGTATGTACCTAGGGAACAAAACGAGGCGGCTGATCTGCTATCTAAGCTTGGATCAGGGCGTAAACAAATTCTGCCAGGAGTTTTCCTAGAGCATCTACGGACACCATCTGTGAAGGGAGCAGACATCGACAACCCAGACAGAGTAGACTCTTTCGTCCACATGGTTGCAAAGGTCCCTTCGGCTTGGACAAAACCGTTCATGGAATATATCGAACACAAAACTTTGCCCGGCAACAAAGTTGAAAGACGGCAAATAGTACGTCGAACAAAGGGCTATACCATAATCAATGGACAGCTCTACAAAAGGAGCACTACTGGTGTATACCTTAAGTGTGTTTCCCAGCAAGAAGGTATTGAAATCCTACGTGAAATCCATCTCGGAGATTGCGGGCATCATGCCGCTCCTCGATCGTTGGTCGCGAAAGATTTCCGGCAAGGATTCTACTGGCTGACCGCGAAGGCGGACACTGACAAGCTGGTTGAGACATGCATGGCATGCCAGTATTATGCCCGACAACCACATGTTCCTTCTGAAGAATTGCGAACAATACCAATAACTTGGCCATTTGCAGTCTGGGGGCTGGACATGGTTGGTCCGTTACAGACGGCACCATGTGGATTTACGCATCTGCTAGTAGCAGTTGATAAATTCACTAAATGGATAGAAGCTAAACCCATTAGAAAGCTTGATGGGGCAACTGCCCTCAGGTTTGTCCGGGATCTAGTGGAGATTTGGTCTCCCACATAGCATTATCACCGACAATAGCAGCAACTTGTCACTCGGAGAAGTGGAGGCTTATTTTTGGGAGAAGGGCATCTTACTTGACCTTGCATCTGTGGCACACCCACAATCCAATGGTCAGGTTGAGCGGGCCAATGTATTAATTCTACAGGGAATAAAGCCACATCTTGAGGCACCGCTACATAGAGAAGCTGGAGCCTAGGCGGAAGAATTGTCATCTGTGCTGTGGAGTTTATGAACTACACCCAACAGATCCATCGGCTACACCCCTTACTTCATGGTATATGGAGCAGAAGCCATCCTGCCTTCCGACATACTTCACGATGAACCAAGAGTCGCCGCCTACGACGAAGATGACGCTGAAGAATCCAGACGCCTAGATGTGGACCTTCTCGAGGAGGAGCGCGTTTTGGCATGCCAAAGATCCGCCATCTACCAGCAGAAGCTACACAGCTACCATAGTCGCCGCGTTAGGCATCGCTCGTTTAAAAAGGGGTATCTAGTGCTCCGACTTAAGCAGAAGAAGTCACACAAATTATCCCCGCCATGGGAAGGACCGTTCATCATAGGCAAGGCGCTACTCAATGGGTCTTGCTACCTCGTTGAAAATCGTGAACTGAAGGATAGACCCAACGAGGATCATAAGCGTAAGCGACGTGACCCGGATGATGACTACCCGGAGCTTGATCGGCAATGGAACATAGCACAACTACGTCCTTTCTACACTTAGCATTTTTTATCTATTGTGTATCTCTTATATGATCAATGAAATAAAGCTCTTTGGTTCACTCATATTTCTGAGTCTTTTACCTCCTTTAGTGTTCATTTTTGGATCGTATAAACCCTTTATGCACAAGCTTTGCGATTGCACTTGTGAAAATTCCGCCTACAGGCGTTAGCTTAAGTTTTCTGGTCTACATGTTCTTTGTTGTCTTTATGTGGATACTGGAGTAGTGACTTTTGGCACTTATTGTCGGCGATTTTGTGCTTAGGTTATTGATGGTGCAATTAGGCATCATCGCCTGAGCGCATGGTTTCGACAACAAGTCTTCCGACTCACGAAAGGTCAAGCATAAAAACCAAAGTAATGGATAAGCCAACACTTGCTTAAAAATATATAGATGCTGGAACTAGTTCTTAAGTAGCAGGGCATACACCATTGCTTTCCGCCTTAAGTTAACACATAGTTTTTTCCGTATAACACATTACAGAGGAAACAAAAATTACAAGTTGTTTTTATTCCTCTGGCGCAGGCAACTTGGAAGCAACATCATCGTCAGCAGGAGAGTCACCTCCCTCGAAGTCGAGTGTTGAGGGACTCAGAGGAGCTTTGGCTTTTGTCTTCAATGGTTTCCAGGGGGACAAAGACGTTAACGTTGACCAACTCGGCAACTCTGGTGTCATAACCCGCGAGCGACGCCAAGATAGATTCGTGGTTTATCTTTTGGCCTTCGTCGTCTACATTGGGGATATCGGAGGTTACCGTGTCGATGTCGGCATTATCGTAGTGTGCCTTCACCATTGACAATGCCATACTGGCGCCCGCCCGTGCACCTGAAGCTTTCCAGCTTGAGATACGCTCGGGGGCTCGACGCAGGATCTCCGAGAACTTCGCCACAGAGTCCGATGCCTTGATGTTAATATGGAGGGGTTTGGCTATCTCCTTGGTCTGCGTGATGGCGGTGTTGATAAAGTTGCCGGCAAGGATCATGCATTCCTTTGGCGGAGGAGGCGAACGGGTTAAACCCATCGGAGCTGCAAAATTTTGACAAAGGAGCGCATGAGTTCAAATATTCAGAGTATCTAGCTTACAGAAGTCCAAGACGGAGAATCACTTACTGAAGACGCTGATCTTAGCCTGCCGGATAGTCTCCGCCATGGAGTCCCGATCTTCTTGGAGGATCTTGTACGCTTCATGATGGCGTTGATTTTGCTCATCGGCAGCTTTCTTCTGATCCTTTAAGACCGCAATTTCCTCCTTCAAGCGGTCATCTCCTCATTGGCGGAGTCTTGCAGGGCTTTCATCGAGTCTTCATGCATCTTCAGCATCTCCTCCCTCTCCTTCTTAAGGATCTTGTTTTCGCTATCCAGCTGCTGAATATGCTTGGATTGCTCGACAATATCCTTAGCCTTGGTTCTGCAAGTCGGAGAAAGAAAAGTACATAGTGAGTACTCGGAGAATACACAAGATCAAGTCGGAATACGAAAAAGAAAGGAAAAACATACGCTTTCTCTTGATGATCTGTTCCTTCAAGAAGGCAGTTTTACCCTTTTCAGCTTCTAAGTCCACGCGCATCTTCTGGTACTTGTCGTTGGCCATGCCCCTCCGAGCATTCTTATTCTGTGGAAAGAAGAAATTTAAACGTTGTTTGGTCTACTTGGAGCATCTAGCCGGAAAATTTCCACCTAGACGCTCGGGGCTACAGCGAGAGTATTTTAACTTAGCAATATGCTTAGTCTTTCTTTAAGCATCTAGTCGGAACTAATCCAGTTTTCGATTAGAAGCTTGGGGGCTACAGTATAAAGTTTTTTAAATCAGATGTATGCTTAATTTCTCTTTAAGCATCTAGTCGGAACTAATTCAGTTACAACTAGAAGCTTGGGGGCTACAATATCGAAATTTATAAACACTGCGTATGCTACTCTTAAAGCATCTAGTCGGAATAATTCATTCAAACTATATGCTTGGGGGCTACAGTGAGAAGTTTTCTAGCTTAATCACTCTTAGAGCATTTAGACGCAAATACCTATGGTTTTCTGTCTAAATTCTCGGGGGCTATAGTGGGATACTCATATAAAATGCAAAAGGCAAATAAAACTTACAAGTGCAATGATCTTGAGGTTGGTAGCACTCTCAACCAGCAACTTGCCGAAGGATACACTGTTTCCTTGCAAGATTTCTGCTTGCTGGAGAAGCTCCTCAAGACCACACGTTGGAGATGACGGCGCCGCACCAGGAACCAGAGAGGTGCTACTCGGCGTAAGTGCCGGATAGACTATCTTCGGGAACTCTATGGTCTTCCTGCGGGCGAGGGCGCCGCCTTCGGCAGATGTACCACCTTCCACCACCGCCTTACCGCTACCCTGGCATCCTTAGCCGAAGCTTCAGCCATTTGGTTTGCGGCACTCTCCCGCGTCGCCTGTTCGCCGACAATAGCGAGCACTGTGGAGGCGCCTGAGTCCACTTCCATGGCGGAAGGCCAGATGCTTCTTTAGCTTGAGAACTTGTCGGAGCAGACGAGGGCTGGACGACGGGAGTGACAGGGGCGATGGCGGGAGATACGTCACGATGCAGCATATCCTTTATGGTTCTAGAAGCTCCCAAAGTTTTGGAGGTCTTCTTCAAGCTGGTTGTGGCTTTCTTCCTGAAACGTGCAAAATGCATAAGTACGGGAATAAGACAGACAATGGACAATGTCGGAGAGAAAGAAGCTTACACAATGAGGGGGTGCTTTGGCAAAAGGGATCCCTGTAATCTTTCTTTTCTTCGCCTCTAGGGCGGCGGTAGTCTTCTTGGAGGCTCCACCCTCCGTCTTCTTCTTCTTGCCTCCGTCGGCAACGTCAGAGGTGGAGCGCTTCCGCTTTCGCGCCAACGGAGCATCGTCGTCAGACACGACGGTCACTTCCTTCATCTTTGGATCATAGATTTGAGGAGCCATGTTGTCCTCATCTATGTCGCTGAGCTGTTAAGTGAAGAACCACCTTGTTAGATGAGATGGTAATGGCTAGACGGAAGAACTGGAGTATATGTCATACACGGAAAATAAGCAGTTACCTTTAGGCACTTGCTCTCTACGAACATGTCGTAGGTGATGGTGAAGTTACGCTTCCTGTCCTTCACCTTGACGATGTCCTTGAGGAGAAGCTTGACGGAGTCGCTCGAGAAATTGTCTTCGGAGATGCGGAGGCTATCCCTTCTATCGTTGGAATACTCGTGCATCAACTTCAAGCGGTGCTACTGAGGCTGGATCCGCCTGATGAACCAGCACATGGCTAGGTCCAATCTGGTCAAACCCGTCTCTACGAACCACTCTATTCGCCTTATAGCGCGGGAAGCGTAGATGCCGGAGGGAAGGGAGGCCTGGGATCTCCATGTCGAGGCTTCGGCGGCTGCTCCATCGACAAAGTCCGGGTACGTGACTTATCGGCCAGCCAGAGGGATATCTGGGCCGTAGAAGTACGTCTGCTGCCAGTTCTTGCAGGACTCGTGGCCGACGATGTCGGGGAAGCGTCGGCCAGGCCGGATCTTAAAACTAATGGTGCCACAATTTCTGAGTTCGTCCTTACCGGCTCCGGCTTCACGTTTGACGGTAAAGAAGTATATGAAGAGATCTAGCCTAGGCCTAATCCCTAAATAACCCTCGCAGAGCGCCGCGTAGTTGCTGAGCGCTAAGACGTTATTGGGGGAGAGGTTCTGTGGCTGTACTCGGTAATGATTCAGGACAACAGGAAAAAGTTGGAGATGGGAAGGGAGACACCGCGTACCATCTGTGCTTTGAGGTACACCTTCTCTCCGACTTGGGGAGAAGGAGTAACCTCGCCGTCCGGTGCCGCCCGCCAGGCGAGCCCCTCCGTCGCGGGGAGGTATCCCTTGTCGATCAGTTCTTTGATGTCGCGGTCCGTGATATCTGAACCGCGCCAGTCGCCCTTGTGCGAGTCGTACTCCTCCTCCAGTAGCTCCAGCACCGCTGGATTATGGTCGCCGTCGGTGGGTTCGACCACCGCATACTTGGGGATGACCAAGCCCTCTGGGGGCACGACGACGGAGCTCGCCGACTTCGCCGCGGCTTCGCCCGACGCCTCCATGGAAGGGGAGGAGCTACTGCTGGCCATTGGGTGTGTTCGGTGGTGACTGGGAAAGATTGGAGAGCTAGGGTTTTTCGCATGTTGCGCGGAGAGCTCGAGGAGGCGCTCGCTGGAGGAAGAAGACGATGCAGGGGAGAATAAGGTGAAAAAGTAAATTTTCCACCGCAGTTACTATTTATGGTCTCCGGCATCAAGATTCGTGCAGCTTGATCGAATGGTTGCCGCGTAGACGACGTGTGCGGAGACGTGCGCGGAAATTTCGCCACATACCAACCGTCGCCGCCAACGGTTCGTATCGCTCATGCGGGAAAAGTGGACATGATTGCGTTCTCTGCATGTGTGAGTTACGAGACGTTGCTTACCTATGTCTACGTCGCCCTAGCTGTCATAGGCAGATGAACCATCACATCGGAAGATTCCGGCATGGACGGATCCAGTCCGGCTACGAAAGAGTACGATAGAAGATTCAACAACTCTCCGACTTACAATTTGAAGACGGAGAAAACCTTGCAAGGTTCTTTGGGAGGACTACAAGATGTTGCTTGACGATTTGCCGACATCCATCTAGATGGAGCATTCAACGTGAAGAGGCAAGACGGCGCAAGATCTCGTAGTTCTCCGGGGCCTACTGTTGGGGATATGCTATATGGGTATCATCATAGCACGTCCTCTATTCGGATAACCCGGGTGGCCCACAGTTGGTAGCAAGGCCCATAGCCTGCTGGGCGGCCCAGTTAGATGGATCCAGAAGGGAAGCCCATGCCGGATAAAGGAAGGCTACGGTGGAGTCACCAGCGTACCCGGAGCCTTGGAGTACAAGATACGCTAGACTAGTAATAGACAATGTAGGACTCTGTAACCTGTTCGGCTAGGACTTTTCCCTGTAACCCTAGGACCTGGCGACTATATAAGTCGGGCCTATGGAAGCCTTTAGGGCACAACCTAGTATCGATTGACATACACCTCGCACAGCGACCTATCTCTGTAACTCGGCGTATTGCCGTTATAGTGATTTATAGCAGGAGTAGGATTCCGCCACCATTGTGGGATCTGAACCTGGGTAAGCTGTGTTACCTCGTACCCGTCAACCGTCCGCCTTCCCCCACTTCTCTAAACACGCACTGTAAGGACCCCTCCATGGCGTAATCGTCGGCAATACCACGACTGCTCGAAAGCTTTACTATGAGATCAATGGTCATGCCTATGAGAAAGGGTATTATCTAGCTAATGACATCTATCATGATTGGGCCGTGACCCTACAAATGAGAAACGTAAGAGGTTTGCAAATCAACAAGAGGCTTGTTGGAAGAATATGGAGCTGACATTTGGTGTGCTATAATCTCGTTGGGCTATTGTTCAACACTCTGCTAGAACATGGAGCCATGAGATTGCGTGAAAGGTGATGACTACGTGTGTGATCATGTGTAACATGATAATTGAGAATGAACGTGTTGATAGCATATATAACAAAGGGTGGCAATTTCAGGGTGAATTGGTTGAGCTGATGTCGGGGCCAACACCATTTGACGGGTTCCTCCATGTGCATCATGAGATTCATGATTGAAACACTCACAATCAATTATTAGCGGAATTTATTGAGCCTGTGTGGGCTCACGTAAGAAACCACTAGTCATCTCTTCCAATTTTGTGTGTGTGATCTACCTTTAATTCTGAACTATGCTTGTGAACTATGTTACTAGTTTACACTCGGAATATTTAAATTTATTTAATTATACACTATGTATCATTATTTTGTATTCATCATATATATCAAATTGGGTGAAATAACAAAATCCGGAAAAAGCTTACTGGCCCAGGCGAAATGAGTCTGCCGTAAACAGACCAACAGCGGAGAATGGCCTATTTGCTGTCTATGGCTCAACCAAACCGGACCAAAACAGATATATCTTACTCTCTCCTGTCTAAATTAGTTAACTTAAATTTTATCAAAATACAGACGTATCTAATATTAAATCATGTCTATGTCTAGATACAGTTAAATATAGCAAATATAAGTCAATTAATTCAGGACAGAGGAAGTATTTGAAACAGGTCGGCCAGCTGGAGATGGACTAAGCCACTTTGAGATCGAAAGGAACAATACTATTATAATAGTTGTGGCACATGAGATTGACGTGCACTACAAAAAGATCACATGTCAAGGTCTGACTTTCGAGAAAGAGTGTACACTAAGGTGTACTATAGGACTTTTCGATGCTTGACTCTAACTCAAGTCTCCAATTATAAGAATGAGTACGAAACAATGTTACTCAGTATAGGAGTATTACTGCTGCTATAGTACTTCATCAGTCCGGAATCTGATACCATTGTAGAGCATATTAGCGTGGCAGCTGATTTGGCTGCAACCGCAAAGATAACCCGGATTACCTACTACTCCCAATCAATTATCAAATTCTATACAGCTTCTGCGAAAGCGAGTGTTGCCGAACTGACCGGGTTTAGGATAAACAAAAGAGAGACCGTTGGGGAACCGCGGATGGGCGAGATCGCTCGGCCGCCCCGGGCCGGACGTCGTGGCGGGGCTGACGCAACAGATCGGGATGGCATCACGCAAGGGTACTATACTATCACACACGAGACAAGATTCCACCAAAGTTCCACTAATAGTTTATTTTAAGAATTTTATGTAAAATTTTGACAAAATTTTGCATCACAGAAATAAAAATAGAAGTGAGATCTTAGATGGGATCCCACTTGACACTCTACACGAGACCATCTACAGCGACTAAGGGTGTGCAAAAACTAGAACCGATGAAACCAGCTAAACCGGTCACTTACACTCTAGTTTATTTTTCTTCACAAATAAAATCTAAACTTTGGAGCTAGCACAAAAAATCGAACTATCCCAAACCGGCCAAACCACCTAAACCGGTTTTGGATAGGCCTAACAGCGACACGATCGATCAGGTTTGAATAGGTCCGAACCCGTGGACGGGAGGAGAGGCCATGCACGTTCCCGTGGCTCGATCTAAATTGATCTGTCCGAAGTGATCCTTCTATTCACAAAATTTGGAGAAAAAATTCGTCTATTTAGACGTGTCACGTGTCACGCATTGCGCGTATGTCTTTTCTCACTCGCACCAGATATGCCTGACGGGGACCCAACGGGCCTCCTACCCCAACAACCAATGGTGATAGTCCTAGACTGGTCATACCGCCTAATGCCTGCGCCTGGCTAGCCACCCTATGCCTACGCTAGCTGCTGGCCTTCAATGCTATCGTCTCAGCCTCCGCGCCAGCATCCAATGTCCGGGCTTGTTGGTCTTTTTAAGCATACCAGTTGCGACCGTCTTCTTCTACCGCTGCTCCTACTTTCCCACACAACAACCAATTTTAGTAGCCATGGCCGGCAACATTGGATCGAGAGGAGGGCGACTTGGCCGCCCCGAGGCCCAAAGCATGGCCGAGGCCGACGAGGAGGAGGCGGGGCGCGTGGCCATCACGTTTCACCACACCATCCCCGTCATCGCCATCCTCGCCGAAGACTTTGGCGTCGACCTTTGAGTTTAGTGTCACCATCCCCGTGGGCGAGACATGGGAAAGGATACAACTCCCTACCAAGTTCACATTCGTGCTAGACGAGCAAGACCTTAGCGAAGTCAAGTTGTGGGAGGCGAGCGGTGTGACTGACGTCTTGTTTGTGGAGATGCTTTTCGGCCGTCTAAGCCAGATATACCTCCGCCATGGATGGCACGAGTTCGCCCGCGCGCACGCCCTTGATGTCGAGCACTCCTTCTCTTTCACGACTATGGCATGCTCAAAGTCAAGGTATTCGACCATACCATATGCAGCCGATACTACCACGGGGACGATGATGATAGCGATGAGGACAAGGCAACGCTAGGGTTTTAAGTGACTTGTTATGTAGTACTATGTAATCATCTATGTACCAGCCATTTGCAATGAAAAATTCTATTGCCGTTGTCGCTCGAGCCAGTTCCCGCGTCTTCCACCGCTTTCTGGCCCTTCCCCTCTCGCATTGGCTATATCTTGGCGGCTCGTCATTCACCATTGCCATCTCCCTCTCCTCGAGTCGAAGTCGGGAAATGCGCCATGGCATCGGCCCTCGCTGCCTTCCGCGATTGGGAAGTACGCGCCTTGTACGAGACGAACTATCCTGCGTCTCCGGACTCCTACTGCACTAGCGGGTGGGCGCTGAGCGCCGGCAGCATCTCGATTCCACCGGTTCCCCAAGTTAGTTGCTGGCGGCCATCTGACACGAGCGCAAGGTGCAGTTCACGATGGAGAACAGTCGGATTCGCAGTAGGATCCCGACAACCTAGCCACCTGGATCGAGTTATTCCACAAGTGTCGGGAGAGGGAGCTCGACAGATACTACGGCGACAACCCGTCGTTGGCAGACAATAATGATGTTGGGCGCAGGGTCTGGTGGAGTGTGCCGGGCCACACACTAGGCTCCGTCGTGGACTACATCGCCACGGGGGACTACACGCGTCTCCGCCCGCCTCCTCCAACGCCTCTTCCTCTAGCACGAGGCCACCGCCATGGAAGTACATCAACCACACTCAGAACAATGACGAGTAGGCGCCGATGGAGTCACCACATACGCATGAAACACCGGGAAGCTAGCGTCTTAGTTATTGTACCGTTTTATTTTCTTATATGTAATCCATGTTTCATTTAGTGAAAATGTGTTGAAAAAATTTGACGATACTATATAACATTTTGGGCTGGCACGCTGGACGGTGACCTATATAGAGCATCTCCACTCATTGGCCGAACCCAGGCCGAAATCCGGACCTTTTTTCGGCCGGACGGCGCAAGTTTTCGGCCTGGGTACGCCCAGTTTCCCACTCGGCTACCTAGGCCGAGTACCCAGGCGGACACAAAACGGCTATATATTTGAATCTGCATAGTTTCCGCCGGCGAGTGCTCGACCACAAGGTGTTCGACAGATGCGCCTACAAGTTCGGCGACATATTTTTATTACATAACAGGGGAAACAACACTCAATCGTCGATGGGGATGGGCTCCTGCGGCGTTGTCGTCCATCTCGCCGGTGAAGGCCCCTGGGTTGGAGGAAGTCGAAGCAGAGCTCGGCGTGGGAGCGTTCGGCGCTGGCACGTCCGGCGCAGAGGAAGGGGAAGGGGAAGCCGTGGTCATGCCCTCCAGGATGGCCTGACGTTGCGCCATGTACCAGGCCTTGACCGGCGAGCTCATCTTCGACGTGTCCTCGCCGCCCATGAGGAACTTGAGGTCCGTGTGGCGCTTCTTGGCGGCGTAGTTGGCCTTCTTCTCAGCGAGGCTGGCTTTGATGAGGGCCACCTTTTCCCCTTGTGTCTCCATCAGCTTCTTCCAGCGCTCCTCGCTCTTCTCAGCCCTCTTCGCTCTTCTCAGCCCTCGTGTCGGCGAGGCATTTCTCGATCGAAGTCTAGAGACGCTCGGCGGGAGGTCCGGCGGCCTTGAGCATCTTCGCCTTCTTCTGGCCGAGCTCAGGTCTTCCTTCGCTGGCAGCAGCTGCCGGGGCCTCGGGGTTGTAGACGCCGTCCTTGCTCTTGGAGAGACTCAAGCGAGTGTCCCGCCAGTTCTCGCAATGCTCGATTTTCTCGAAGACATGATGGAACTTGAACTCCATCTTCATATCCTCTCGAAACAGAGCAAGTGCACGGCGCAACTGCAATCAAGTTGTCCATGTTCGCGAGTGTGTCAAGAGAGTGCACGACAAAGATAGTGTTCGCGAGTACCTTGTTGTCCATGTTCTCCCCACTGGCTTGTGTGCGGTCGACTTCTTCCACGCAGCTGTGCCACTTGCTGCACGCAGTTTGGATGATCGCCCAGTGGTTCGTTATTGCCTTCTCCTCTCGCTCCATATGGATCTTGCGATACTTTGGGTCGCACATGCTTCGCTCGTCAAATGCTGCCTTCACGCGCCGCCAATAATTGTCGGAATTTTGGTTCGCACCATTATCGGATCCATGCTAACCGTCTTCCATGCTTCGGCGAGGCAGCTGTCCTCGGCCACGGTCCATTTGAGCCGAGCGTCCTGCTGTCTTCTTCCCCTTCTTGCCTTTCACCTCAGTCTCGGCGTCCTCTGGCTGCGTCTGCTCGGCCTGGGTCTCCTCGGCATTGACTTCGGCGAGGTCCTGGGACTCGATTCCGCGCTCGGCGTCGGCCCGGGTCTGCTCTTCCGTGAAGAAGGAAGGGTGGTTCGTCGCCGAGCCTGTCGCGATCAGGTCCTCCATGTAGGCCTCGGCCGTCATGCCGGCCGGAAGGGCGCCCGGCATTCCGCCGAACAGGTTGCGCGCGTCGACCTCGCCAAAGGGCGCCGAGCTTCCGCCGAAGGGCAGCGGTCCGCGGCGCAGAGCGGGGCTTGCGTACGCCGGAGAGGCGGAGTAGAGGATGTTGATGTCGAAGGCCGAAGGAGGGCGCGACGCCGGGCAGGGGAAGAGCACGTTCGGGTTGAAGCCGCCGTCGAACTCCGGCGACGAGGAGTACCTCTGCCGAGCAGCCTCCTGGCTCTCCTAGAAGCTGCCGGAGAGATCGGCGAGAAGCCGGCGGGCGAGCCGACACTAGCCTGGCTCCCCTAGTGTGGTGGGTATGGCGCGGCCATCAACGCCGAACGCGTCGCCGCCGCCTGCTTCGCCTTCACCATCGCCTATTATTCCGTCGCCGCCTTCACCATCGCCTTCTCCTCCTCCGCTTGCTGCTGCCGGAGCTTCGCCCTCTCCTTCCTGTCCTTCCGCTCGGCCGACGAGATCTGCCTGGTGTGCTCCCTCTTCTCCCACTCGGCCGAGGACATGCTGCCGGAGTGGTGCCGTCTCTCGCCGACAGAGCTGGCCCATGCCCGTTTTCGCTGAGTCCGGCGTTCCCAGGGAGTACCCAGGGACAGAAACAAGGGGGGACGAGCAGGCCCTCCTATGCTTGTGATTTTCAATGAAAATTTAGCAATGAAGCTCCTTGTTTGACCTAATTTAGCTAGCTTTGCCCCTCTCATTGAGATCACACATATTCCTTGCCCCCTTGAGCTCAGCTTCTGGCTCCGCCCCTGGACGTACCCGGGATCCTGGGTACGGTCTGGGTAGGCCGGACCAAAACACCCCGAAATCCGGACGAAAACAGATCCCTAGGTACGCGACTGGACCGATTTTCGGCGTCTGAATCGAAATTCGACGTCCGGACGGACGTTCTGGGTAGACGAGTGGAGATGTTCTTGCTATTTGGGGCCGATTGAAACGGACCGCGCTGGAGATGGCTAGCGTCAAGTGGGATCTCACATAGAGTCCCACTTCTAGTTTATTTTGAGTTTTGTAGTTTAATTTTTTTAAATTAGAGCTGGGACTTGGGTAAGATAACACCATGGCGCCACATTTAGGGATACCTGTCACGGCACATGGCCCAACATAACTGACAACATGCGCCTAGGCCCTCTACATACGCACGGTACGCCACCACCTCGGGTCCTCCCCCACCCGCCCAGCCAGGAATTCCACGAGGCAGACGAGGAGAGAGCCTCCCAGTCCACGAGGACGCACGCTCTCGTCCAAACGCCGCCAGCCATCCTGTGACACCCCCCACCCCCCCTGCCCCGCCCCGCGCGATCCGAAACCCCACCACCACCAGGCGTCCAGGCTACTGCTGTATCCGCGGATCGGAGCGGCGGCAGATCTCGCCATTGCTCTGCTCCCGCCAGCAGCGGCGGGCGGCGGCGTTTGCTCTGCAGTTCGTCGGCGCCGGGGTCGGAGATGTGGCGGCTGAAGATCGCGGAGGGCGGGGGCGACCCGTGGCTGCGCACCAAGAACGCGCACGTCGGCCGCCAGGTCTGGGAGTTCGACCCCGAGGCCGGCGACCCGGAGACCCTCGCCGCCGTCGAAGCCGCGCGACGGGACTTCGCCGCGGGCCGCCACCGGCTCAAGCACAGCTCCGACCGCCTCATGCGCATCCAGGTAACGGAATGCCCCCCCACCCCCACCCCCCTCTCTCTCTCACCCCGTTCCGTTCGCCGCTGCCCTGCCCTGCCCTGCATGCCACGATTTCGAATTCTGGATAAACTTCGTGGTAGGCGCAGCGCCGTACGAAGTATCATTCTGTTCTACGTTTACCTTTTTTATTTTCTCGACGAAAAAAAGAGGATGCGGTACTTCTCCGACGACTAATCCTCGACCGCTGTGCTCCCGCTGTACGGGCGCAGAGATGGCCGAGCCGACATCAGCACCAGGAAGGAGATGGCTGCGAACAGCTGGCCTTACCTTAAAAAAAAACTATTTTAAGTAGCAGCACATGCCCTGTCCCAAGTTGCACATGGATATGGGGAGTGCAAGCACGATGCAGCTGCTGCATTGTGGATGAGAAGGGTCCTCCTTTCCCGTCGTTGACTAGTATAGCTTTTAATGCTAATCACAAGTAGTAGTCTATGATTAGTACTCCGTACATACGATCCACAAGTTGGAGCATGTTCCCTGTGAGCATATGGTACATTCTGTTTTTTTAAACAAGGAGGGGAGATGCCTCCGATTCTATTTCTAGACACCAGGAAATAGCCAGGCGTGTTACACCTCCAGTGGCAAATTAGATTTGTAACAGCAGCTGGATCTGAAGGTCTGTGATGTTGAAAACATGCATTGTTCAGTTTGTTGCATGTATTTAAAAGAAACACAAGTGTTCCAGCAGTATTTAGCATAGCAACAGGGCAAACCAATGCAGATGTTGGAGTAGTGAGATTTTTGTGCGGGTGATCTTTCCTTTTTTGCCCCTTACTACTTCAGTTAAACTTGCTGTGGATTTTATGTACTGGCGTCGAAACTGGTGAATTTTCCTCTATGACATAGTATCCTCCCTGATTGCTCAAAGCCTCAAAGCATCTGTGATTTTGTATGTGCTGCAGTTTGAGAAAGAAAATCCACTTAAGTTGGATCTTCCTGCTATCAAGCTGGAGGAGAATGAAGATGTCACTGAGGAAGCTGTGTCGACCTCTCTGAAAAGGGCGATCAGCAGATTTTCTACTCTCCAGGCACATGATGGGCACTGGCCTGGGGATTATGGTGGTCCTATGTTCCTTATGCCAGGATTGGTACTTGCTCTGGATCAACACTTCATTTTAAAACTTGTTCATGTCAGACGTGGAACTCACCCGTTGTATTTTATCTTTACAGCTTATAACACTATATGTGACTGGATCACTGAACACTGTCTTATCACCAGAACATCAGAAGGAGATCCGCCGATATCTCTATAATCATCAGGCAAGGATCTAGTTGCCAACTGTCCCATCTTACAGTGGATGGAATCAATAATCTTTTGGTGATTATGTGTAGAATGAAGATGGAGGCTGGGGATTGCACATTGAGGGTCCAAGCACCATGTTTGGCTCAGCCTTGACCTATGTTTCCCTGAGATTGCTTGGAGAGGGACCAGAGAGTGGAGATGGTGCTATGGAAAAAGGTCGAAATTGGATTTTAGACCATGGGGGAGCAACTTATATAACATCATGGGGAAAGTTTTGGCTCGCGGTATGGAATTAAAATCTTTTACTCCATCTAATTACCGCTTCCATTTTGCTCAACCTGATTATGGCCTAAAGAATTCCTGCTAAATCCCTGACATATTTAAGGTACTTGGCGTATTTGATTGGTCTGGTAACAATCCACTGCCACCAGAAATATGGATGTTGCCTTACCGCCTGCCAATTCATCCAGGTTTGTTTTGCACGCGCCATCATATCATTCTTCCTTGTTGCTAGGCTATGTCTTGCTGATATGCTTGATGCTATTGTGCAGGTCGAATGTGGTGTCACTGCCGCATGGTGTATCTACCCATGTGCTATGTTTATGGAAAGAGGTTTGTTGGCAAAATCACACCACTTATATTGGAACTAAGAAACGAACTCTACAAAACCCCCTACAGCGAGATTGATTGGGACAGTGCTCGCAATCTTTGTGCTAAGGTTTGCTTACCTCAGCCATTCTTCTTAACGTTGATGCATGTGGAACAATTTATCGACAATATAATTCAAGTTTTTATGAGAATATGATGGGCCAGAATTAATGGAAAATCCCAATTAGATCTTGTTTGCCATTGTGGTCCGCCTCGAGTACAGACTCTTTAAGAAGTCCCATACCAAAAGTGCAAAGTCTTTAAGAAGTCCAATTGCCAAAGTTCTGTCCTAAAGAACCAGGAGAACCTTGGGACTGTGTGAACCTGATTTCCAAATTTTCTAAAAAATGCTATTTAAAAGTTTCAGAAAAAATTGAAGTAAAACACACATGTACATATTACCATGATACTTACTCCTGCAAAATTTCCAGTAAAAATACGATCATATGTGGCCTACACAAAAAAGAGAAAATGGAACTTTTTATTTCTTTGAATAGTGAAAATCCAGTCCTTATGTTGCTTGGACATTTTTTCTTTTTCACACAAGTTACATACTTTTGTATTTTGATTTCAAACTTGACATGCACGTACATGCATACATTCTCTACATGCATAATTTATGCTGTATTTTTTTGTTTTTGTTTAGTATTTATTTTGATTTTTCTGTTCATAGAGGGTCCACACGCAACCATGTCCACCAAATCTGCGTTGCGCCAGGAGTTGTTTGAAATAGCAATTTTTGTAACAAACTCTGCTTGTTTGAATAATACAGTCTGAAAAAAAAATACAGTTTGAGAGATATTCGTTGTAGCACTCGGTTGTTTACTAGTCCTTGGTTCAAGCTTTAACTCCATCATCTGAAGATATAAACTGTGTATAAGCTTCATGGGACTGCTGCCTATGTATTCTCAGTTCCATGCTTGTAAGTAGCTAGCTTACACTGCTTGGTGCAAGAAAAAGCAGGATCTTACTGATCACTTGATGACATAGACGATTTTGGATCTGTATGACTGATGGGGTGCATGTTCTATGCGAATGTGGTCAAAGTATTTGTTTTGCACTAGTCACGACTCACATGCCAATATAGTAGGTGAAAATATCTGACAAGTTTTCCTATAATTTGTTAGAAGGCCTATTTATCTTACTTTATCTGCATGGTGTCTATTTATAATCTAATATCTCAGATTGTCCTTTGAAGCGTTTTTGTGTGCTTTATTGTAGGAAGATCTGTACTATCCACATCCATTGATACAGGATATACTATGGGCCACACTCCATAAATTTGTCGAACCAGTTATGATGCATTGGCCTGGGAACAAATTGAGGGAGAAAGCTTTGAACCATGTCATGCAGCATGTTCATTATGAAGATGAGAACACCCGCTACATTTGTATTGGTCCTGTGAACAAGGTAAACTGAAGAATATGATTGCCTGTTAATCCTCCTTTTTTGGTCCTTTTCTTTCTTTGAGCATCAAGAAGATAATTTGCATCTCAAATTTGATGATGTGTTATTCTTGTCCGTAGATTGTGAACTTGTATACCAGCAGTTTTTACCTTAATGTCTAGATTAGTTTAATATTTCTCAATTATTTGTTCTCATATTGTTCAACTCAGCATTGCAAATATCTCTGTGCAGGTACTAAATATGCTTACTTGTTGGATTGAAGATCCAAATTCGGAAGCATTCAAGCTCCATATTCCAAGAGTCCATGATTACTTGTGGGTTGCTGAAGATGGCATGAAGATGCAGGTTATTACTGTGCCCTAATGAGTTTTTGCTTACCTCTTTACTTTCCATTAAGGCAGCCATTGCAACAACAAACCCATCAATATTTATGTTCTACTATATTTAGATATCATTGGAAAATTGTTTATCATATTCAGCCAGTAACCACTTTTCTGTTCATCTTAGTGCACCTTTAACAATCTATTTAACATGGCGCATCCATCAGTACCTCCTTTATTACTTTGACCATAAGCAATCCAATTTCTATCCACTGTAGGGTTATAATGGCAACCAGCTCTGGGACACAGCTTTCGCAGTCCAAGCTATTACAGCTACTGGCCTCATTGATGAGTTTGCTCCCACTCTTAAGCTTGCACACAACTTCATTAAGAACTCCCAGGTACATGCTACATGCCTGTTTGTTTACAAGCTACTGCCTCCATACCAATATAAGAATTTTTTTTAGGCTATTTTTGCCTACTAAAACGTCTTATATTTTGGAATAGAGGTCATCCATTTTAGTAACGTTAGTATGAAGTACTTACCTTTTGCTCTTCTATGGAAGGTTCTTGATGACTGCCCTGGAGATCTGAGTTATTGGTACCGTCACATATCTAAAGGTGCATGGCCTTTTTCTACTGCTGATCATGGTTGGCCTATATCAGATTGCACTGCAGAAGGACTAAAGGTAATTTAGGTTGTCAGTATTACCAACAGCAAACTTCCTTTCGAAGTTCAAACTTTACCCAGTTAGGATCTAGGAACATTTTATCCTCTGTCATGTGAAAGCTCTCTGTCACGCATAAGAATCATTGTAGCTCTCAGGTATAGGGGTTAGTTCTGCTCCTTGACTTTTATCTGCTGGTATTCTTGACATATAGTGTAAAGTGTCATCTGTCAAGTTCATCAGCATAACTATTTAGGAACTTTTATTTTTCTACCACAAGGAAGCTCTTTTTGATGCATGCATAAGAATCATTATAGCTCTCAGGCGTACAAGGTTTAGTTCTGTTCCTGGGCTTTTATCTGCTGGTATTCTTTACATACAGCATGAACTGTCAAATTCATCAGCATAACCATTTTAAAATATTTTGGCAGTTTATATTTTCTCTTACTTTCAGGCCGCATTATTGCTATCGAAGATTTCTCCAGAAATTGTGGGCGAACCAGTGGAAGTTAACAGACTTTATGATGCTGTCAATTGTCTGATGTCTTGGATGGTAAACATTTCAAACTTTTTGGTTGTGTTAGTTGTGAGTATTTTATCATACTACCTACACAGGAGGGCTCATGTAAATCTTGTCTCATGTGAGTACTCAACCTTCGAGTTGTAGAATGGCAAAGCTTTTAAAATTTTATAAACCAGCTCCATATTCCAAGAATCTATGATCTCGTAGCGTAATTTTATCAGCAAGTTATTTTATTCCTTGAGGACAAGTACTGGTAACTAGTAAGATGTTTCTTCATATTGAGTAGTGTTTCTATGCTCTATCTACAAAACTATGTACAAATCATAAAGCAACACTGCTACAAGTGTAGTAGTGCTATTTACTAAACAGCAGGGTACAGTGGAACTGTGGAGTAATCGGTAATTGCAAATCAGACCAACTTCCTTGAACTAGTGTTTTAAATTTATTGATTGCTCTTCCAGACTTTTGCCTGGGATAACATATAAATAATTTTATTTTGAACTCCAAAGTTTTGTTGCCAGTTCTCTTCTCTATGTTCATATATTTTGCATATGCAGCATGCAAATTTCTGTCGGGGAAGCATGTAGCATGCCTAATAAATTCATTTTATTTTCACAGAACAACAATGGTGGTTTTGCAACTTATGAACTCACAAGGTCTTATGCCTGGCTAGAGGTAAGTTGAACTTCCTTGAGGACCCTGCATCCATTGCTCGTGCTATGCTGCCATTCGAACTAGCTGTGTGCTTTCTGTTTCCTAATTTGAACTATGGAATACCAAGTCAAAAGAAGGCAGGGACTTTTGTTAACAATTCATGTTGAATTAAATATTAATACAAGTTTTCTGGACTCTTTGATTCAATGTGTTTGAAACGTGCAAATGAGCATGCGTATGATTTTATATTTTCATTTACAAGTATTCTTCCATCTGAATGTCCAATATGTTTTACTTATATTGATATGCTTTATTAAACTGTTCAGCTTATCAACCCTGCTGAGACCTTTGGGGACATTGTCATTGATTACCCGTAAGATACAGTAACTCTTTTATTGTCTGTTCTTATGCTGCTTCCATGCACAAGATAAACTTAAAAACGTGTAACACACAATTGATGGCAGGTATGTGGAATGTACGTCAGCTGCAATTCAGGCCCTGACATCATTTAAAAAGCTCTATCCTGGGCACCGCAGGAAAGATGTAGATAACTGTATCAACAAAGCTGCTAATTTCATAGAGAGTATTCAAAGAAGTGACGGTTCATGGTTAGTTTTCACACTTCATGCGAAAAATTACAAGTACGACATGCATATTAGCATTCTGTATAGTTCTCTGTCTATTTTTCTATAGGTATGGCTCTTGGGCTGTTTGTTTCACCTATGGCACATGGTTTGGAGTGAAGGCATTAGTTGCTGCTGGTAGGACGTTCAAGAGTAGTCCTGCAATCAGGAAGGCGTGTGAATTTCTGATGTCAAAAGAGCTTCCTTTCGGTGGCTGGGGAGAAAGTTATTTGTCATGTCAAGATCAGGTAGATTCATCTCTATCCAGTTTATGGATATACCTGCAATATTCTTTGCTGGACTACATTTGTATATTCCAATCTTCATCCCGCAATCAAGACTTTATGTTTGTCTATTAGAATTTATGTTCCTACAGTTTACAGTTATGTAGGAGTATTAGTCAATGAAACGGGCATCAACTCAAGAGTTATTTTTTTTATCCCAATTTCACCTTTAACATGCCTGTACATGAGTGGCTCAATAAACATCACTTTAAAATATGATCAGCTATTAGTTAAAAGTATTGTATTCTTGCTCGTGATTCTTTGACCGACATAGTCTTCTTGGGATCATAAGAAACTTTGTTCCAATCTTTTGACTTGCATTCAATTAGGTTTACACCAATCTTGAAGGCAAGCATGCTCACGCAGTAAACACTGGCTGGGCCATGCTGACCCTAATTGACGCAGGACAGGTGTGTTCACAATTACCTTGTGTATACCATAACATATTGCGTTGATTCAAAATGGTACTTAAATCTTGGTTGGTTACAGGCTGAGAGAGATCCAACACCTCTGCATCGAGCAGCGAAGGTTTTGATCAACTTACAATCTGAGGATGGGGAATTTCCTCAACAAGTAAGTCATGAAATCTACATGAAGGTTTTTGTAAACAGAAGCCGTTCTAGGCAGTTAGACGTGACAATCCAAAACAGCAAAACCTAGTTACTGATCGACCAGAGAAAACCATATGTTACATAACACATCCGATATTAGCAGATGTTTGATAGTAGGGAACCTTGATTGTTACACAGCTGATTTTGTATTTGCTGCACTTGACAGGAGATCATGGGAGTCTTCAACAAAAACTGCATGATCAGTTACTCCCAGTACAGGGACATCTTCCCTGTGTGGGCACTCGGAGAGTACCGTTGCCGAGTCTTGGCTGCGGGCAAGTAGTATCACATTTATTGGGCCAGAGCATATGGCTATGTGCATCCGATCTTTGTCGTTCTGTTTGATTACGGTGTACATGCTGGAACAGTGTATTTTTCGTAATAATGTTATATATGTTCAGGTTAGATCTGGTAGCTGTATGGCATGACCTTTTCCCCTTTGATGGAGAAGTAGAGGAATAAATTAGTTTGTAGATCCGAATCTGGTGAAGGTTGCTGCATCTGAAAGGGTATGTATATTGCCTGCAAGCGGCATCAGGTTTCTTGGTGCAGTTTGTGTCCTGTTAACCCAAGACCATGTTTATCTCTTTTTTAAGGAAATAAGGTGCTTAGATGATTACTCTACCTTGTGACTTTGTTTTGCCCGAAGGCAGAGTTCTTTACAGTTTTAACTACAGTACAAAGCAGGCGTTGGCCTGGAAAGAAAAAAGGAAAACAAACCCAATTAAGGTTTGAACAATATCGAATGATGGCGTTGTGGTGCAGAGATCATCAGCGATCTGCCAGAACAATCTTGTTGATCCGAGTTTTCCCGAGGTTTGCAGAACAGATTGGCCAAGGTCTTGTTGGAGTTTGAGTAGGGCCACACTTCATTGAAGGTTGTGACGAGTATTCAAGCTTAAGCTGTCAGGTTGTCTTTGGTAGTAGTATTACTAGTACTGCATTTAGTCCCCCTCTGAAGGCAAGAGAAGGAAGTAACATGGTGACGACGCGGATTGCTTTTTGCCTTGAGCTGGTATCGGCGTTGACAGGGGTATTATCCAGAATCAGGATTAAACTGCTTGTGCTCCTGCTGCGCGGTCGGAGAAAGAGGCAGGCGAAGCTCAATGTTCCAAGCACCCTGACTGGATTGCGACGTTTAGGGTTTATTAGGGTATGCCCAGCAAATGTCGAAGGGTACATTACAAACAATTTGACCTGCAATGACATTAACACTTATCACAGCTAAGTGTCCATGCGTTGCTTACAGATGTGTCAACGCCTTGTCCGTCATTTTCGCAAATGCATTTGAGTTTCATATCGTATCTCTTGTATTTTTACCACCTTGTAAGAAGAAAACGTGTCCTCCAGCCTCCTCTTTTACGCCGCTCTAGTGTCTAGACCTAATAATAAAATACCAAACCGAGTTTTACTCTAACATAATTCTACCTCTTGTCTCTAGTTGCTGATTAATATAGTAACATATTTTTCTTAAAAAGTAACCAGTAACTGAACATTGTTGCCAAAAAAGTGTTATCATTGCTGTACTGGGCAACTTGTATTCAGATGATATTCATCAAAATGAAAAATGTATACCACACGGGTTGTACAAAAATCCATACATCTCATGACAGTTGGCACACTACAACAAATAAAAATCTACTCCTACACAGCAAAATTCTGCCCAAAATCATGCATATTAGCAACTCACAGATCAACAGAAAAGTCTGTACAAAGCATGCATCCTCCGTATGAGATGAGTCTTAGGAAGGAAAGCCATGAAAGCCAGCCGTGGTGGAGGTGGAGCACGCCGGGCTGGATGCGGCTGAAACACGTACTGGATCTGGACGGCAGTAGAGCTCTGAAAGAGGATGACTTGGCCTCGGCGCAGAGGCCAGAGGCGGACAGACGAACGACGGACCAACGAATGGCAGAGGCAGGAGGTGGACCAAGGAGGAGCGACCACCTGGACAACGAATGGCAGAAGCACAAATGACCTGCAAAAAATCATGGAGCTTGGGATGATTGGAAAAGATCGAAAGACATGGCCGATCCTTATGGCAGCTTGCTTCCTCGAGCTTTGGCATGCAAGAAACAACAGGACCTTCAACAATAAGAGCCCTAACAAAAGGATCCTTCTGAGCAACATTGCAAACACCTTGTTGGGACTTTGGGCAACGAGATCGCCAAAGCTGGCCCCTGCTCTGCTCTGATAGAATGGAAACACAAGTTTCTAGCACCTTAGACATCTTTTCTTCATCTCTTTTTTTACTCCCACTCTCCCACCCCCTCGGACCTAATCCGGGCTGTAAATTCTGCTCTATCCTTGTAACTCTGCTGTAACTATAAGGTCTGGGTTCTATCCTACCTTCACATATGAAAATATATAGTTCAATAAAGAAAATATCCGTGGTGCAGTTCTTGGGCGTCTGGGTACGAAGTTGTACCAGGCGGCGGGCGGAGAATCAAGTTGTGCTGCAGCAGATTGGTGACGGCGAGCAGCCGGCCAGTGATCCGTAGTGGCTTTTGTGCCGT
This sequence comes from Avena sativa, assembly GCA_916181665.1. Classification (NCBI taxonomy): domain Eukaryota; kingdom Viridiplantae; phylum Streptophyta; class Magnoliopsida; order Poales; family Poaceae; genus Avena; species Avena sativa. Next base: position 73,471,040 of record OV702294.1, on the reverse strand, counting down.
GACGTGACGGCCGGCAGCCGGATATATTCTGCCAACTTCTAGACATTCGGCAACAATGGTGGTTTTGCAACTTATGAACTCACAAGGTCTTATGCCTGGCTAGAGGTAAGTTGAACTTCCTTGAGGACCCTGCATCCATTGCTCGTGCTATGCTGCCATTCGAACTAGCTGTGTGCTTTCTGTTTCCTAATTTGAACTATGGAATACCAAGTCAAAAGAAGGCAGGGACTTTTGTTAACAATTCATGTTGAATTAAATATTAATACAAGTTTTCTGGACTCTTTGATTCAATGTGTTTGAAACGTGCAAATGAGCATGCGTATGATTTTATATTTTCATTTACAAGTATTCTTCCATCTGAATGTCCAATATGTTTTACTTATATTGATATGCTTTATTAAACTGTTCAGCTTATCAACCCTGCTGAGACCTTTGGGGACATTGTCATTGATTACCCGTAAGATACAGTAACTCTTTTATTGTCTGTTCTTATGCTGCTTCCATGCACAAGATAAACTTAAAAACGTGTAACACACAATTGATGGCAGGTATGTGGAATGTACGTCAGCTGCAATTCAGGCCCTGACATCATTTAAAAAGCTCTATCCTGGGCACCGCAGGAAAGATGTAGATAACTGTATCAACAAAGCTGCTAATTTCATAGAGAGTATTCAAAGAAGTGACGGTTCATGGTTAGTTTTCACACTTCATGCGAAAAATTACAAGTACGACATGCATATTAGCATTCTGTATAGTTCTCTGTCTATTTTTCTATAGGTATGGCTCTTGGGCTGTTTGTTTCACCTATGGCACATGGTTTGGAGTGAAGGCATTAGTTGCTGCTGGTAGGACGTTCAAGAGTAGTCCTGCAATCAGGAAGGCGTGTGAATTTCTGATGTCAAAAGAGCTTCCTTTCGGTGGCTGGGGAGAAAGTTATTTGTCATGTCAAGATCAGGTAGATTCATCTCTATCCAGTTTATGGATATACCTGCAATATTCTTTGCTGGACTACATTTGTATATTCCAATCTTCATCCCGCAATCAAGACTTTATGTTTGTCTATTAGAATTTATGTTCCTACAGTTTACAGTTATGTAGGAGTATTAGTCAATGAAACGGGCATCAACTCAAGAGTTATTTTTTTTATCCCAATTTCACCTTTAACATGCCTGTACATGAGTGGCTCAATAAACATCACTTTAAAATATGATCAGCTATTAGTTAAAAGTATTGTATTCTTGCTCGTGATTCTTTGACCGACATAGTCTTCTTGGGATCATAAGAAACTTTGTTCCAATCTTTTGACTTGCATTCAATTAGGTTTACACCAATCTTGAAGGCAAGCATGCTCACGCAGTAAACACTGGCTGGGCCATGCTGACCCTAATTGACGCAGGACAGGTGTGTTCACAATTACCTTGTGTATACCATAACATATTGCGTTGATTCAAAATGGTACTTAAATCTTGGTTGGTTACAGGCTGAGAGAGATCCAACACCTCTGCATCGAGCAGCGAAGGTTTTGATCAACTTACAATCTGAGGATGGGGAATTTCCTCAACAAGTAAGTCATGAAATCTACATGAAGGTTTTTGTAAACAGAAGCCGTTCTAGGCAGTTAGACGTGACAATCCAAAACAGCAAAACCTAGTTACTGATCGACCAGAGAAAACCATATGTTACATAACACATCCGATATTAGCAGATGTTTGATAGTAGGGAACCTTGATTGTTACACAGCTGATTTTGTATTTGCTGCACTTGACAGGAGATCATGGGAGTCTTCAACAAAAACTGCATGATCAGTTACTCCCAGTACAGGGACATCTTCCCTGTGTGGGCACTCGGAGAGTACCGTTGCCGAGTCTTGGCTGCGGGCAAGTAGTATCACATTTATTGGGCCAGAGCATATGGCTATGTGCATCCGATCTTTGTCGTTCTGTTTGATTACGGTGTACATGCTGGAACAGTGTATTTTTCGTAATAATGTTATATATGTTCAGGTTAGATCTGGTAGCTGTATGGCATGACCTTTTCCCCTTTGATGGAGAAGTAGAGGAATAAATTAGTTTGTAGATCCGAATCTGGTGAAGGTTGCTGCATCTGAAAGGGTATGTATATTGCCTGCAAGCGGCATCAGGTTTCTTGGTGCAGTTTGTGTCCTGTTAACCCAAGACCATGTTTATCTCTTTTTTAAGGAAATAAGGTGCTTAGATGATTACTCTACCTTGTGACTTTGTTTTGCCCGAAGGCAGAGTTCTTTACAGTTTTAACTACAGTACAAAGCAGGCGTTGGCCTGGAAAGAAAAAAGGAAAACAAACCCAATTAAGGTTTGAACAATATCGAATGATGGCGTTGTGGTGCAGAGATCATCAGCGATCTGCCAGAACAATCTTGTTGATCCGAGTTTTCCCGAGGTTTGCAGAACAGATTGGCCAAGGTCTTGTTGGAGTTTGAGTAGGGCCACACTTCATTGAAGGTTGTGACGAGTATTCAAGCTTAAGCTGTCAGGTTGTCTTTGGTAGTAGTATTACTAGTACTGCATTTAGTCCCCCTCTGAAGGCAAGAGAAGGAAGTAACATGGTGACGACGCGGATTGCTTTTTGCCTTGATCTGGTATCGGCGTTGACAGGGGTATTATCCAGAATCAGGATTAAACTGCTTGTGCTCCTGCTGCGCGGTCGGAGAAAGAGGCAGGCGAAGCTCAATGTTCCAAGCACCCTGACTGGATTGCGACGTTTAGGGTTTATTAGGGTATGCCCAGCAAATGTCGAAGGGTACATTACAAACAATTTGACCTGCAATGACATTAACACTTATCACAGCTAAGTGTCCATGCGTTGCTTACAGATGTGTCAACGCCTTGTCCGTCATTTTCGCAAATGCATTTGAGTTTCATATCGTATCTCTTGTATTTTTACCACCTTGTAAGAAGAAAACGTGTCCTCCAGCCTCCTCTTTTACGCCGCTCTAGTGTCTAGACCTAATAATAAAATACCAAACCGAGTTTTACTCTAACATAATTCTACCTCTTGTCTCTAGTTGCTGATTAATATAGTAACATATTTTTCTTAAAAAGTAACCAGTAACTGAACATTGTTGCCAAAAAAGTGTTATCATTGCTGTACTGGGCAACTTGTATTCAGATGATATTCATCAAAATGAAAAATGTATACCACACGGGTTGTACAAAAATCCATACATCTCATGACAGTTGGCACACTACAACAAATAAAAATCTACTCCTACACAGCAAAATTCTGCCCAAAATCATGCATATTAGCAACTCACAGATCAACAGAAAAGTCTGTACAAAGCATGCATCCTCCGTATGAGATGAGTCTTAGGAAGGAAAGCCATGAAAGCCAGCCGTGGTGGAGGTGGAGCACGCCGGGCTGGATGCGGCTGAAACACGTACTGGATCTGGACGGCAGTAGAGCTCTGAAAGAGGATGACTTGGCCTCGGCGCAGAGGCCAGAGGCGGACAGACGAACGACGGACCAACGAATGGCAGAGGCAGGAGGTGGACCAAGGAGGAGCGACCACCTGGACAACGAATGGCAGAAGCACAAATGACCTGCAAAAAATCATGGAGCTTGGGATGATTGGAAAAGATCGAAAGACATGGCCGATCCTTATGGCAGCTTGCTTCCTCGAGCTTTGGCATGCAAGAAACAACAGGACCTTCAACAATAAGAGCCCTAACAAAAGGATCCTTCTGAGCAACATTGCAAACACCTTGTTGGGACTTTGGGCAACGAGATCGCCAAAGCTGGCCCCTGCTCTGCTCTGATAGAATGGAAACACAAGTTTCTAGCACCTTAGACATCTTTTCTTCATCTCTTTTTTTACTCCCACTCTCCCACCCCCTCGGACCTAATCCGGGCTGTAAATTCTGCTCTATCCTTGTAACTCTGCTGTAACTATAAGGTCTGGGTTCTATCCTACCTTCACATATGAAAATATATAGTTCAATAAAGAAAATATCCGTGGTGCAGTTCTTGGGCGTCTGGGTACGAAGTTGTACCAGGCGGCGGGCGGAGAATCAAGTTGTGCTGCAGCAGATTGGTGACGGCGAGCAGCCGGCCAGTGATCCGTAGTGGCTTTTGTGCCGTGACGTGACGGCCGGCAGCCGGATATATTCTGCCAACTTCTAGACATTCGGCAACAATGGTGGTTTTGCAACTTATGAACTCACAAGGTCTTATGCCTGGCTAGAGGTAAGTTGAACTTCCTTGAGGACCCTGCATCCATTGCTCGTGCTATGCTGCCATTCGAACTAGCTGTGTGCTTTCTGTTTCCTAATTTGAACTATGGAATACCAAGTCAAAAGAAGGCAGGGACTTTTGTTAACAATTCATGTTGAATTAAATATTAATACAAGTTTTCTGGACTCTTTGATTCAATGTGTTTGAAACGTGCAAATGAGCATGCGTATGATTTTATATTTTCATTTACAAGTATTCTTCCATCTGAATGTCCAATATGTTTTACTTATATTGATATGCTTTATTAAACTGTTCAGCTTATCAACCCTGCTGAGACCTTTGGGGACATTGTCATTGATTACCCGTAAGATACAGTAACTCTTTTATTGTCTGTTCTTATGCTGCTTCCATGCACAAGATAAACTTAAAAACGTGTAACACACAATTGATGGCAGGTATGTGGAATGTACGTCAGCTGCAATTCAGGCCCTGACATCATTTAAAAAGCTCTATCCTGGGCACCGCAGGAAAGATGTAGATAACTGTATCAACAAAGCTGCTAATTTCATAGAGAGTATTCAAAGAAGTGACGGTTCATGGTTAGTTTTCACACTTCATGCGAAAAATTACAAGTACGACATGCATATTAGCATTCTGTATAGTTCTCTGTCTATTTTTCTATAGGTATGGCTCTTGGGCTGTTTGTTTCACCTATGGCACATGGTTTGGAGTGAAGGCATTAGTTGCTGCTGGTAGGACGTTCAAGAGTAGTCCTGCAATCAGGAAGGCGTGTGAATTTCTGATGTCAAAAGAGCTTCCTTTCGGTGGCTGGGGAGAAAGTTATTTGTCATGTCAAGATCAGGTAGATTCATCTCTATCCAGTTTATGGATATACCTGCAATATTCTTTGCTGGACTACATTTGTATATTCCAATCTTCATCCCGCAATCAAGACTTTATGTTTGTCTATTAGAATTTATGTTCCTACAGTTTACAGTTATGTAGGAGTATTAGTCAATGAAACGGGCATCAACTCAAGAGTTATTTTTTTATCCCAATTTCACCTTTAACATGCCTGTACATGAGTGGCTCAATAAACATCACTTTAAAATATGATCAGCTATTAGTTAAAAGTATTGTATTCTTGCTCGTGATTCTTTGACCGACATAGTCTTCTTGGGATCATAAGAAACTTTGTTCCAATCTTTTGACTTGCATTCAATTAGGTTTACACCAATCTTGAAGGCAAGCATGCTCACGCAGTAAACACTGGCTGGGCCATGCTGACCCTAATTGACGCAGGACAGGTGTGTTCACAATTACCTTGTGTATACCATAACATATTGCGTTGATTCAAAATGGTACTTAAATCTTGGTTGGTTACAGGCTGAGAGAGATCCAACACCTCTGCATCGAGCAGCGAAGGTTTTGATCAACTTACAATCTGAGGATGGGGAATTTCCTCAACAAGTAAGTCATGAAATCTACATGAAGGTTTTTGTAAACAGAAGCCGTTCTAGGCAGTTAGACGTGACAATCCAAAAGAGCAAAACCTAGTTACTGATCGACCAGAGAAAACCATATGTTACATAACACATCCGATATTAGCAGATGTTTGATAGTAGGGAACCTTGATTGTTACACAGCTGATTTTGTATTTGCTGCACTTGACAGGAGATCATGGGAGTCTTCAACAAAAACTGCATGATCAGTTACTCCCAGTACAGGGACATCTTCCCTGTGTGGGCACTCGGAGAGTACCGTTGCCGAGCCTTGGCTGCGGGCAAGTAGTATCACATTTATTGGGCCAGAGCATATGGCTATGTGCATCCGATCTTTGTCGTTCTGTTTGATTACGGTGTACATGCTGGAACAGTGTATTTTTCGTAATAATGTTATATATGTTCAGGTTAGATCTGGTAGCTGTATGGCATGACCTTTTCCCCTTTGATGGAGAAGTAGAGGAATAAATTAGTTTGTAGATCCGAATCTGGTGAAGGTTGCTGCATCTGAAAGGGTATGTATATTGCCTGCAAGCGGCATCAGGTTTCTTGGTGCAGTTTGTGTCCTGTTAACCCAAGACCATGTTTATCTCTTTTTTAAGGAAATAAGGTGCTTAGATGATTACTCTACCTTGTGACTTTGTTTTGCCCGAAGGCAGAGTTCTTTACAGTTTTAACTACAGTACAAAGCAGGCGTTGGCCTGGAAAGAAAAAAGGAAAACAAACCCAATTAAGGTTTGAACAATATCGAATGATGGCGTTGTGGTGCAGAGATCATCAGCGATCTGCCAGAACAATCTTGTTGATCCGAGTTTTCCCGAGGTTTGCAGAACAGATTGGCCAAGGTCTTGTTGGAGTTTGAGTAGGGCCACACTTCATTGAAGGTTGTGACGAGTATTCAAGCTTAAGCTGTCAGGTTGTCTTTGGTAGTAGTATTACTAGTACTGCATTTAGTCCCCCTCTGAAGGCAAGAGAAGGAAGTAACATGGTGACGACGCGGATTGCTTTTTGCCTTGAGCTGGTATCGGCGTTGACAGGGGTATTATCCAGAATCAGGATTAAACTGCTTGTGCTCCTGCTGCGCGGTCGGAGAAAGAGGCAGGCGAAGCTCAATGTTCCAAGCACCCTGACTGGATTGCGACGTTTAGGGTTTATTAGGGTATGCCCAGCAAATGTCGAAGGGTACATTACAAACAATTTGACCTGCAATGACATTAACACTTATCACAGCTAAGTGTCCATGCGTTGCTTACAGATGTGTCAACGCCTTGTCCGTCATTTTCGCAAATGCATTTGAGTTTCATATCGTATCTCTTGTATTTTTACCACCTTGTAAGAAGAAAACGTGTCCTCCAGCCTCCTCTTTTACGCCGCTCTAGTGTCTAGACCTAATAATAAAATACCAAACCGAGTTTTACTCTAACATAATTCTACCTCTTGTCTCTAGTTGCTGATTAATATAGTAACATATTTTTCTTAAAAAGTAACCAGTAACTGAACATTGTTGCCAAAAAAGTGTTATCATTGCTGTACTGGGCAACTTGTATTCAGATGATATTCATCAAAATGAAAAATGTATACCACACGGGTTGTACAAAAATCCATACATCTCATGACAGTTGGCACACTACAACAAATAAAAATCTACTCCTACACAGCAAAATTCTGCCCAAAATCATGCATATCAGCAACTCACAGATCAACAGAAAAGTCTGTACAAAGCATGCATCCTCCGTATGAGATGAGTCTTAGGAAGGAAAGCCATGAAAGCCAGCCGTGGTGGAGGTGGAGCACGCCGGGCTGGATGCGGCTGAAACACGTACTGGATCTGGACGGCAGTAGAGCTCTGAAAGAGGATGACTTGGCCTCGGCGCAGAGGCCAGAGGCGGACAGACGAACGACGGACCAACGAATGGCAGAGGCAGGAGGTGGACCAAGGAGGAGCGACCACCTGGACAACGAATGGCAGAAGCACAAATGACCTGCAAAAAATCATGGAGCTTGGGATGATTGGAAAAGATCGAAAGACATGGCCGATCCTTATGGCAGCTTGCTTCCTCGAGCTTTGGCATGCAAGAAACAACAGGACCTTCAACAATAAGAGCCCTAACAAAAGGATCCTTCTGAGCAACATTGCAAACACCTTGTTGGGACTTTGGGCAACGAGATCGCCAAAGCTGGCCCCTGCTCTGCTCTGATAGAATGGAAACACAAGTTTCTAGCACCTTAGACATCTTTTCTTCATCTCTTTTTTTACTCCCACTCTCCCACCCCCTCGGACCTAATCCGGGCTGTAAATTCTGCTCTATCCTTGTAACTCTGCTGTAACTATAAGGTCTGGGTTCTATCCTACCTTCACATATGAAAATATATAGTTCAATAAAGAAAATATCCGTGGTGCAGTTCTTGGGCGTCTGGGTACGAAGTTGTACCAGGCGGCGGGCGGAGAATCAAGTTGTGCTGCAGCAGATTGGTGACGGCGAGCAGCCGGCCAGTGATCCGTAGTGGCTTTTGTGCCGTGACGTGACGGCCGGCAGCCGGATATATTCTGCCAACTTCTAGACATTCGGCATGGGCCCAACACGAACGGATCAACTCTGACAAATACACACACGCAAAACACGCTGAGTGCCGCTGGCGGCTTTGGTGCGGCCTGTCTCTCACTATGTCACGGTCTATTTTTCTTTTTCTTTTTACAATATGCCTAAAAATATATTTTTTATGGCACTTTTTAAAATAGCCTAGAAAAAACGATTTTTAGCAGCATTTATTCAGGATTTCCTGGAAAAGTAATAATTATTGGGGCACTTTTAAATTGCCTGCAAAAATATACTATTTTTTAAGGCACTTTGATTACCGCCTGAGAAAATAGCTTCCCATTTGTCGGTCAGCATTACTTCACCTTTTTCGAAACGACATCACCATCAAGTCAAACCATCAAGCCAGCACGACGACGATCCATAAAACTCTCCCGCCGGGCTGATCTCCTCTCTCCGGTACCCTCTCCGATGGCCGCCACCAGATCCGGCCACCCCACGACGTCCTCTCTCCACCCTCCCCGCGGCATGTAGCGGCACGGTCTGCTGACGCCACGGCGATGTTGCTGCTCCCACAGCTTCGCCCGACGATCTCATGGCCGCGACGGTGGCTACCCAGGATTCGCCGCCCACCGCTCCTGCTCCCGCCGCTCCCGCTCTCGCCGCGGCCAGGAGAAGGGGCCTCGACACGAGGACACGGACAAGGCGCGGACCGCCGCCTCCGCGTGCTCAGAGGTTAGTGCTCCGCCTCTCGAATCGGAATCCATCTTGTTTGTGCGCATGAGGGCACGAGGTGGCACAGTGGGTCTAAGCTCTGAGCGTCCGTACGAATCGATCAAGGCGAGTTAGGGGCAAAGGCGATGGAGGACGGGGTGTCTGATGTTGACACAACTGCTTCAAATTTGGCGAAGGATATGCATGCTGATCGTCGCTTATTCAGGGTTGAATGTGTTCTGTCAGTGATCTGGAATACCATTTGAAGAGTATTTTACATGCAAACATTTTTCTGGCATATAATTCAGAGTTGAATGTGTTCTTCAGTGATCAGTTGAATACCATTTGAAGAGAATTGTTTGGATTTTTTTGGCATATAATTTTACTTGATGCTCTCTAATGTTCCTGAATAAACAATGCATGTAGCCTAGCAATCTAACATCATGAAACGTATAGCCTAAGTGTGGACTTCATCTTTGATAAAACAGAAGAAAGTGCCCTGACAACTATTCTAAAACTAATCAGTGACCTCTTGGATGTCTAGAAAATGCCCCACGGAAAAACACAACCGAACCTAGATTCAATTCTTATACTGTAGGATTAAGTACAACATAAAAAAATAGCGGTGTTTTTTTAGCACGAGTAAATGTAATTAGTTCTAGATTGTTATATTATATGACAATAAATCCTTAGATGTCTAGCTACTTTAAGGTGTTAGTCGAATATCAATTGCTATCTCCTTATCCATCGTACCCTATTGCAGACTCACAGAGCTGCCACATTAGCTTATTAGCTTATCATTCGGGTCATAATGGATCGCTTCTATGCGTCTCTGGCCTCGGAGGCGAAAGAGCAGCTTAAGTTTGACCATGTCCTGGACGATGACAATGACCAGGTTAGTCATCCCTTGACATCCACATGTATTTTGTCAACTGGATTAAATTCTTTGCCGAGCAATATGCATAGTTCCTTGTGAATGAGTGAAGTTCCTGGATGTTGTTTCCGAGTCCTTAGTTAAGGATTTGTGCATGTCTTGTTGTTAACAGGTGTGTGTGTGAAGAGTTGCTGGCAGCAACATATTTTTGTTGCTACCTTACCTTGGTGTTCTCCTTGTACATCTTTATTGACTTGTAGGCATCTGGTTATTTTCCTCGTTGCTCCACGAGATATAATGTTTAGGCATCTAGGTTGGTATGGTCTGAATTTGCATGTTAACTAGGTTGTATGGTCTGAATTTTATTCTCACTGAAATTTAAAAACTGCACTTGATGTTAACCGAACCCTTCTATCTGATGTAACTGCACTAACACTTAAATATGCAGTAAAACTGAATTATATGTATTTTGCTGAGAGTGCTATTGTCTTATTCGATCTGTGAATGTGATATTGGCATGGTTCAAAATATGCTAGTATCTTTGAATAAAGTCATATTGTAGTGATCTTTTGAGCTTTATGTTTCCAGGATGAGAAGAAGCGACACGAGGAAAGGATAGAGCAAGGTTACTAGGCCAATATGTTGACGGATGCTATCGTGAAGCATATATAATCGCAACAGTTCAGAATTACGTAGTTTCAAATGACCGGATTCAGTTATGTAACTTGTATTGAACAAACGATGGAACTTGAGTGATGTTTTAAATGGATTAACTAAAGTTCTACGTCCTATTTAGAATCATTATTTGTTCACTATAATATATATAAAACGAGCCTACAATAGCTTGAATTCACGTTGAAAGTGCTTGAAAATTATTGCCTTTAATTATTTTTTAGGCACTATTGTATATTGCCTTAAACTTTTTTGAGGTATTTTGAGAAGTGCCTAAAATTAATTTTATAGGCATTTTGGGAAGTGCCTAAAATATTTTGAGGCAAATTTTAAAGTGCTTAGAATATTTTTTGAGACAAATTTTGAAGTGTCTAGAATATTTTTTGAGGCAAATTTTAAAGTGCCTCGAAAAATATACTTTTAAGGCGTTTTTAAAAATGCCTAAAAAATCTACTTTCAAAGACACTTTTCAATAGTGCCTTTAATGATTTTTCTCTACCCTATTTGATTCGGCACTTTTTTTATTGCCTTCAAAGATTTTTAGAGACATTTTTCGTATTTTCTAAGGCACTCTTTTGTGCCCCAGATAATCGTCCGTGGTGTAGTGTCTCGCCACTGAGAGGCCTAGCTGTCTCTAACTTCCTCTTCGAGGACGTGAACCAGGTATTTCGTAGCGTTTGCTGTTGTCGTTGTGCTAGTGTCGATCGGCCGTGTTTCAGACCTAGTCAAGCTAGGTAGTGTGGCCTTGTCTTGGTTTTTGTCGGGTTTTTTAAAAACTGTGCCGCTTGGGGATTTTTTTGGCTGGTTTCTTTTTTAATCGGACCCATATATATATATATATATATATATATATATATATATATGACAATAAATCCTTAGATGTCTAGCTACTTTAAGGTGTTAGTCGAATATCAATTGCTATCTCCTTATCCATCGTACCTTATTGCAGACTCACAGAGCTGCCACATTAGCTTATTAGCTTATCATTTGGATCACAATGGATCGCTTCTATGTGTCTCTAGCCTCGGAGACGAAAGAGCAGCTTAAGTTCGACCATGTCCTGGACGATGACAATGACCAGGTTAGTCATCCCTTGGCATCCACATGTATTTTGTCAACTGGATTAAATTCTTTGTCGAGCAATATGCATAGTATCTTGTAACTGAGTGAAGTTCCTGGATGTTGTTTCCGAGTCCTTAGTTAAGGATTTGTGCATGTCTTGTTGTTAGCAGGTGTGTGTGAAGAGTTGCTGGCAGCAACATATCTTCGTTGCTACCTTACCTTGCTGTTCTCCTTATACATCTTTATTGACTTGTAGGCATCTGGTTATTTTCCTCGTTGCTCCATGAGATATAATGTTTAGGCATCTAGATTGGTATGGTCTGAATTTGCATGTTAACTAGGTTGTATGGTCTGAATTTTATTCTCACTGAAATTTAAAAACTGCACTTGATGTTAACCGAACCCTTCTATCTGATGTAACTGCACTAACACTTAAATATGCAGTAAAATTGAATTATATGTATTTTGCTGAGAGTGCTATTGTCTTATTTGATCTGTGAATGTGATATTGGCATGGTTCAAAATATGCTACTATCTTTGAATAGTCATATTATAGTGATCTTTTGAGCTTTATGTTTCCAGGATGAGAAGAAGCGACACGAGGAAAGGATGGAGCAAGGCTACTAGGCCAATATGTTGATGAATGCTATCATGAAGCATATACAATCGCAACAGTTCAGAATTACGTAGTTCCAAATGACCAAATGACCGGATTCAGTTATGTAACTTATATTGAACAAGCGATGGAACTTGAGTGATGTTTTAAATGGATTAACTAAAATGCTACGTCCTATTTAAAATCATTATTTGTTCATTATAATATATATAAAACGAGCCTACAATAGCTTGAATTCACGTTGAAAGTGCTTGAAAATTATTGCCTTTAATTATTTTTTGAGACACTATTGTATATTGCCTTAAACTTTTTTGAGGCATTTTGAGAAGTGCCTAAAATTAATTTATAGGCATTTTGGGAAGTGCCTAGAATATTTTGAGGAAAATTTTAAAGTGCCTAGAATATTTTTGAGACAAATTTTAAAGTGCCTAGAATATTTTTTGAGGCAAATTTTAAAGTGCCTCAAAAAATATATCTTTTAAGGTTTTTTAAAAGTGCCTAAAAAAATCTACTTTTAAAGGCACTTTTCAATAGTGCCTTTAATGATTTTTCTCTACCCTATTTGATTCGGCACTTTTTTTAGGACGCTGCTACCCGGCGGTAGTTCTGTAGAAAACAAAAGCTGGCGGACCGCTCCGACCGTTCTTGTTATGACATGTCAAACGAGTCACGCGTTGCCGTCTGTGGCGCGTGGTGTGAACATTTTAACAACAAGGCAATTAGGCACGAGGCTATAGCTGCGAAATTCCAAAGCCTAGGGTGCTGCTCGTTTGTAGTGTGACCAACATAGAAAAATCTCTAATTAGATCCAGTTTAGGAATTAAACACAAAAGGACAAAAGATTGGATAGTGCCGTTTAGGACCAAAAGTGAGAGCCGCACGTGGAATCCGCACTAAACGACAAAACCGATTATAGTCAGCTAAATTCAAATCCGAAATTGAAAATATATTGTAGATCAAATCGTTTGTCCGATTTAGAATCCGTTTTCACTGTTGGTCTAGTCACAGTGAGATCTTCGAAACTAGATCATATGTTGATATGTTTTGACGAAAATTTTCGGATCTAAAAGTTATTCGCCCGTAACACGTAAGTGCGGGTTGCAGTATGTAAGAGTGAATCTAAACACCTTTTCAGTTTGCAGATGCATCAGCACGAATAGGTACTAAATTACGAGATTGAACTTTTAAAAATTCAGACAGCGCTGCCTTCACGGTAAAAATAAACAAAAATACAGCCAGATCAAACTTCAGATCATCACATATAGTCGATCATATATACATTGGATCATCATAAAAGAAGCCGCAACCCTAACCTAATCCTAACCAAAACATGACGCTGGGAATCCTCACCGGAGCCCACGAGTTGCGTCAGCGACACGGTCGGCGATCACTCGGAGTCGGGCACGATGTTGACGATCTCTTGCTTAACGCAGCGTGTCAAGAGCTCCTTCTCGCTGGCCTACTATGCCGCCACTACCATGATCGTCTCGTGTCGTTCCGCTGCTTCGCATGTCAGCTTTGACCTCGGAGTAGCGGCCCGCTCGGCGCCGTCGTCGACGAAGTCGGCCAGATCCACCACGTGCCTGCCATAGTCCTCCTCTTCTTCCTCCTCCCCCGCTCCTCCTCCTCGACTAGCGGTGGTTAGGTGGGTGCCCGTCGCACTCTCCTACATGAGCATCTAGCCTCCTCATCGTCGCGAGTGAAGTTTCACCAACCACATAGGTGACTGCCGCCGTCCGTCGTCCTGTCACCGAGTTAGCAAGTTTAATTCGTTTTACATGGAGCCACATAGACATATGAGTACAAGTTATCTAGCCATCTAACACTATAGTTATCTAGGAATATGAATACAAGTTATCCACCAGCTAACGCTATAGTTATCCATGCTTATATGTAAAAAAGTTGTCCCACAAATCATCAATAGACATATATCCAGGAGTGTTGTGTGTGACTAGCCAACTGCATTAAAAACTTGACAGTAGAAAGAAAGTGGAAAAACACAAACATAAATAGGAAAGCACACATGAGGGTATAAAAATCAAGTTATCCATCAGTTTATATAGAAGTTATTCGGCCATATGAGTACAAGTTATCCAACAGCTAGCACTACAGTTATCTAGGCACATGAGTATAAGTTATCCACTTAGCTAACACTATAGTTATCCGGGAATATGAGTACAAGTTATCCATCAGCTATCTCTATAGTTATCCATGCTTATATGTAAAAGTTATCACATAAATCATCAATAGACATATATCCAGGATTGTTGTGTGTGACTAGCCAACTGCATTAAAAACTTGATAGTAGGAAGAAAGTAGAAAAGAACAAACATAGATAGCAAATCACACATGGGGGGTATAAAAATCAAGTTATCCATAAGTTTATATAACAGTTATCCAGCCATATGAGTACAAGTTATCCAGCAGCTAACACTGCAGTTATCCAGGCATATGGGTATAAGTTATCCAGCCAGCTAACATTATAGTTATCCATAAATATGAGTATAAGTTATCCACCAGCTAACGCTACAGTTATCCTTGGTTATATATAGAAGTTACCCCATAAATCATCAATAGATATATATATATATTCAGCAGTGTTGTGTGTGACTAGCCAACTGCATTAAAAACTTGACATTAGAAATAAAGTAGAAAAGCACGATCAGAGATAGAAAATCATACATGAGGTATAAAAATCAAGTTATCCACAAGTTTATATAGCAGTTATGTATACATATGAGTACAAGTTATTCAGGAGATAACACTGCAGTTATCCAGGAATATGAGTACAACTTATCCACCCATATAACACTATAGTTATACATGCTAATATGTAAAAGTTACACCATAAATCATCACTAGATATATATAACAGTGTTGTGTGGAACTAGACAAGTGCACTAAAAACTTGACAGTAGGAAGAAAGTAAAAAAACATAATCAGAGATAAGAAGTCACACATGGGGTATAAAAATCAAGTTATCCAATAGTTTATAGAGCAGTTGTCCAGGCATATGTATACAAGTTATCCACCAATTTATGCAGAAGTTATCCAGCCATATATATACAAATTATCCACCAGTTTATGCAGCAGTTATCCAGCAAACATATACAAGTTATTCACCAGTTTATGCGGCTGTTATCCACGTATGTACAGAGTCATCCACCAAAATTAGCACCGGCGAAACAATTCCAGTCCCTTTTAACCTTGATGATCAGTTGTACTAAAATAACCTTGATGTATATCTCAAAGAAACTAGCTGTAGACCAGCAATCAGCAACTGGCATCTACTATTATAATTAATACACATAAATCTACACAAATAATAGTCAGAAAGAGAATTTCCATGGACACGTGCAGATGAAAATTTATGTCGAGCGTAAGTAGAATTTCTTCTTTTGGGGGAAATAGGCTTCAATTGACTATCAAAATATGGATTGATATTCGTGGAATCCTTACTGACCCGCCACATGACTGAAGAAAAGTAACTCTTTTTCTTTTTTTGGGCTCTAAATCTTTTGGGAGAAATTTTGATATGAGCCAGATAGCACATCACACATACATAGGCTTAGTTAGCGCAACATGATTACATAATGATGGGCGGTTCCTATAACCCGTGCATGCTTCAAAAATTTACTCATTATAATTTCTTTCTAGGTTGCACAAATAAACAGGAGCAACAAGGAGGCATAGAGGCGTATGACCATTTGGGGGAGCTGGACCAGGCCTTGTTCATGCAACTCAACCATGGCTACCATAACCATGCCTCCACGCAGCAGCATAGAAATTGAGAGAACACCGAGCTCTGAGGCTGTGTCCACTCTGAGCCGCAAAAGATTATGGGCAAGCTCCTCCGACAATCCCAGCTAGGATACTTCTCCCGGGCATGGCACCCGTGGCAGCCGCTCGTAGGACTTAGATTCCTCGCCGCCGACGCTAGAGTGAGGGGAGGGGCGGAGACTGGGCCGAGGGCACCTGCGAGAACGAACAGAGTGAAGGGCGTCAGCGCAGCGGCAACGACGACGACGGGAATAGCAACCACGCAGACGAGGCGGTGCACGGGAAGGGGACGAGGCTCCCGTCCGGCACGCGGGAAGGAGGCACGCTCCCTGCCGGCATGCAAGATGGAGGCGGCATGCGGGCAGCAGCGTGGCCGGCGGCGGGGAAGGAGGCCGGGTGGGATTCGTTCGTGGGACGGTGAGGTGGTCTTCAACTGACAAGATGATAAGACTCGATCGGGATTAGAATCCAACGGCTCGTGTGAGCCTGCCGAGTTTTGTCATCTGACGACCGGTCTGAACATAGATTTGCCCTTTTTTTATTGCCTTCAAAGATTTTTAGAGGCATTTTTCGTAGATAATCGTCCGTGGTGTAGTGTCTCGCCATCGAGAGGCCTAGCTGTCTCTAACTTCCTCTTCGGAGACGTGAACCAGGTATTTCATAGCATTCGCTGTTGTCGTTGTGCTAGTGTCGGTCGGCCGTGTTCTAGACCTAGTCAAGCTAGGTAGTGTGACCTTGTCTTGGTTTTTCTTAAAAACTGTGCCGCTTAGGGCATTTTTTGGTTTGGTTTCCTTTTTGGTCGGACCCATATATATATACGTATGTATTAGGTTTTGATCGGTTTTCCTTCCAAACTGGTGAATTCTCTTCTTTTAATATTAAAATTTGTGCTCCTGTTGGTTGCTCTAAAAAACACGTGAGTCTTTTTTACCCAGATCAAGTCGCTCCAAAGAGAAAAACCCTACGTTCTACTTGTCTACTTGTCTGCTCATATATAGGGGTATCACGGTAGGTTACAATTGTGAACTCGCTCAGCCTGCGAGAGCTCCGGCCGTCTCTCTTTCTCTTCTCTCATATCTCTCTCGCATATTTTCAACACTATGTCCACCACATACAAGTGTGCTAGTTGTATTATGTTTGGTAGGTCGGATGAGATGAGCTGAGCTCAGTTCAGGTCCTGTTTGGTGTGGTTGTATAACTTGAGCCACGCCATACAAAACTAAAATGCAAGTAGGTCCCGTAGGAACAAAACAAAAAAACAATCAGGTTCGGATCGGGCTTTGGCGCGGCTGCTGGCGGGCTACGCCACGCTCCACCTCTAGCGAGAGGAGTCGTCTTCCATGCCACGTTTCACCAGGAAGTCCGCGATGAGCTGCCGCCAGGAGGCTAAGCCTTTGCTGCTACACGTGTGTCGGACGAGGCCGGGAGATGCGGTGGCGCCGGAGCCCGAGCGGAGACCGGGGGCGAGCTGGGAGAGACGCGGCGGTAGGGTAGAGGAGATGCGGGCAGGGTAGAGGAGAGACGCAAGCAGGGAGGAGCGGTTCGTTGCTGGCGGGGAAGGGAGAATGGTCGAGAGATGGGGTACGGGGCCGTGACTCCTGTGGGCTCCAGCGCCGTGCAGGGATGGACTCAACGCTGTCCGATTGTGAAGCTGGATTTAAGCTTTCCAACTCGGCAGGCTGAAGGGTAGTTTTTGTACGGGATGGGCACTGCCGACTAGAGCCGACCCAATCTAAGCAAAACGTAGAATAAGATGTGAATATGGTCCAGTTCTTTTGGCGGCTTCTTTCAGAAGCTGTCATATTCCCAGTTTTCTGAAAAGTCGGTTCAAAAAATTTACGAGGCTTCTATATTTATTTAGACTTAACTATCTACCTACACGTCGATGTGAGTGTATCATATTCACTGACAAATCTTTTAGACCGGCTTCTTCAGAAAGTTGGAAGAGGGCGGTTTGTCAAGAGAAGCCAAAACAAACTGGGCCTATATGGGTTCCCAGGGCTACCAAACACGACATTTGTGTGGGTGCTCGACTCTTTCAACTACTATCTACCTACGCGTCCATGCATCAGACTCACCGGCAAAGTTGCTAAAACGCAGGAGTATTTTATTGGGCCTCATTTGAACCAGCCCATAAAGCAGCAACTTCAGTTGGCGCGGGCGACTGAAATCGCTACCAGCATTGTATAGGACCTCCCGTCCACCCCCGCGCCACGGCCACGCCGCGCGATCCAAAACCCCACTGCCCAACTGCTGTATCCGGGGATCGGAGCAGCAAATCTCGCCGTTGTTCTTGCTCCTGCTAGCGGCGGGCGGCGCCGTTTGCTCCGTAGTTTCGTCGGCGCCGGGGTCGGAGATGTGGCGGCTGAAGATCGCGGAGGGCGGCGGGGGCGACCCGTGGCTGCGCACCAAGAACGCGCACGTCGGCCGCCAGGTCTGGGAGTTCGACGCCGAGGCCGGCGACCCGGAGGCCCTCGCAGCCGTCGAATCCGCGAGGCGGGAGTTCGCCGCGGGGCGCCACCGGCTCAAGCACAGCGCCGACCGCCTCATGCGCATCCAGGTAACCAGTGCCATCTCCCTCTCGCTCTCCGCCCCCGCCTCCCTGCCGCCCGACCTGCATGCCACGATTTCTAATTTCGGATTAACTTTACGGTAGGCACAGCGCCGTAACATCTATTCTACCCTTTAGAGCAACTCGGACGTTTACATGCCGAGTTTCCACTCGCCTTCCCGGATCGAGTTCTCGCGTTTGGCCAACATTTAATCAAACTTGACAAACTTTAGATGAATATAAATGGTTTTCATTAATAGTGGGAAAATTCATAAATATTACATCAAATTCGGGTGAACACCCGAATTGCGACTTCATTTAGGCTAAAAAAACTAAAAAAAGGCCGATGTTGATGCCGCCTCACATGCTGAAGTTGTCGTAGAAGCTTGTGTAGTGCGGGTCGGCCTTGCCATCATCGTCGCCATTGCCGTCACTCGGCGGCTGCGGGGGGCGCGAGCTGCCCTAGCCGGCATCGCCGTACCTCCGCGGCTGGTACGAGGGGCCGGCTTCGTCATCGTCGTCATCGAGGACGATGAGCGGCGTGTCCTGGTAGGCGAACTCGTGGCGCGCCCTGGCCTGGTGCTCGGCCTCCTCCTGCTGGCGCTGAACACGGCGGTGCTCCGCCTGCTCCTAGTCCGCCCAGGACCAGGCGAGGATGTCCCGGCACCAAGTCCTGGAGAGAGCGCTCCATCGCCATTTTCATGGCAAAGGCGTCCTCATCGACGGGCACTGCCCAGTCCGCCGGCTCCGGCTTAGGCTGACGCAGGCGAAACTAGCCGGTCAACGACGAGGGCGCGCGGGGTTCGTTGATGACGATGCCCCGCGATCTTGTCCTCGGCGACGAGCGGACCGGCGTGTCGGCCTCCCGCTTGACGGGCCGAAGAGGCTCGCCGCTTGCGCGTGGCGACTGCGCCGGCACGGACCCCGAGGAGCGCTAGGCCGAGGCGGCGGAGGAGGAGCTGAGGCTGGCCATCCTCCTGGGCAACCAGTTCGCCGGAGGATGGTGCCGTGCCCTGGCCGCAGGCGTCGGCGACCGCGGGAAGGCCAACCTGGGGCAGTTGCCGGCGTGGATGTACTCCAGGACGGCGGTGAGCGTCCGTCCCGGCGCACCACAACCGCTGGCGCCCCGCCGCGTTGTTGCACTTCGGTGGCGTGCCGGGCGGCCCTTCATGGTCGGCGAGCTCCTGGAGCCGCCGCTCGGCGAAGTGCTGCGCCCAGTACGCGAGGGTGCCCGGGATGCCGCCGGCGCTGAGCTTCCTGCCGGGCAGGCACCGGAAGTCCGGCGGCGCCATGTAGCCGGCATCGTGGAGCATGCGAGCCTCCCACGGCTGGAGCGTACGCCGGCCGAAGCCGTTCACCGCCGCAGAGTTGCCGGGGTACCTCTCGGCCATGGCTTTCTTCTCGCCGGAGTTGGAGTTCGCGGTGGAGGGGTAGTGGAGAAGTTGTGAGAGCGTGTGCTATGAGCTGACGAGGGCACGGACTTTTATAGGCTGAAGTGGGCGGCGAGGGCGGGAGGGGTGTAGCGGCATGGGCGGGAAAAGAGGGAAACGGCGGGAAGTTAATGCCCAGTGGTCCGTCGCGGGAGCCAAGGCGGCGGTGGCACGTCATTACGGCGACGCGTGGTCGACGAGACGGGCAGTTATTGCCCGGCGGTCCATCGCGGGCGCCGAGGCGGAAGGATAACGACGGCTCGGCTTTAGTTGCTGACTGGGCGGGTCCACCGCCGAGCCTTTTTCTTTTGCCGAGTTTGCTTCGTCCGGCGTTTCCAGGGCGTTCCCGGCGCTCAGGGATCGGCCTGGGAACTCCGGACCAAAGTTGGGCCAAATCCGAACGAAACCGGTATCCTAAGAACGCGATTGGGCCAATTTTCGGCGTTCGGACGAAAAAAAACGCCCTGGGTGCTGGGAACCCGAGTGGATATGATCTTAGAGTTTAGGGTGTGCTAAACTAGTCAACAACAGAAAAATTCACATTAAATGCTAATCACAAGTATATGGTACATACGATCGGCAAGTAGGAGCATGTTTCATATGAATATGTGCTGACATTCTTTTTAAACGAGAGGGAAGATGCCTCCGATTCTATTTCTAGAAACCAGTAAAAAAACCAGGTGTGTTACAGCTCCAGTAGCAAATTGGATTTCTAACAGCAGTTGGATCTGAAGGTCCGTGATGTTGAAAGCATGATTTTCTTGGGTTTGTTGCGTGTGTTTAAAAGAAACGGAAGTATTGCTGCTATTCCCATTTAGAGTCATTTTCCTTTTGTTTGGTTTAAAGGTTTAACCCAATTATTAATTGCCAAAGGGGTGGTTAATACTGTCTGGGTCTGAATAGAGGCAAGAAGCACGTTTGTCAGTGTTCCAGCAGTATTTACCATAGCAACAGGGCAGAGCAATGCTTATGTTGGAGTAGTTACATTTTGGTGAGGAGATATTTCCTCACCCCCCCCCCCCCCCCCTCCTACTACCTGAGTTAAACTGCTGTGGATTCTATGTACTGCCGTCGAAACCGCTGTCTTTTCCGCTATGACATAGTACCTCTCCTCCCTCATTGCTCAAAGCGTGACAGTATCTGTGATTTTGTGTGTGCTGCAGTTTGAGAAGGAAAATCCAGTTAAGTTGGATCTTCCTGCTATCAAGCTCGAGGAGAATGAAGATGTCACTGAGGAAGCTGTGTCGACCTCTTTGAAAAGAGCGATCAGTAGGTTTTCTACTCTCCAGGCACATGATGGACACTGGCCTGGGGATTATGGTGGTCCTATGTTCCTTATGCCAGGATTGGTACTTCCTCTGAATCAACATTTCATTTTAAAACTTGTTCATGTTAGACGTGAAACTTACCTATTGTATTTTATCTTTTACACAGCTTATAACGCTATACGTGACTGGAGCACTGAACGCCGTCTTATCACCAGAACATCAGAAGGAGATCCGCCGGTATCTCTATAATCATCAGGCAAGGATCTAGTTGCCAACTGTCCCATCTTACAGTGGATGGAATCAATAATCTTTTGGTGATTGTGTGTAGAATGAAGATGGAGGCTGGGGATTGCACATTGAGGGTCCAAGCACCATGTTTGGCTCAGCCTTGACCTATGTTTCCTTGAGATTGCTTGGAGAGGGACCAGAGAGTGGAGATGGTGCTATGGCAAAAGGTCGAAATTGGATTTTATACCATGGGGGAGCAACTTATATATCATCATGGGGAAAATTTTGGCTTGCGGTATGGAATTAAAATCTTTTACTCCATCTAATTACTGCTTCCATTTTGTTCAACCTGATTAAGGCCTAAAGGATTCCTGCTAAATCCCTGACGTATTTAAGGTACTTGGTGTATTTGATTGGTATGGTAACAATCCACTGCCGCCAGAAGTATGGATGTTGTCATATCGCCTGCCAATTCATCCAGGTTTGTTTTACGCTATTCTATCATCCTTCCCTATTGCTAGGTTATTTCTTGTTGATATGCTTGATGCTATTGTGCAGGTCGAATGTGGTGTCACTGCCGAATGGTGTATCTACCCATGTGCTATGTTTATGGAAAGAGGTTTGTCGGCAAAATCACACCACTTATATTGGAACTAAGAAATGAACTCTACAAAACGCCCTACAGCGAGATTGATTGGGACAATGCTCGCAATCTGTGTGCTAAGGTTTGCTTATCTCTTTCTTCTCAGTGTTGATGCACGTGAGACAATTTATCGACACTATAATTCATGTTCTTATGAGAATATGATGAGCCAGAATTAATCGAAAATCCGAAGTAGATCTTGTTGTGCCAGTGTGGTCCTCGTCGAGTACAGACTCTTTAAGAAGCCGCAAACCAAAAGTACAAAGTTTTTAAGAAGTCACATTGCCAAAGTTCTCTCTTAAATAATTCCCATTGCCAAACTAGTAAGCTTACACAGCTTTTTGTTTGAATAGCAATTTGTCCCACAAACTGTGCTCATTCGAATAATAAAGTCTGAAAAAAATACAGTTTGAGAGATATTTGCTGTACCACTCAGTTTACTAGTCCTTGGTTCAATCTTTAACTCCATCATCTAAAGATATAAGCTGCTTACAAGCTTCATGGGACTGCGTATGTATTCTCAGTTCCATGTTTGTAAGTTGTTACCTTACACTGCTTGGTGCAAGAAAAAGCATGATCTTAATGATCACTTGCTGACATAGACTATTTTGAATCTTTATGACTGATTGGGGTGCATGTTCTATATGAATGTGGTAGAAGTCTTTTTGTTGTACTAGTCATGACTCAGATGCCAATATAGTAGGTGAAAATATCTGACAAGTTTTCCTATAGTTTTATAAAAGGCCAATTTATCTTTATCTTCATGGTATCTGTTTATAATCTAATATCTAAGATTGTTCTTTGAAGTGGTATTGTGTGCTTTATTGTAGGAAGATCTGTACTATCCACGTCCATTGATACAGGATATATTATGGTCCACACTCCATAAATTTTTCGAACCAGTTTTGATGCATTGGCCTGGGACCAAATTGAGGGAGAAAGCTTTGAACCATGTCATGCAGCATGTTCATTATGAAGATGAGAACACTCAATATGTCTGCATTGGTCCTGTGAACAAGGTACTGAAGAATATGATTGCTTGTTAATCCTCCTTTTTTTGTCCTTTTCTTTCTTCAACCATCAAGAAGATCATTGCATCTGTTAACAGGGAGAAGTATCATAATTTCAGTGCTTTGTTTTGTGGTATGACCTTTTAAATTTCTGGTGTTGCTGGCCAGATTTTCCAATTTATACTGTATTGTACCTGCTCCCAAGCCTTATATATGAACTGAACTATATTGTCTAGAGCTTTCTACTTAACTATAGTTGCAGCTCCATGCTCACCTAGTGTAACTACTATCTCCATGGTTTTTAAAGCGTCGCCAAGTCGACGCCTAAGCGTCAGAGCGCCCAGGAAGGTCAAGGCGTCGTGCTCGCCTTAGACTCCTGCCTAAGGCGTCCTTTTTGGACCTCTGAGGCATCTAAGTCGTTGCTTAGTCGGGAAAGACGTCGCCATGGAACACCCCAGTCACGGGAATGATTGAGAGAGAGAGGAGCTCTCTTGTTTAAATAATCAGCTAGTAATAGTAGGCTGCAGGTTGTGCCTACCCATGTCACGGGAAATTGGGTGCCTCTGGAGTAGTAGTAGTAGGCTAGTAGCTGTAGATTGTGATTAAAATACTCAGCTGCTTGTGCCTCTCTGTCTATCTGGTTTAAATACTCAGCTGCGTCACATGGGAAATTGGGTGCCTCTGACATAGTAGTAGTAGGCTAGTAGCTGCAGGTTATGATTAAAATACTCACTTGCATGTGTCTCAATGCCTCTACTAAAATGCTCGGCTGCTTGTGCATGTTGTGATTAACATAAAGCGTCGCCTCGCTTCACACTTTCAGCGCCTAAGCGTTGAAGCACCCCATGAGCGCCTTAAATCACCTTAACACCTTAAAACCATGACTATCGCAACTGCATATGCCATGATTACATCTCGTGAGTAGCATTTGGTTTTGAAATATATATACACTTGACTTGTAGATGGTGGATATCCTCCAATGCCAAGCTAGCGTACGCTAATGCCAAACCTTATACTACATAGTCCTTATAAACATATATAAATGCCAAACAAGCACTGTCTAAATGATTTGACAAGCTTCATATTACGAATTTCTATCCCTTCTCAATTACACGGTGTTAGCAAAACCAAAAACCTATTTTAACGCCATAATATGTAAGATAGTTTTCTTATTCATGTTGGGCCATATTCACATTTTGTACTTGTTGCTTTCTCCATATCTTGTTTATCTAGTGGAGAAATGATTCTCGAATTTGATGATGTGTTATTCTTGTCCGTAGATTGTGAACTTGTATATCAGAAGTTTATACCTGAATGTCTAGATTAGTTTAATATTTCTCAATTATTTATTTTCATATTGTTCAACCGAGCATTGCAAATATCCCTGTGCAGGTACTAAATATGCTTGCTTGTTGGATTGAAGATCCAAATTCGGAAGCATTCAAGCTCCATATTCCAAGAGTCCATGATTATTTGTGGGTTGCTGAAGATGGCATGAAGATGCAGGTTATTACTGTGCCCTAATGAGTTTCTATTTACCTCTTTTACTCTCCATTAAGGCAGCCACTACAACAAGAAACCTATCAATATTTATGTTTTACTGTATTTAGATGGCATTGGAGTTCTATCACATTCAGCTAGTAACCACTTGTTCTGTTCATCTTAGTCCACCTTTAACAATGTATTTAACATGGTGCATCCATCACTAGCTCCTTTTTTACTTTGACCATAAGCAATACAGTTTCTGTCCACCATAGGGTTATAATGGCAGCCAGCTCTGGGACGCAGCTTTCGCAGTCCAAGCTATTGCGGCTACTGGCCTCATTGATGAGTTTGCTCCCACTCTTAAGCTAGCACACAACTTCATTAAGAACTCCCAGGTACATGGTACATGCCTGTTTGTTTATAAGCTACTACTTCCATCCCAATATAAGATGTTTTTATAGGCTATTTTTGCCTACCAAAATGTCTTCTATTTTGGAATAGAGGTCATACCATTCTAGTAAACTTAATACGAAGTACTTACCTTTTGCTATTCTGTGGAAGGTTCTTGATGACTGCCCTGGAGATCTGAGTTATTGGTACCGTCACATATCTAAAGGTGCATGGCCTTTTTCTACTGGTGATCATGGTTGGCCTATATCAGATTGTACTGCAGAAGGACTAAAGGTGATTTAGGTTGTCAGTATTACCAACAGAGAACTTCCTTTCGAAGTTCAAACTTTACCCTTTTGGGATCTAGGAACGTTTTATCTTCCTCCATGTGAAAGCTCTCTGCCATGGATAAGAATCATTGTAGCTATCAGGTGTATATAAGGTTTAGTTCTACTCCTTGACTCTTATCTGCTGGTATTCTTGATATATAGTGCCAAGTGTCATCTGCCAAGTTCATCAGCATAACTATGTAGGAACTTTTATTCTTCTACAATAAGGAAGATCCCTGTCGTGCATGCATAGGAATCATTGTAGCTATCAGGTGTACAAGGCGTAGTATCATTCCTTGGCTTTTATCTGCTGGTATTCTTAACATACAACACCAACTGTCAAATTCATCAGCATAACCATTTTAAAATATTTTCGGCTGGCGGTGGTAGACGCTTGTGGCGATGGACAGGGGTTGTGGAGTTTTAGGGTGGTCTGGCTTTAGGGTCGCCATTGGCGGTTGGATGGTTGAGGCGAGACCTGCAATCCACAGCGTCTTCGACTCTCCGAAGCAGGGGTGTCCTGGTTCTGTCCTTTGCAGAATTGGACCCCCCCCTTCCCCTAGGGGGCTTTGTTGGGTTATGGTGCCCCTGTGCTTGTGTGGTTGGTTTTTAGGCCGTGTTTAGCTTGGAGGTGTCCGTTGTAACTTCTGTCTATCCACCTTTAGTCGTAGTCTTGTTTTGAGTAGTGGGTGTTTCAGCCTTTCCTTAGGCTTGTAAAAATATCTCTTTTTTCTATCAATGAATCGAAACGCAAAGCTTTTGTGTTTTCGCGGAAAAATATATTTTGGCAGTTGATTTTTTCTCTTACTTTCAGGCTGCACTATTGCTATCAAAGATTTCTCCAAAAATTGTGGGCGAACCAGTGGAAGTTAACAGACTTCATGATGCTGTCAATTGTCTGATGTCTTGGATGGTAAAATTTGAACTTCTTGGTTGTGTTAGTTGTAAGTATTTTATCATATTACTTACACAAGAGGGTTTGTAAATCTTGTCTCATGTGAGTAGTCAACCTTTGAATTTTGAAATGGCAAAGATTTTAAAATTTTATAAAGCAGCTCCATATTCGGAGATTCTATGATCGCGTAGCATATTTTTATCAGCAAGTGCCTTTATGCCTTCACGACAAGTACTGGTAACGGTTAAGATGTTTCTTCATATTAAATAGTGTTTCTACGATCTATCAACAAAGCTATTAAAATCATAAAGCAGCACTGCTACTAGTAGAGTAGTGCTATTTACTAAACAGCAGGTATGGTGGAACCGTGGAGTGATCGGTAGTTTTAAATCAGAGCAACTTACTTTTGTTTTTATATCACTAGACTTTGGGCCTGGGATAACATATATATTGATCTTCTGTGAACAACACTCCTTGAAGATCAACAAAATATATTTTGAACTCTTCAAAGTAGTGTTGCCATAGTTCTCTTCTCTATGTTTATTTGGTTTCCTTATTTATACTGCATGCAAGTTTCTGCCTGTGAAGCGCATGCCTAATAAATTTATTTTATTTTCACAGAATGATAATGGTGGCTTTGCAACATATGAACTCACGAGGTCTTATGCCTGGCTAGAGGTAAGTTGAAATTCTTTGAGGACCCTGCCTCCATTTGCCCATGCTGTGCTCTCATTCGAACTAGTTGTGTGCTTTCTGGTTCTTAATGTGAAATATGGAATACCAAGTCAAAAAAGGCAGGCACTTTTTTTAACAATTCATAGTACAAGTTTGCTGGAGATTCAATATTTGCTTTGAAACGTGCAACCAATTGTGCGTAATATGATCTTATATTTTCCAAACATCCTTCCATCTGAATGTCCAATGTGTTTTACCTATATTGATATGCTTTATTGAACTGTTCAGCTTATCAACCCTGCTGAAACCTTTGGGGACATTGTGATTGATTACCCGTAAGATATAATAACCCCTTTACTATTGGTTCTTATGCTGCTTCCACAGAGAAGATAAGCTGAATTAATTGCAACACTCAATTGGTGGCAGGTATGTGGAATGTACTTCAGCAGCAATTCAGGCCCTGACATCATTCAAAAAGCTCTATCCTGGGCACCGCAGAAAAGATGTAGATGACTGTATGAACAAAGCTGCTAATTACATAGAGAGTACTCAAAGAAGCGACGGTTCATGGTTAGTTTTCACACTTCATGCTAAAGAATACAAGTATGACATGCATTTAACATTCTGTGTTGTTCTCTACTTTTTCTGTAGGTATAGCTGTTGGGCTGTTTGTTTTACCTACGGCACATGGTTTGGAGTGAAGGCATTAGTTGCTGCCGGCAGGACGTTCAAGAATAGTCCTGCAATCAGAAAGGCATGTGACTTTTTGATGTCAAAAGAGCTTCCTTTTGGTGGATGGGGAGAAAGCTATTTGTCATGTCAAAATCAGGTAAATTCATTTATTCTTTTTCTCCCACTTTCACCTTTAACAACTGCATGCGTGTCCATGACTGGCACAATAAACATCACTTTAAAAAATGATCAGCTAGTAGTTAAAAAGTATCGTATTCCTTTTTTTATGGCAAGTATCGTATTCCTTGTACAGTGATGTATTTGAGACAAATATGTATGTGTGTATTTGAAGTTCAGTCGACTGGCAATTGCTGCAATTGTATAAGCACGTGTCACGGCAACATCTTCAGTCATCTACAGTGCTGCTTCTTGCAGCAGGTTAGTAGAGGCATGGCTTAGATCAGCACTAGTGTAGCTGATCGTGTGCACATAGAAGCATGACCTGGGTGTACTGCTGGCCGGACAGCAGATGTATAAGAGGAGGTTGCAATGTGTAGCAACATAACTGTGAATATTCTGAAAAGGAAGGAAGGCTCCCAAAGCTGAAGGGGGCTGGACCAAAATCCACCGTCTGCTCTGCCTTACTCTGTTTTCCCTGTCTCATGTCCTCGCCGCTGATGGGTGTAGAGCTCGCTGCGTGTGTGTGTCCACCGGAAAGAGTGAGGCGAGAGTAGCATCTCGGGTCCTTACATAGTCATGCTCGTGATTATTTGGCCAACAGTCTTCCTGGGATCATAAGAAACTTTGTTCCAACCTGTAATCATCTATTGGCTTGCATTCAATTAGGTTTACACCAATCTTGAAGGCAAGCATGCTCACGCAGTCAACACTAGCTGGGCGATGATGACCCTAATTGACGCAGGACAGGTGCATTTACATTTTCTTGTGGATTGTGATACCATAAACATAATGCGTTGATTCAAAATGGTACTTAAATATCCGTTGGTTACAGGCTGATAGAGATCCAACACCTCTGCATCGAGCAGCGAAGATTTTGATCAACATACAATCGGAGGATGGGGAATTTCCTCAACAAGTAAGTCAGGAATCCTTTGCATCTCATAGATTTTCCTCAATGTAAAACTTTGCTCTACATGAAGGTTTTTGTAAACAGAACTGTGCACATGAACGCGTTCTAGATAGTTAGATGTGACTATCCAAAACAGCAAAACCTACTAACTGATAGACTGGACAAAATAAATGGTGCATGAAGATCTCCATAGAACACAACCAATATTACCAGATCTTTGATAGTAGGGAACCTTGGGTGTTACGTGGCTGATTTGTATTTGCTGCACTTAACAGGAGATTATGGGAGTCTTCAACAAGAACTGCATGATCAGTTACTCCCAGTACAGGGACATCTTCCCTATCTGGGCGCTCGGAGAGTATCGTTGCCGAGTATTGGCTAAGAAATAGTACCACATTTCTTGGGCCAGAGCATATGGCTATGTGCATCCGATCTTTGTTGTTCTGTTTGGTTGGGGTGTACATGCTGGAACAGTGTATTTTTGCAATAATGTAGCTATATTCAGGTTAGATATGGTAGATCATGACTTTTCCCCCTTTGATGGAGAAGTAGAAAAGCAAATTAGTTTGTACATCCAAATCTGGTGAAAGTTACTGCATCTGAAGGGGTATATATGTATACTGCTTGTGAATGGTCTCGGGTTTCTTGGCGCAGTTTTTGTCCAGTTAATGCAAAGAAAGTTTGTACTACATCTTATCTGTTGAAAGTTACTGCATATGAAGGGGTATGTATACTGCCTGTGAATGGCATCGGGTTTCTTGGCGCAGTTTGTGTCATCTTAATCCAAGGTAATGTGCATTGCTTTTTGAAGGAAATAAGGTAGACGATTTCTCGACCTTATTACTTCATTTTCCCCAAAGCCAGAGCTCTTCTACAATTTTAATTACAAGGCCTTGAAAGAGAAATAGAAACAAAACCAAACAAGGACTTAACCTAGAAGCCCATTGATTGATGGTGATGGGGCCTGAGCGAGAGCGAGAAGTCGTCAGCGATCTACCTTATATTTACAACCAGTATATTTTATTTTGACCGTAAAACCGTTGGGGAGCCCCTGCGGTGTAATTTTTTATAGATTAAAAAGGAAGAACCCCAAGACAGGGTTCAAAGAAGAGTAATTACATGGTACTGTACAAAGAAACAAAAAGGGCAACTATGCTAAGATGGAGAGAAGGTAAGCAAAAACCAGCGAGAACTTCCTAAAAAAAGGAACTCTAAAACGAATTCAGCCAAGACTCAAGCGGCGCTTTGTGCTGTGGTTTAATCCTATTAGCAACAAGCTGCAAGTCGTACTTGAAGACCCCCCTCCACGCTTGGAGTGAAGGTGTTTTCCCTTCAAAGATCTTCCTGTTTCTAATTTTCCATATTTCCCATAGAGCACAAGAAAGTGGCCTTTGCTCTACTAAAAGTTTCAGCAATGTCGTGATCTGACGTCCAAGTAATACCCAATTTTCTCCACACTTTTGCAGCAAATGGACAATTGAAGAAAAGATGCTCACTTGTTTCTCTCTCCTGCGGGTGCAAAGAGCGCAGTTATACCCTGAATTTAAGTGCCAATGCTTTCTGCCGATCATGTCTCTAGTATTCAGCCGATCCACCAAAAAAAGGCATATAAAGAACTTCTGTTTTTGAAACCCCTTGCTCTTCCATAGCTTCTTAAAGATTGGCTACGCCACCAATCCGGCAAACATAAATTTATAGAACGCTGCCGAAGAACACAGGTTACCTTGCTGAAGAAATGACAATGCATCATGCTGTAGCAATCGGTCACCATCCACCTTGTGTGCCAATAACAGCTCTGAATTTTTTTGTAGCTCATCCCAAGCCTGAACCGGGATAGGAATAGCAAAGTAATTTGCCATCTGTTCAATACTTGAGCAGTTCAACATTGATTGTAAGGAGATATCAGTGTCAATAACAAAAGAGTATATTCTAGGAAAATAGTGTGCTAGTAGGTTTTCATTCCACAAATCTTTCCAGAACAGTACGGCCTCTCCATTCTCTGGCACGCACACAACAACACTTCTAAACATAGTGAAATTTTTGCATACGTCTCTCCACCAAAAAGATCCAACCGGACCAATGGACTGGGGTACTGCAGAGTGGTAGTAGGACTTCCACACCATATTAACCCAGGGTGTATCATGGTGATTAATTTTTTTGAATAAGTGCTTCATAAGAAGTGCATCATTCTGAATCTCTAGATTAATCACACCCAAGCCTCCCTTTTCCTTTGGTTTGCACACCATTTCCCAAGCCACCAATGAATTATGTTTATCTTCATCTCTTTTTGCCCATATGCAATGTCTCCTAGCACGATCCACCACCTTAATCAGTCTTATTGAGTTTTAGCATGCACATGTAAAAGGTAGGGAGAGCAGAGAGAACTGGGTTTACAAATGTGAGCCTTCCGCCATAGTTCAGAAACCGAGAGCATGCATTAAGCCTTCTCTCCACACTATCCATGAGGGGAGCAAGATCAAGGATAGTAGGTTTGGTAGTACCTAAAGGCAGCCCCAAGTAAGTGAAAGGCATCTTCCCCATAACACACCCAAGGAATTCGGCAAGACATGTTGCAAACATGGGGTCAATGTTAATTGGTACTAGACAAGATTTGTGGAAATTGACCTTCAGACCAATCGCTTGTTGGAAAGTAAGCAATGCTGAATTTAAAACTTCTAGGTGCTCAAAGCTAGCCTCCATGAACAAGAGTGTGTCATCAGCGTATTGTACAATCGAGAAATCCTGACCATCAAAAATAACAGGAGCAACGAGTTTACCCTGAGCATATAGATCGTGATCATGTCTTACAACAGTTCAGCTCCCTCAACAAACAAAAGTGGTGAAAGAGGATCCCCTTGGCGAACTCCTCTTTTACAAAAGAAACTCTTTCCCGGTACACCATTAAGTAGAACAACAGAGGTGGCTGAGGCTAAGATATTACTAATCCAAACAGTCCATCTATCATCAAAACCTTTCTTTTTCAAAATTTGAAGAATGGCCTTGTGTTCAATCATGTCAAACGCCTTTTCAAAATCTAATTTCATGATTATAGTTTTTTTCTCCGAATGTTTGCTGTGGTAAAGATATTCGAAAGACCATGCGAGACAATCTTGAATTGTCCTAGTTTTTATGAACCCATACTGATTTTTGTGAACCAAATCCAAAATTCTTGACTGCAGTCTGTTAGCGATATATCGGTTACAACCAGTATATTATGGGATGATATATCGGTTGCAATAACATCTTATATTATGAGGCGGAGGGAGTAGACACCATGCCCAAATTTTTTCAAAGGCTACGGTAGACACAATTTGACATTATCCTTTCTCACACATAGACAGTAGGTTCACATGAAAACATATATGAGTATTTGCATGGAATTCTCAAAGATATTATAAAGGAAAAAATCTACAGGGTCTCAATCCCTATAGAAATCCTGAGCAAATCCTATGAATGAAAGGAGGCCTATGGAAATCATGTCACCACATTAGTCATGCTGTGGTGGAAGGCATCGTCCGTCAAAGACTACATGTATTTATTGAATTTGGCAAGAAAACAGAAATAAAATATTACAATCTAATATGTTTTCTCTACCACATCAATGTCATGTCTACATCCTCCGACTCAGCACCGGCGGGTAGCTCGATGGATCACTGTAGCAGGATTTTTATTTTCTATAATTCTTTTTTGGTTGTGTGTATCTGTAATGCAATTAGTCACTTTGTTGTTACAGAGACTGAGTGTAGCTGGTATCTTTTTTATATTAATATATATTCTTTATCACAAAAAAAGAAGGCTGGCCAGCACAATCTCAACATTTGCATATATAAATCCCCTATCCCAGGACACATTCTCTGCCCAACCCAAAAAGGAAGGAACTCAAAGGGCGTGTTTGATAGCCTACATTAGATCCAGACAAACCCGTTGGCGACGAAAACAGCCAGTTTGGTTACCTACGTCCCCCCAGTTGTGTCCAATGCGCTTCTCAAAACAGCCCAGAGCTAGGCCCAGGGACAACGACCGAATCAGCCGTTTCCATGGAGTCAGCCTCGGGTGGGCGCAAAATGGGCTGCCGCCGCCCAATCGTTGCACGCGTAGGGAAGCGCGGGAGATGCAAAACAACTCCCTCCCCACTCTCTCACTCTACTGTCACCGACCATCGCTCTACCACACTCTCTCTATGTCCTATCAGAGAGACCGATGGCCTCCTCCTCTCCTCCTCCGCCGCCTCCAGTCAGCCTCCCCGCCGGCTAGGTGGTACCCCACATGAATACAACACCCCGCAAGCAGATCAGGCGCGTCGTCCACCACGCCATCGCCAAGTACGAGGCAGGGGGATTGAGGAGCGCGGCCACACAAGTCGACCCCGCCATCATTCCCTCTTTGAGGTGTGCGTCACCGATATCCAATAGGCCTCGCAAGGTGCCCATAAGGGCGGCGGCGGTCGAGGCGATGCAATCACATCGGGCCTTTTCCCTGTTCCAACCCGCTTCAGCCCTAACCCGACCGTCCATGCATTGAGGGCGGCGACCATCACCGTGAGAGCGCTAGGGTCGAGCCGAGAGATGGCGGGGTCATCGTCCTTCAGGCCCGTGTCGAGCGGGACCTGCCGTTCCCGCTGGGGTTCAATCCAGTTCCGGTAGGGTTTTTTCCCATGTCGTCGGCCTTCCTGGCCGGATTAGCGGCATCAGCAGCGGATGGCGTCTCGTCGGGGAAGGTCACAGCAGGACGACCGCTCCTGCCGTCGCTGTGATGGCCCGATCCGCCTCGGCTTCACCAACCACTCCGGGGATAAGCCGTCAACCGCTCCGCGCAGGTGAGGGTTTTCTTTTCCGATCAGTAATTGTTGCTAGGGACAAATTGGTAGGATTCCTTATAGATTGTGTTTGTGCTTGTTAGATTGGAATGCTTTCCTTGTATATTAGCTTCTATACATTGCACATTGTAGATTTTCTCCAATTTGGTCCGATTCAATTGTGTGCATTGTACAATTCTTGCTAGTTTAATTGGCATGTGTGCATTGTGTATCTTGTCATTGTGATCTTGCTTTCTTAGAATGTAGCTTGCCACCCTTCCATTGCTAGTTGGTTTTGCACACTGTCATTGCAATTTGCTTGTGCACATTGCAATTTCCTTGTATTCTGATCACTTGTGCTCGACAAGGTACCCAAGCAGGACTGGACACCTTATTGCATGAACACAGTTCCTGCTGTGCCATGATACGAGTACTTCATCCGAGACGTCCCTCCCTTAACCGCTAGACCTGACCTCAACCGCTTACTGGTGGAAGTGAAGGCGAAGAAGAACGAATAGCAGGGCCGTCGTCGTCGCATTGGACACCACAACAATGATGAACTCCCTCATCGCTTCTATGTCCAGATCAAGAGCACAAACATGATTGCACTTCAGCTCCTGGACTGCATGAAGGCGGTGGTGCTGAAGCAGCTACAGATAAGGAAGCGGGTCTGCGATGTACCCCTCGATACCTCCTCCTTCTAGGAGTACGGTGTCCAGCTACAGATGTTGGAGGGCAAGTTGTACTTTCTCAAGGACCGGCAGGAGTTCGCGTTGAAGATCAATCTGTGGGTTGGTGACGTCCCCGCCTTCAAGTACTTGAACACGTAGAGGGGCTTCAAGGCGACTCTCTTCAAGGCTTTCAACAACATAGAGGAGTTGATCACCTGCGATAAGCTCATATGATCATCCTCTGCTGTTTATTGTACATAGTAGTACTTTGTAGTTTATGTGCTCTGATTGTACTTCGAACTAGTCTCTTTTGGTTTAGGGGTGTGTACCCCTGACGTGAACAACTTACCCCTAGCTAGTATAATTTCTATGATTTGTTCTCATGTGTTGTGTTAATTTTTGTTGATGTGTTCATGTGATGTGGTAAGACACCATATTTAAATGTGATGAGTGTATCGGCTTTGTGTGCAAAGTGAGGGAACCTGGCTAAGCACCAAACAATTTTTTTTGTATCTCCTAAAAAAACAGGCTACCAAATGGACTACATTTCTATCCAACACATACGACTTAGACTACCAAACAAATTGCAGATGTTGACCCAACCCGTGTTCTCAACCGGCAGTGTCACGACCAGCACTGTCGGACCAGGCCAAAAATCAACTGTAGACTACTAAACAAGCTCAAAGTGAGTGCCTCTGAATCAGCGGCGCCTTCACTTTCAAACCTCTTTGGGATGAGCTTCTCCGGCTTGTCCCGAGCACTTCGGATCCCTCGCGATAGCTCATATCTTTGGATCTTGTAGTCCCGGTACACTAGCGGGAAGGTATGGATCTTGTATCTGCATGCATCTTGCATTATCTGGAAACCCCCTTTTGTTTGACAATTTATCTGGAAACCCATTGTTTGCCATGTATTCGAAATACTCAGCAAACACTAAAAACAGGTCAGCTAATGCGACGTTGCCGCACAAGCTTTGCTGAGTGTTTTTTGTTAGAGTAGTTGCCATGCATAAACAAGTCAAGTCTCTTGCCATTACTAGTAACTGCACTAATTTAGTACTCCCTCCTTTTCATAATATAAGATGTTTTAACTTTGTGAATATAATGTATCTAGACGTTTTTTAGTATATAGATTTGGAGAGATTCACTCCAAATCTAAATACTAAAATACATTACCTTCACAAACCTAAAATATCTTATATTTTTAGACCGAGGGAGTAACTGTACTAGTTGTTCCTTGCGTATCCCATAGTTGGTCTTCGAGACCGTTGGATATATTGATTTCGATTCTTACTTGAGAAAGAGGGATTTATGTGTCAACCTGCAGGTTTTTACGGATCCTACACGACCCTTACACTTGTATTGTCTTTAGAAGGCTATTTATGGCCTTAAGCAGGCTCTTCATGCTTGGTCATAAGACAAAATAGTTTTTCCCGGAAAACTAGGAGGCACCACGAAGACGATTAGGGTTCTAGTGGATCTTGGTGGCGCACGTTGATCTTTGACGCGACACGGAGGGATCGAGAAGTGTTGATCGATGAGTTCTTCTGCTGAACGCGAGAAAAATAAGGTGGGGAGCTCGCAGTACCAGGCTCGTACCCAATTGTAAGAAGCAATGGGGAAATTGGATCTTACAAAGGAGGATGTGTAAGCCCCTTGTGCTCGATGATGTTGTCGAGGGCGCAAAGCCGAAGTGGATGCTGGCAGGGAAGATCTTGCACCAGAATTCTTTCCACATCCAGACTATCACCAATGCTCTGCAATCGACATGGGGTAACCCTAGGGGTTTGGAGTTTAGATCGGTGGGCGAGAATATCTTCGTCGCCGAGTTTGATTTTCAGCGTGATCGGGATCGTGTGAGAGATGGTGCATCGTGGCATTGAGCAAAAACGCGGTGATTCTGGAGGAATTTATTGAATGTATGCATCCATCCGAGCTCAAGTTTGATAAGCTGCGATTACGGGTTAGGGTCCTTAACCTACCTTTCCGTCTGAGGAACCCTATGTGGGGCATGGCCATAGCAAAGGACATTAACAAAATGCTTCACATGTAGCGTTCGATCCCGTTGGTGGTTACCTGAGGGAACGGGTCACTGTGGATGTGACAAAGCCCTTGAGGAGGGGTATCTTAATCGACTCGACTGCGAGAAAGGTGAGGGATTGGTATGAATTCCAATATGAATAGCTACCCTACTTCTACTTCTCATGTCGTTTAGGACACTCAGATTTACTTTGTTAGACGCCTGGTATGAGAGATGATGATGGGAATTTACCATATGGGGCAGGGCTGATGGTGCCGGACGAGAGGAAAAAGTCTAGTTCAAATGATAATTATTCTAGGGAACAATTTGCTGGTCAAAACAATAGATGGGAGACGAATACCTCGAGCAATGCTCGTGAGAAAGGAGCTGAGGTGAATTCTCCACCTAGAAAGCAAGATGGTCGGAAGAGGAAGGGAGAAAATCTGAAACCAGTTTATCAGAAAGTTGGGGTGCAACAACCATAGGAAACTGAAGGGCTTGAGGGCAATAATAAAATGGTTATCTTTAATGCATAGCCGGTGGTTGGTAATGGCGGGATGTCGATTGAAGAGGTAGTAGGAGAGACCTTGCCAAAGAAGAGGAAGACTCCCAGCACGTCAGTTAATTCGGAAGAGGCTATGTTACAGCCCTGTCTATTCCAATGAGTTGTCTAGGATGGAATGGCTAGGGTCTTGGGAACCCTTGCGCCATTCGAGAGCTTCACACTATGGTGAGGCAAGATGGGCATGTTTTGGTTTTCATTATGGAGAAAAAAATGCAAGATCTACGAGGAACACTAGGCTTCGCCGGGTGTTTTGTAGTGAATAGTGAAGGTCTCAATGGAGGGATAAGATTATTCTGGTCAGCTGAGTATGATGTGGATGTAAAAAAATGTAGTACCAGCCATATTGATGCTATGGTGCGGAAGAAAGATCAAAACTCCTCGGAGTGGTATTTCACTGAGTTTTATGGGGCACCAAGAGCTGAAAATAGGCACCATAGCTGGCGTTTCTTAAGAACCTTATATGATATTGATCATTTGACATGGCTTTATATGGGGGATTTCAATGAAACTATGCACGCTTCTAAGCAGTTCTCTAGAGCAGCCATACCGGTATGGCAAATGCGTAACTTTCGCGATGTTGTTGATGCTTGTCGGCTACAAGGTCTCGGATGGTCTAGGACAGCATATACTTGGGACAATCGTCAAGATGGTAACACAAATGTTAAGGCAAGATTGGATTGAGCATACTAGAGTCAGACACCTCGTTTCAGCTAAATCAGATTATTGTTTTGTTTTGGTTGAGCTTCGTGAACGGTTGTGTGAACAGAGCAGAGGTGCTAAACCTTTTTGGTAAGAAAATGTGTGGAAAACCCACTCAGATTATGAGAAGATGGTTACTAATAATTTGGAAAAGGGAGCTGGGCAACGTGGCCTGCATAGGGTGGTTGATGCTTTCCAGTCTCCGCCAGGGCCGGCTCTATATTCTGATCCAACCACACATTTTTTTAGTCTATGATGCCTATAAATAATTAGTAAGCAAGACAGAAAAATGAAAAGAGTGGCCAAATAAAACAAGTAGTGTTTCATGCTAGTTTGATTACCTCAAATATGCGTCAGTGCTTCACAAAAAAAGCTTCTTCAGGACGTTTCTAGATGCAAAATCATTGAGGACAATCTCAAGATCAATCACAAAAAAGGTTTATTTGAGCATTACTTATGCTCATCCAAGGACTTTTCATTGACCTCATCATCGGCATTTCAATTCTTATCATCGTCTTGTCCAAGTTCATGGTATTTCCTTTGATTATCATTATTGCCATCAACATTATGTTTGCCGGAAAATACTTTGATGACTAAACACGTATCGAGGGAAGGGTCGCAGGGATGAGCAGACCCGTAAGGGAGAGCTGGTGTGGGATTGAGGCCATGTGGGGTAGAGACAAGTAGAGTTATGTGCCGCAGATCAGCAGCCGATTGCCGATTGGATGCAATCCCTTGCCTTTCTCCATGGTTCAGGCGGTCGAGAAACTGTCGCAGACTCATCACATAGACATATTGCGTCGGCTGAGAACCTAGGATTGACCGTGTTGTTTGTATAGCTGCGTGAAGTATGCATTTCCGTGTCACCTGCTCCCCCAGATTAGCCCATATGCCTTCTCTCTAAAATATTTTCAGCCAAAAACAATAAAACGCAGACTATAAAACACATACATGTACAGTCTAGAGGATGGGATCCCCATAGCCATATGGACCATAGACGCTTGCACTAGGTTGCCTAGGGTCAGAGCCGGGCCTGGTCTCTGCAAGGCAAGCTGGGCCCCTGGGGTGCTGAGGATTTTGAGTGTTTGGCGCGGACAGTGAAGAAGCTCATACAAAAACTGATTATTTTGCGAGCTAACTCGGTGGGCCGTGGCCCAAGCAAGGAAGGAAAGGCCGTCGTGAAAAAGCTTCGACGAGCCTTGCATCAAGAGGTAATTTGGATGCGGCAGTGTTCCCGCGTTCTCTAGTTACGTGAAGGGGATAGGAATACATCATATTTCCACACATGTGTAGCCCAAAGAAAAATAATGAATAAAATCAAATTATTAGAGAGGAATGATGGTACTTGTGTGGTAGTATGGATCGAGGTTCATGCAGAACTCCAGAATTTCTATCAATCCTTGTGTTCCTCCCAAGGATTTAGTAATATGGATGATCTTCTCAATTGAATGATGCCATGGATAGAGTTTATTCTGAGGAGGAGGTCGGAGTGGCTTTATTTCAAATGGCTCCGTCTAAGGCGCCGGGTGTTAATGGCTTCACGGCAGGGGTTTTCCAGCGCCATTTGAATCTTCTAAAGCAAGATGTGGTTCAGGTCGGTTTTGTATTTTTTGAATGGTGGTGTGCTACCTACGGGAATGAATGGCACCTCTATCACGCTTATTCCTAAGGTATGGCATCCACAAAAGATTTCACAATATAGTTGATCTCTCTTTGCTCCGTTCTTTACAAGATCGGGGCTAAATGTATTGCCAATAGACTTCGTTGTTCTGGATTATTGATGAAAAACAAAGTGCTTTCGTCCCAAAACGCTTAATTACTGATAATGTGCTAATTGCCTATGAAAGTGTCCATGGAGTAAATAGCACCGGAAGTCACACAACTTGACATATGTGCACTTAAGTCACAGAACTTGCAAACTAAACTAATAAGTCATACAACTTGCGAACACGTGCATCCGTGGTCACAAAACCGG
Source organism: Avena sativa (assembly GCA_916181665.1). NCBI lineage: Eukaryota > Viridiplantae > Streptophyta > Magnoliopsida > Poales > Poaceae > Avena > Avena sativa. Next base: position 73,431,684 of record OV702294.1, on the reverse strand, counting down.
TCAACCGGTGGTTTTTGACCAAAACTGATTATAGACATACTAAATTTTTACAAAGAAAACCTTAAGAATATATCTTTATGATTGCAAGTGTATAGCTCACTAGGAAAACTGGCGGCAGCTTCCAAGTTTACTGGAGCTTTTTTTGAAAAAGTATAAAAAAGATTTTTTTAGGACTCCAAAAAATCTAAAAAAAACATGCACAAATATTTATACATTCCGACGGTATTCAAAAAAATTTAGACAAAAATACATTTTATTTTGCAAAATACAAAAAAAACCTCTGATAGATATACGTGCTTTTTTATACTATGTACACAGCTGGGATTTTTTTCTTTCTGTAGCCTAAAACAAAATGAGTACGGTGTGCCGATATTTGTTACTGAAATTTGTACTTGTATATATTTTCTCTATTAATTATGATTAGAATACTTTTATCCTAAGTTAAATATCTTCAAGATAGACTAAGTCTACAAAAAACATGATAACATATAGTCTTATTTATATAGGACGAAAATTTGTTCTGTAGAAGTATGGGAGATTATTGTAAAAATTTAGTCTGTCTATGACCGGTTTTGGTCAAAAACCACCTAGTTGACCGGTTTTGTGACCACGGGTGCACGGGTTCACAAGTGGTGTGACTTGTTAGTTTAGTTTGCAAGTTATGTGACTTAAGTGCACATGCGAGACAAGTTATGTGAGTTTCGATGCCATTTACTCGTGTCCATGCCATGAGAAGGAGGAAGAAGGGAAAGAACAGGTCATGTGCTATTAATATAAGCTCGACATGATGAAAGCATATGATCACATGGAATGTCATTATCTCGAGGCTATCATGCTCAGACTTGGTTCTAGTGATGCTACTGTGAGACTGATTTTGAAATGCGTGAGTTTAGTCAGGTTTATAGTCAGGGTGAATGGAGAACTTCTGCAGTATTTCACTCCATCGAGGGGTCTACAGCATGGCGATCCTATTTCACCTTATTTACTCCTTTTGTGTTCACAAGGCTTCACTACCCTCCTGAATAACTTTGGTGGTGCGTATGTGGACAGTGGAATCAAATTGAGTGCCAACTCCCCGTGGATCAATCAACTGCTATTCGTGACGACAGTTTTATTTTTATGAAACCATGTGCATGGAGCGGGGATCGGCTTAATGAAATTCTGCGCATATATGGTGAATGCTCTAGTCAGTGCATTAATAAAGAGAAGAGTTCTATTTTCTTTTCTCACCAGATCATATGCGGTAGACGGTGAAACAGATCACTGGAATTGCAGTTGAGGATTTCAGTGAAAGATACTTGGGCTTGCCCATGGCAGTGGGGCACATTACCAGTGAATCTTTTGATTATATTGCAGAGAGATACGCTGTAAAATTCAAGGATGTGAAAGGATGCTCTCATGTGGGGGAAGAGAAATTTTTCTGAAAATAGTCATACAACCAATTCTTCTGTTGTTCAGTATGAATTGCTTTAACTGACGAAGAAGTTATGTAAAAGCTTCACGTCAAGTACAGACAAGTCCTCGCAGCAAAATCTTTCGGCTTGAAAACTCGTGGCCGACTCACTCAGCCTTCCCTTCGCTCGTCTCCTCAAACTGGTCCAGCGTTGGGGCTGCCCACTCCCATATGTCCAACATTGGCCAGCTTAGCCTTCGGGTTAAGCGTGTCCGCTCTGCTGCTCGGACTTGGGCTCGGTCCCGGCGCCTCCCCTCTGTCTACCTTGCCAATTGTAGAACGGTTATCTGCCTCCTCGATCGGCTTGAAGAGAAACGTCTGCTCTCTCCCTCTGAACGTTCCTTGCGCTGCTTAGCTAAGACCCACCTTAGACTTACCAACGCTTCCCTTGCTTCCTAATGGCGCCAACGTGCAAAGATTCGCCAATGCACGCTTGGAGACGAGAATTCCAGATATTTCCACCTCTGTGCCTCTGGGAGGCTGCGAAAAAACTAAATAAAAGTTCTAAATGATGACGATGGAGGACTCATTTTCTCCCATGGGGCCAAAGCCCAAATTCTCCATGACTTTTTCAAAAATCTCCTCGGCCTCTCCCTCCCTGTCTCCAACCTCCAGAACCTTCCTCACCTTGTCTCCTCTACCTCTCTCACCTCCTCTCAAGCCGCCTCCCTCATCAGACCTTTCTCCCTGGAGGAGTTGAAAGCCGCTGTCCTTTCTATGAACGACAACTCAAGTCCTGGCCCCCGATGGCTTTGGCCCTTCCTTCTACAAGAAGAATTGGGATTTGGTTCAAGGCAACCTGATGGCCTCTCTTCGCGATTTCCACTCTGCCACTGCTGACCTTAGGCCTATAAACAAATCCCACGTTGTTCTCCTTCCAAAAAAAGTTGGAGCAAACCAGCCTGATAACTTTCGGCCTATCTCCCTTCAAAACGGCTGCCTCAAATTCCTCTCCAAATGCCTCACCATCAGGCTCCGTGAGCTCATCCCTTACCTTGTCCATCCGGATCAAACCGGGTTCATCTCTGGCAGGTCTATCACGGAAAATTTTGTCTACGCGGCAGATATTGTCCAATCTTGTCATAAAAGATCTGCCCCTGCCGTGGTCTTCAAACTCGATTTTCGCAAAGCGTTTGACTCTATAAGCTGGGAAGCCCTTGACCTGATCTTGGAAGCAAAAGGCTTCCCGGAGCTTTGGAGAACTTGGATTAAAATGCTTAATGTCTCTAGACAAACCGCGGTTCTCCTTAACGGAGTCCCTGGAAAATGGATCCAATGCCGTCGTGGCCTTCGGCAAGGCGACCCTCTATCTCCTTTCCTTTTTAACCTTGTTGCAGATGTTCTTCAACAACTCCTGCGCCAGGCCTCTCGCGAGGGGCTTCTGCTTCACCCCCTCATTGATGATCTTCTTTGCCCTATCCTCCAATACGCCGATGACACTCTTATCATCATCCGTGCTATCCCAGAGCATGTGAACCACCTCAAAAGCCTTCTGGACAAATTCTCTGCTGCCACCGGCCTGGCCATCAATTTCCACAAAAGCACCTTTGTCCCTATACACACTCCTTCTGATATCGCCAACAGTATGGCAACCTCTTTCGGCTGCTTTGTTTCCTCTTTTCCTCAAACCTACTTGGGTCTCCCTCTTTCCTTGCATAAGTTTCGGCTTTCAGACTTTGGCCCCATCATCAACAAGAGTGACATGCGCCTGGCCGGCTGGCGTGGTCGCTCCTTACCCATTGGAAGCCGTCTCATTCTTGTAAACTCTGTCCTCTCGGCCATGCTTTCCCATGCTATGAGCGCTGGCTCCCTCCCTACGGGGGTAATTGAGGCCATTGACAAGCGCCGCAGAGCTTTCCTTTGGACGAGCGAGGAGGCCTGTTCTGGAGGCCATTGCAAAGAGGCTTGGGTCGATGTTTGCAGCCCAAAAAACCTTGGGGGCCTTGGGGTTCTTTCCATCCCCGCCCAAAACTCGGCTCTTCTGTCAAAGTTCCTCACAAAAATCCACTCATCCTCCGATGCCCCGTGGGCCTGCTGGTTTCGACGCCAGTATGGCTGGTCTCTCCGGCGGGATCTTGGCGACACTCACTATCTTGACACGCCTATTTGGAAAAATATCCTCGCTGGTCTTCCCACCTTCCGTTCCATCTCCTCCACTAAGGTGGGCTCTGGGTCAGCTACCTCCTTCTGGCTCGACCATTGGCTAGGACCGTCTACCTTGAGCGATCGGTTCCCTGCCCTCTTCTCTCATGTCACCCGCCCCAACACCTCGATTTTGTACGTCTCTGATCATGGTCTGACTACCTCTCTTGTTCCTCGCCTATCGCGCTCGGCTACTACGGAGCTTACTACTCTCATGACTGAGGTTCCCTTCGCCGCCCTTGACCCTGAGATTCTGGACACTCGAGTATGCCGCCTCACTAACAAAGAACTTTCAAACAAGAGTTTCTATGTCCATGCTTTTAGGCACTTGCAGATTGATGACCAGGCTACTTGGGTGTGGGGCAACGCCGTCCCTCTACAGTGTAAGATCTTCTGCTGGCTTTGCTTGCCGCCAACGGCTCTCCACCAACGAACGCCGCTTTCGACATCAACTCTCCTCCTCGGCATCCTGCCCCTCTTGCCCTCTTGATGAAGACACGGATCATGTGCTGCACAACTGCCACCGCGCTCTGGAAGTCTGGAGATTCTTCTTCCCTGCTTTGCGTGGAGTCTCCACCAGCTCCCTGGGAGATCTCATGGTTGCTCGATGTCGCAATCCCGAGGAAACGATGGTATGCGTTGCTATCGCATGGAACATCTGGAAATGCAGAAACACGCTGGTCTTCAATGCTCTCGATGAGCCTCTCGCGGCTACTACCCGCCGATGTATTGATGATATCCGGCTCTGGGCTCATAGATGCAAGAAACCTGGAACTATGTCCAGATTAATTCGGTGGTGTAATAGAACTGACCCTCCTTAAGCTATTTGTAACCCCCTTTCCCTCTCTGCCCTCTAATACCTTGTAAAAGAACAATTGGTCCGATGATATGAAAGTTCAGGCTGGCGGGTTACGCCAGCCGTAGTCCCGTTCAAAAAAAATCAAGTACAGACAAGTATTGGTGGAGTAGTTCCTTAGATCAGAGATCACTGCACTGGGTCTCATGGAAAGAATTAACAAAGTCAAAGGCGTATGACTGTATGGGCTTTAGGGACATGGAATTTTTCAATATTGCGTTGCTCGGCAAGCATTGGAGGATGATAATTTAACCTAATTCCCTATGCGCCAGAGTACTTAAGGGCAGATATTATCCAAATTCAGATTTCTTACAGGTTGTTGTCCCGTCCACAGCGTCAGCGACGTGGCAGGCTATTGTGGCGGCTAGAGAAGCTATACAACTGGGTTTGCTCAAACGAATTGGCAGCGGCTCTTCTGTAAATGTTTGGCAAGATACATGGATCCCTAGGTCTAGAATTATGAAGCAGGTTGCACGTTTGGAGGAGGAGAATTAGAGTGGCCAGGTGGAGATCAACTTGATCTCAGATCTGATTGACAAAGAGAATGGAACATGGAAGCTTGATCTGATTTGGAAGAATTTTATAAATCCAGATGCTGATGCTATTCTAAATATCCCGCTGCGGTCTAGAGGTGGGGAGGATTTCTAGGCCTGGAATTTGGAGAACATAGAGGCACATACTCCGTAAAATCAAGCGTATCGTTCTCTAGTGACTCGCAACCATATGCCAGCTCTAGAGGAAGGTACGATCACCGAGGCTTCAACTTTTGAACAGATGTGGAAATCTATCTGGAAACTGAATGTGGTGCCGAAAGTTCATGTTTTCTGGTGGAGAGTGTTGCGAGGCATACTACGAGCTGAACAAAACTTAAAGTACCGACATAGTGCACAAATTGCGTGTTACAAAATTTACCTTAATGCAGACGAGGACAATATGCATGCTCTGGTGAAGTGTTCGCATGCACGGAGGTTTTGGGATGAAGCTCAAGTGTGGTTGAAATTCGCACTTCCTAGAATTCACCCTGCAACATGGTCGAAAGACATTCTTTGCGACCCTATGTTCTCAGAGTCAGAGCGCCCTAAGATCATTACCATCATGTGGGTGATCTAGACGTCGAGGAACAGCTGGACTCCTGACCCGGGTCCGTTTGATCCTATATATGCAATCTCTAAGTTGGCCAAGGAGGCTAGCTGTTCTAGAAATTCCAAAGAAACTGACGACGATCTTGCCCGGGCATGGTTGGTGACCACCTGAAGGCGACATTGTCAAAATCAACATTGATGGTGGCATGCCCCTGGATGTAAGCAAGGGAGGGGTGGGCGGTGTTGCACGCACGACGTCATCCTTCCTTGCTGCCTGGAGCAAACCCTAGGATGGTGTTACTAACCCTCTTACCGCAGAAGCTCTATCAATGGCGAGATGGTGTGATTTATGCATGTCTTCGAGGCTTTACAAGAGTGGTCATGGAGATTGACTACCTAGAGGTAGTAAACCTCTGGAATTCATGTCATGTTGATCGGTCGGCCGTGACATGAATTATGTCCGAAATTGGAGAGCTAGCTAGTCTTTTAAATTCTTTTGATATTATTCATGTTTTTAGATTTTCCACTCTCGGCTCATCTCTGTGCAAAACATGCATGCACGCTGATGGTGACGAGCAGTTGGTTTGATGTACCCCCAAACTTCCTTGTTGAAAGATCACGGATGCCGCCTAGAGGGTGGGTGAATATGCGGTTTAAATTTTTTACGAGATGGGCTTAACAATGGCGGAATAAAACTAGTGTTTTCTTTTGTTAAGCACAAAGCCTATATATACTAAGGTTTACCTATGTGCACCAACAACTTATGCTAAGCAAGACAAGCAACAAGGTGATAGCAATATAGAATACTTCAAGCACGCAGGCTATCACAATGGAAAATGCATAAGTAAAGAGCTCGGGTATAGACATAACCGAGACACGCGGGGACGACGATATTTTATCGAGTTCCTTCCAACATGAAAGTACGTCTCGTTGGAGGGATGGACGGTACTAAGACCACCAACACGATAAAAGGCCTCACCCTATTCTCTCGAGCACCCACCGCACGGCAGGCACCCGATCCACTATGGGACACTTGAGAGCGGTCACCAAACCTGTACAAGATTGAGGCAATCTCCACAACTTAATTGGAGGATCCCAATAAACGCCACCAAGGTCACTAGCTTAAGGATAGATCTACAACTTAATTGGTGGCCCCAAGAACACACCACAAAGGTCACACACCGTCTAGGGTTCCAAGAACCCAAGAGGGACAAGCTTCTTTAGTTCACCGAACCAAATTCTCCGAGGAGAACTCAAACCGATGCACCTAATGCAAATGGTAAGAACACCACAAAGATGCTCCAATCCTTCACTCTCAAGTTCCAACAAATCTACTAAAGCTATTGGGGGAACAAGAGAGGAAGAACACAAAGAGAACACAAAATCCTCCAAGATCTTGATCCCAAATATTCACTCACAAAGAGATGAATTGGTTAGGTCAAATTGTAGATCCATATATCCTCTCTCTACCTCTCAAATATGAGAAAGAATCATTGGAGGGAGGAAGAGAATATAAGCTCAAGAGGGAGTGAAACAATGGGGCAAAGCTTGAGCAAAAGGGGAAGAAGAGGCACTAAAAAGGTGAGGGAGAAAGGCTTTTAATAGGGGCCAACGAATTCTGCACGTTGGGGCCATTTCGACCTGGCCGGCCGGTAGTACCGGATTGGGCCGGTACTACCGAACCCAACCCACCAGTGCCAGGAGAAGAAACGCGGGCGAGCAAGGCGGGGCCATCGAGCGGGGCGCGCAGTGATACGTCGGAAACGTATCTATAATGTTTGATGTTCCATGCTTGTTTATTATCTACTTTGCTTTGCTTTGTCTACACTTTGAGGTGTTTTTATATGTTTTTTGGTCCTAACCTATTAACAAGATGTCACAGTGCCAGTTGCATATTTTCTTCTGTTTTTGGTTCCAGAAAGGCAGAAAATCAATATTCTTAGAATTGGACGAGACAAAATCCAAAGTCAATATTTTATCGTGGGGAACACGGAGCCAGAAGACGAGATGGAGGAGAGCCTCGAGGGGGCCATACCCCCTGGCCGCACGGGTGGGCCCACCCCGCGCCTGGGGGTGCAGCCGCCACGGGCACCCCCTCGGCCCCCGGTGCCTAAACCCTAAGTATCCGATCAATATTCCACGAAACCGTCTGTAGCCGCCGCCACCATCGTCCCTAGATCGGGGGATTTGAAGCTCTTCCCGGCACCCTGCCGGACGGGAGATCATACCGGAGGCCTTCTTCTTCATCATGCCAGCCTCCGGTATGAAGCGTGAGTAGTTACACCTTGGACTACGGGTCCATGTAGTATCTAGATGGTTGTATCTCCTCCTTTGTGCTTTCATGTCTAGATCTTGTGAGCTCCGTTCATGATCAAGATCTTATCTATTTGTAATCATGCATGTTGTGTTTGCGGGGATCCGATGGATATTGAGATTACTATGTCAGATTGATTAATGGTTTTGTCTTATTGACTCTATCATGTATATGTTGTTTGTGATCTTGCATGCTCTCCGTTGTTAGTAGCTATCTTGGCCAAGTAGTTGCTAGTGACTCCAAGAGGCAGTATTTATGCTCGATGGTGGGTTAATGCCTCTATTTAATCTAAGGGAAGTGACAGAAATCTCTAAGGTTGTAGATGTATTATTTCCACTAGGGAGAAAACAACGGTCTCTTGTTCATGGAACAAGTGGATTGTTTACCTTACACACTTTGCTTAAAGTAGTTGTATGTTGCTTGCAACTTAATACTGGAGGGGGTTCGGATGATAACCCAAAGGTGGACTTCTAGTCATAGATGCAGTTGGATGGCGGTCTATGTATCTTGTTGTATTGCCCAATCGAATCTCATAGGATCTTGATGTCTAGTATTGCATTGTTATGCCTTGCTTAATCCTGTCAATTGCCCTGCTATAATTTGTTTACCCAGCATGTCGTGTTTGTTTATCTAAGGAGAACACCTCTAGTGAACTATGGACCCCGGTCCAATCTTTACCATTGATATATATTCCATTGTTACTGTTTATTTTCTACAAACCACCATCATCTTCCACACCATACAGTTAATCCTTTGTTATAGCAACCGGTGAGATTGACAACCTCACTGTTCGTTGGGGCAAAGTCTTGAGTTTGTGTTGTGCAGGTTTCCAAGTTGCTTGCAACACCTTTGAGACATTTCCTTCCTCCTACTAGTTCGATAACTTCGGTTTCTTACTAAGAAAAGACTTGTTGTTGTCCTCTTCACACCTTGCTCTTGGGGTTTCCCGACGAAGCGCTCCCACGTTGAGACAGCGCCAACAAGCTTTTCTGGGGTCGTTGCCGGGGAGGCTAAGGACATCTTCACAAGGGGAGTCCTCCACAACCTTTCTCTTTGTTTTTAGTTTTCTTAGTTTCTTTTGTTTGGTTTTGTTTGCCTATTTTTATCAAAAACTCCAAAAAAAATTAGTTTAGTTTGGTTTGCTTTCTTTTATCAAAAACACACAAAAAATAGTTTCTGCTCTAGTTGCTGGTCTGTTATTGCCTTGCTTGGTCATGCTTTCTATCAATGGATGGTTATTTTGAAACTAGTTCTTATTGGCAAGGTGGGTTCACGCAAGAACAAAAGTACTGTTATAAGGAACACCGTTTGTCACAAAAAGGGAAACACTTATGGGCACAAATTAATAAATTGAATACTATTGATAGAGAGATGTGCTCTACTTATAATGTTACTTATTGCTTTGATAAAGCTTGTTGATGTAGGAGGTATAAACACCTCCCTTTTCAATGTGAGTATAATGATAATGTTACCATATCCACTTATGTTAAAGTAAATTATGACCTTTATGATGTGGAACAAATTGAAGAATTTATTGCTTTCAAGGGTGCATTTGAACATGCCAGTTTGCTTGAAAATACTGATGATGCACCTTATGAATATGAGGTTTATGAGATACTTAAATTTTGCTTTGATAATTACAAGGAAGAAAATGGCTATATTCTTGAATATTTTAATAAGTGCTTTCGACAAACAGGAAGCTCATTAGATGAAAAGGAGGAGGATGAATGTTATGCTCCTGTGGATTCTTTTGAAATATCTACTATGGGTAAAACTTGTGATGATTTTCCTATGCCTGTTACCTATAGTAGTGATTATGATTGGGAAAAACACACTACTTTTGATATTGAAAATCTCTTTGGTACCAATTCTAAAAATTCTATTGCCTATGATGATACTTTACCTCCAATTTATGATGATTACAATGATGATTATGATATTTTCAGTCCACCTACTATTGAGGAGAAAATTAATTGTGATTACAATATGCTTCCTATATTTGATGATTATGGTGATGAGAATAATAATGATATCTATTTTGTTGAATTTGCTCCCATTACAATTAATAAGAATAACTATGCTTATGTGGAGAGTAATAATCATTATATGCATATGGCTCATGATAGGAATATTTTATGTGATAGTTATATTGTTAAATTTATTCATGATGCTACTGAAAGTTATTATGAGAGGGAAACATGGTTTTATGCATCTCAATAATATTAAGTTTCCTCTCTTTATGTTGAAAGTTTTGAAGTTGCACTTTTTTTGCTTTCCTATGCTTGTTGCTTTGTGCTTTAATAACTTATTTCTTTACAAGATTCCTTTTCATAGGAAGTGGGTTAGACTTAAATGTGTTTTGAATTTTCTTCTTGATGCTCTCTTTTACTTCAATTCATATTTCTTATGTGAGCATCTTCTCAAACTATCAAGCCTAACTTAAAGGCGTTAAAGAAAAGTACTTGTTGGGAGATAACCCAAGAGTTTTCTTGAGTCTTGGAAGTTATTAATTCAGTAATGACCTCTCCTTATCCTTTTTGTTTGCCTTTTGTGCCAAGAATGACCACTAATGAGAGGGAAGTAAGATTCGGGGAGTTGTTGCCCCGAAACATATTTTTGTGCTCCACCATAAAAATTTGTGACGAATATCTTTAAGTCGGATTGAGCTGATATTTTACGAATAAATCTCCCAGTATGATAGATAAATTTAGTTAGTTCAACACTTTTTTATTTGAGCAACAGAAGGTCTTCGAAAAAATCGGTTTATACCTGCTGGTCTATTTTGACAGATTTCTGCCATTATTTGCATTTGCTTCTTATTGATCCCTTTTGGGGTTCTTTTTGGGAAATTGAGCTTTTTGAGGGAATTTCTACAGTAGCTTGTGTTTTTAGTGAAAGTTTTTATGTTCTAAAGCTAAACCCAAAGGTCTATTATCTTTTGAATACACTAATGTTACTAATGAAGATTGTGTGAAGTTTTGTATGAAGGAAAATTTTCAGGTGTAGAGAAAGAATGATGTAATGAGATGAAGAATGGAAGAAAGCAAAATCTTGGGGATGCCACCCCAGTGTCACCCCAAGAAATATCCAAGAGGTACAAGCGTCAAATCTTGGGGATGCCCAAGGCATCCCCTTCTTCATTAATAAAAAGCTCAGGTCTTTCTAGACACTTCGTTTTTATTGTTTCATGCACTGTTGTGTTGTTCTTGGAGCGTCTTAGTTTTCGTTTGGTTTGATTAGTTTTCTTGAATAAAGTAGTTTGGACCCCCGTTCTCACTGTGTTGTTTCAAATAAGTTGATTGGTGTTGGAAAGGAGTAGAAAGTTCTTGCTTGAAATAGTGCAAGAGGAACTTGCTTTGACTGTGACTTGGACTTTAGCATGTCATGCTAGGTGTTGTCTTGACCTTATGCTTAGTGATTATTGCTATAGCATGGCTTGTTCCAAACAATGGGGATTTCTTAGCGTGCCTTGAAGGAATCATGCATTGTTTTAGCATACAAAAGCATAGTATTATGGTATTCTCCTTTGATGTTTTGTTTGGGTTGACTTGGAACATGCTCACACCATGTTATGACTATGAAAAAGTAACCATAGCCTCTATGATCATTTATTCCTTGACTTGTAGTACCACTTTATGCTTTGATTAGTAATGATTTGTCGCTCTTCATGATTATGGTCATTATTGCTCTCTTAGTTAGTCACTCCCAGTCTTTTGCTAGCCTCCACTTGTATGAGTAAGCTCTACTCATGCTTCCAACTCCCAAGAAACCAAGTTATTCCAAACTGTCCACTATAAATTCCTATGCATGGTGTGTTACACCATTCCAAGTATATTCTTATTTTCATCTATCTTCCAATTAAAAAGTATCTTGTTATGTGAAAACTTAGTTATTAAAGCTCTCACAAACTTGATGGCACACTTTATTTTCCTTGCCCCTAATAAACTTGAACCATTGTGTCATCTATGTTGTATATGCTTGCACTTATACGTTGGAATTAGCAGAACCGGATTGTCATGGGGAACGCTTTCAACATTGCACTTGTACTTTGTACACAGTTGATATCATGCTCTTTTGTCTATGGATGTCGTTTGTGTGTAATGAAAGGGGAGCTTGTAAGTCCATGGAGTTATGTATGTGTGTTAGACAAACGCTTGGGTCGCTAGCCTAAGCCATGCCTAATCATGGTGGAAACTTGCAGCATCACCATAGTGACATCTATGAAGCATTCTTCTTATAAAAAAAGGGACATATTGAGAAAAGAGGAAAGAGAGAAAAAAGCACCATATTCCCATGGTAAATAAGAAGATTGCTGAGATTCTCATTTTCTGCTTGCCTTGTCATTTTGGTTATGGGATAGCTCCTGCACCATGTGCAAGGGGTACCCCGTTGGCGGTTCTCTATGATACACATATGCTTACTATGACAAGAACTTACAGGTGACTAAAGTTGAGTAGCATGAGGAGTGGCCCTCGTATTCAAGGGACATGAGATTGCCAACTTATACCTTGTCAAGCATATACTCCATAGTTTGTTCACTTTAACCTTAATCACTTCAAGATGCTTATGATAGGGGCAATGAGAGCTGAAAGCTAACAAGTACCAAAAATTTTGGAAGCTCTTTTTGAGACTTGAAATCCCTGCTTCCCTTTATGAAGGGCCTTTCTTCCACCATTATATTGAGTCTCCACTTTCTACCTTTAGTCACCAGTTAAGAGAGCATAGTTTCCATTCTTAGTTCTATGTGCATTGTCCCAAAACTTATTGATTGATGCATATTGTTGATATTATTTGTTCTTGTGCTATTTGTATCTAGTCACTCTTATGAACTTTGAAGGTGTCCTATGCATCTATTTGCTACTCAATGCAATGTTTTCTGTATGTGAAACAAACAAACATTTTTCAATGCATGTTATTCATGATCTTTCTTTGTAGCCTTTCATGTTGTATGCATAGTTACTTAGTCTTACTGTTAGAACTCCATCTTTCTGTTGGATATATGCCCTAGAGGCAATAATAAATGTAGTTATTATTATATCTTTGTGTTTATGATAAATGTTTACATTCATGCTATAACAGTATTAACCAGGAAACATTAATACTTGTGTGATTTGTAAACTAAATTAGAGTCCCTAGTAAAGCCTCTTCATAATACTAGCTTGTTGGTTAATAGATGATTGTGGTTTCCCTATCATGAACATTGAGATGTTATTAACAACAAGATCATATCATTAGGAGAATGGTATGATGGACATACTCCTATAGATAAGCGTAGCATAAAGATCAAGTCATTTTAATAGTTCAATTACTATAAGCTTTCTGATACATAATAACCTAAATTCCTTCGACCATGAGATCATGCTTATCACCATCACCGGAAGTATGCTTTGATGACATCAAACATCACACCGTAACTGGGTGGCTATAAAGGTGGCATTGAGTGTTCGGAAAGTATGGTTTAAGACACATGGATCAAGAGTGGGATTTGTCCATCCATATGACGGATAGATATACTCTGGGCCCTCTCGGTGGAATGTCATCTGATTAGCTTGCAAGCATGTGACTGGCTCACAAGGGATCACATACCACGGGAACGAGAAAAAGAGTACTTATCGGTAACAAGGTTGAACTAGGTATGTGTGGCATCCCGCAAAACCACTACTAGAAAATCGCGTTGAATTTGTGCATTGCAGCGTCATCATCATGCATTGTTCGCATAAAACTATTTTTCGCAAGCCCGTTTTGTTTTCTAAAACGCCCCATCTTTATTCAAACGCAAAGCCCGGTTCTCCGGATTAATTATTTTGGCTGCTATCGGTTTGCATACGGCCTGTTTAAAACAAATAAAAAGTTTGATTGTTTTAGCGGGGGCAGTCGAACGGGCCGAATCGACCCGAACGACCACCCCCATTTTTAAATCGGTCCACCAGACAAATCCTACAGCTACCTAAAACCCTACCCACACCCAGCCTCCACCTCACCCTGGCCAATCACCATGCGCCACCTCACCCCCTCCCCATTCCCCAACCAACCAGGAACTGCCACCTCAGCAGCCCCTGGCCTCTCCCTCTGCCTCACACTCCGGACCCACCCCCACCGGCCTCTCCTCACACCCACCGACACACACAGCCCCCCCCACGCAGTGCCCCGGCCCCACCGCGCACCGACCCCCCTGGACCCGGTCGCCTTCCTGCCCCGCCTTCCTCCATCGCCGCTCACCCGCGTGACCCCGCCGCCGCTCGGACCCCCCCACCTTGCCGTCGCGTCCCCGGCCGGGCGCCGCCCTCCTCGCCGGCGTCCCCTCCAACCTCGGCCTCGCCCCGCTCGGCCCGGCCCTTCCGCCGCCACCGCGGCCTCCCCTTCCCCTCCGCCTGCGACCTCCGGCCTGCGACCCGACGCCCGCCGGTGCCCCCTCCGGCAGCCCGCCGAACCGCCCTCTTCTCCCGCGCCTCCTCTGCCTCGATGCGCCGCCCTCTGCCCTTCCGCCTTCCGCCCGCCGGCAACCACCGCCCGACCTCACCACCGCCCTCCTCGTCCCCACCCCGCTGCGCCCCGCCGCCCAGAAGCTCCGTCGGCCTCTGTGCTCCTCGCCACCGGCCGCCGCGCCCGGCGCCGCCCGCCGCGGACGGCGCCATCTGCCCATCCCCGACGGAGTCCCGTCGCCCCACCCGTGCCTCCTCGCCTCTGTGCCTAGCTGCCTTGGGCCCTCTGCCCCGCGAGCGCCCCTGCCCGCGTGCCTCCTCTCTGCGCTCTGCTGCCAGCAAGGCCTCCTGCGTATAAGATCTTTGCCTCTTGTTGTCGCTTTGTACCGTGGCCGCCAAGATCGACCGACAACTCCGTATATCAAAGATGTACCGATGCGACAAGAGAAGGTGACGGAGCCAATGGATGGATGAGTGATCTTCTCTCCAAGATGTGCCGACCAGACCACACCCTCGACAAGAACGACAACGTGGCCAAGTAACCCCCAAGATCGACATCGGCACCAACCACAAGACCCCTCTGGATTCGAAGACCGATCCCGAACCCGCACGCCAAGATCTACTTCACGGATCCGAAGACCCCGGTGCGACAAGTACCCCTCGAGGACGCCGAGTACTTCACCCCGGACACCGAGACCCTGGACGACAAGTTCTCCTTCCCGGATGCGACAAGATCTACTTCCGTTATCCGAGGCCGAACCCGTCGAACCCTGGACCCTGAGACCGACCCCGAACCCCCGAAACCAAGATCGCCGAACCCTAATGTGTGACCCCCTTTCTCGAGCCCTATTTTATAAATGATATTACTTGTTGCATATAAAATTGTTCATGCATGCATACTTGTTTGTGGTTTGGGGGCATTATGCCGATTCACCTCATAATTAAATATGGGACCCATATGCGGGCAAATCCAGCCTTATATTGGCCTCATTTAAATTTGTGCATCGAACCGTTGTCATATCTTGCCTTGTTAAAACAACATCTAATTTGCGGGGTAGATAAACAACTTGAACCATCTAACTAATTGTCGGGACCCCGGTTCCGCTTAACATGACCAATTGCATCGCATCTTTGCCATGCCATACATCATACATGCATCATGCCCGATCTCTTGCCGTAGTATTAAATATTGCATCCGGTGTTTCTTCTAGTGTTTTGCTTCTTCGCGGATAAGGCCGTTGAGTTGATGTGAGCTTCGCCCCGACCTTCGGATGAACCTTCGACAATGTTTTCAGGCGAGCATCTCCCCCTTTCTACCTATCTTACTTTTATAGTATTTATTCCCTCCTGTTGATCTATGGCTATCTGTGTTGCGATGCTCTAGTTCCGTACCCGTGATATCCTGTGCAGCCCTATATTGCCTTGGACACATCCTATTGCCTGTTGTTTGGTAGATAGTTGGACCCGCGCGTCGTAGTCGCTTGCTCAAGTGTTGTTGCGTGTCGTCAAGTACCACAATTGTTGAAGAAGTGCCGCATGTCCAATGTTGGAGATGATCATGGTTTACTTATCGTTCACTTTAATTACTGTTTAACAACTAAAATTGAATTAAGCAGAGGCATCGGTGGGTGATAGGTAAGTTTTGGTTTCCGACCGCCCACTTGTGTCCCGTAGGACCCGAGTTCTTGACACCTGTTCCGAGATCGAGCGCGCTAACCACAGGTGGGGAGATATGGGCCCCCCATTGATTATTACCTGATTTCAAAGTATTGTACTGGGGGCCACAACTAGTTTGAGGTTTTATTTACTATCCTGTACCTATGCCATGCTTTACTGCTTTATTTAAATTGTGCGATGGATAGCACACTGTACTGTTTAGGAGCGGGCCACGTTTCGCGGTGTCGACAGTCCCCGTTTGGGGATTTGCTGTCGTTCACAGCCGTTTGCCCAAACCCCAGTCCGTCTCGAAGACCGGCCGACTTCGTTGCGGGTGTCGACTTGGTGGGGTGGCCCCCACGTACTTGCTTTGGGTCTGGGAACGTCGTGACTTAGGCCCCGCCGACATACCGATGGGTGTATGTTAACTGATCTGGCAAAAAGGGTCGAAGTGCTTGTGGATACTTTGGTGCACCCCTGCAGGGTTAAATCTTTTCGAGAAGCCGTGTCCGCGGTTATGGACGACTTGGAGCACAGTGCTTGATCATAGACAACTATAACTAAAGTTTACTGTTATAAATTGATTTGGTATCCGATATGACTAGTAATCAGATTCACCACAACGGAATGGCTAAATAAAAGTACCAACAACTGCTGGGTTTTGGGTTTTCTCATGCTAATTGTATTTGACTAGTAAGTGTCACAACTACAACGGAATGATTAACTAAAAGTGCCCACTGTTTATTTTATCAGGATGATTATCTATACCTGACTAGTAATGGCTGCAACGAAAACTGAATAAATAAAACTGCCAACGGTGTGAGTTCCTCGGTTGACTTCCTCGTTTGGTCTCGAGGGGGAAACGCCAGGATGGGTTTGTTTGGTGTAAGGTTCAGGTTGGATCCAGATAGCTCTTTCTCACCTTCTCTGATAGCCGCCAGTTGCATCGAGTCTCTATAGGTTGTTTAGTGCATGTTGCGCTGCCGCTCAGTCCACCATACCTATGTAGGCGAGGACCGCCGAATTCTAGCCTCGCCGTGTACTGGCCTCAGTACTGACGCTCCTCTTTTTCCTTTGCCCTTTGTCGGCACCCCTTTTGTTTAAGCAGGTTTTGAGATCGACGTCGTTAGCAGGGTTACCCTTCCGGCTTGGCCTGGGCAGGGTTATGGACGCCATTGGTTATTCTTCAGGGCTCTTAGCCCCATTTGCATCTTGTCCGTAGCTGGACGCTCCCTCGTTTTCAAGGTGATTTGGATCTTTGTATATTATATCTGTATTCTTGACTCATCGAGTCGCTGATGTATATATATCTGTTCTGTGGGTCCCATCGAGGACTGTTGTGTAATGTTATTACTTCGTTTTCCACCCGCACGAAAGTGCCTGGTGGGCACCTTTGAATCGCTTCTATGCGGGTTTGGCGGGATTCGCTAAAACTTGCATAGGGCCGATTCTGAGGGTGTTACAGAGTGGTATCAGAGCTCAGCAGTTGCGATACCCCACAAGTCCAGCCTGTAGGATAACCTAGCTAACGGCCGAAGTAGAGTGTCAAAACTATTTTTGTAAAATCGGTTGGATAGTTCTGATTAGGTCTGATTTTACTCCTTACCCCTCTGCTGCTCTCCTCTCACCTCTGCGTGTTTTGAATCTACCCTCTTACCTTTTCTTCGAGTCCAGGATTTCTCGTGGTTGGGTTCCGTCGTACCTTCAGGGTTTCGCTTCCTCCTTTGGTTACGGTGTTCTACCATCTGGTCTTCATGCTATCCGAGGAATCCTTCGTCTGGTGGACTTCTCTTTGTTCCTTCTCGTGCCTTCCGGTGTTTTCCGACGCGACGACATCCTCTACGCCAGATCCGATGCAGAGTCTGCATCACTCCTTTGTTTCCGAACCTCGTTTGTCGAGATCTTCAGTCTGAATCCTGAGGGTTGGTTGCATAATCTGTCTATTCGTGTACAGAGTAATGCTTTGAGTGCGGGATGGAGTCGCGACCATACCACTACTCTTATCATTTGCTTTGTATATTGAATGGTGGATCGATGCAATTTTACTCCGTCCACGGAAGCTAGAGGTGGCTTTATTTGTGGATACCTCTACCTTCGCCCTTTGTTCCCGGAGTGTTCTCTGACGATCGGGACAACGACCTCTTGTTAGTGGTGTCGCGAAGATCTACACGAAGCGAGAAGACACAGATCGCCGACCTTCCTTCTGGTACCATGAGGCGGATCTCGAGGGCGAGATCCCTTGTTAGTGGTGTCGAATTGTGGCATCCCGCAAAACCACTACTAGAAAATCACGTTGAATTTGTGCATTGCAGCGTCATCATCATGCATTGTTCGCATAAAACTATTTTTCGCAAGCCCGTTTTGTTTTCTAAAACGCCCCATCTTTATTCAAACGCAAAGCCCGGTTCTCCGGATTAATTATTTTGGCCGCTATCGGTTTGCATACGGCCCGTTTAAAACAAATAAAAAGTTTGATTGTTTTAGCGGGGGCAGTCGAACGGGCCGAATCGACCCGAACGACCACCCCCATTTTTAAATCGGTCCACCAGACAAATCCTACAGCTACCTAAAACCCCACCCACACCCAGCCTCCACCTCACCCTGGCCAATCACCATGCGCCACCTCACCCCCTCCCCATTCCCCAACCAACCAGGAACTGCCACCTCAGCAGCCCCTGGCCTCTCCCTCTGCCTCACACTCCGGACCCACCCCCACCGGCCTCTCCTCACACCCACCGACACACACAGACCCCCCCCACGCAGTGCCCCGGCCCCACCGCGCACCGACCCCCCTGGACCCGGTCGCCTCCCTGCCCCGCCTTCCTCCATCGCCGCTCACCCGCGTGACCCCGCCGCCGCTCGGACCCCCCCACCTCGCCGTCGCGTCCCCGGCCGGGCGCCGCCCTCCTCGCCGGCGTCCCCTCCAACCTCGGCCTCGCCCCGCTCGGCCCGGCCCTTCCGCCGCCACCGTGGCCTCCCCTTCCCCTCCGCCTGCGACCTCCGGCCTCCGACCCGACGCCCGCCGGTGCCCCCTCCGGCAGCCCGCCGAACCGCCCTCTTCTCCCGCGCCTCCTCTGCCTCGATGCGCCGCCCTCTGCCCTTCCGCCTTCCGCCCGCCGGCAACCACCGCCCGACCTCACCACCGCCCTCCTCGTCCCCACCCCGCTGCGCCCCGCCGCCCAGAAGCTCCGTCGGCCTCTGTGCTCCTCGCCACCGGCCGCCGCGCCCGGCGCCGCCCGCCGCGGACGGCGCCATCTGCCCATCCCCGACG
This sequence comes from Avena sativa, assembly GCA_916181665.1. Taxonomy (NCBI): domain Eukaryota; kingdom Viridiplantae; phylum Streptophyta; class Magnoliopsida; order Poales; family Poaceae; genus Avena; species Avena sativa. The sequence continues at coordinate 73,412,488 of OV702294.1, read as the reverse complement.
GAGTCCCGTCGCCCCACCCGTGCCTCCTCGCCTCTGTGCCTAGCTGCCTTGGGCCCTCTGCCCCGCGAGCGCCCCTGCCCGCGTGCCTCCTCTCTGCGCTCTGCTGCCAGCAAGGCCTCCTGCGTATAAGATCTTTGCCTCTTGTTGTCGCTTTGTACCGTGGCCGCCAAGATCGACCGACAACTCCGTATATCAAAGATGTACCGATGCGACAAGAGAAGGTGACGGAGCCAATGGATGGATGAGTGATCTTCTCTCCAAGATGTGCCGACCAGACCACACCCTCGACAAGAACGACAACGTGGCCAAGTAACCCCCAAGATCGACATCGGCACCAACCACAAGACCCCTCTGGATTCGAAGACCGATCCCGAACCCGCACGCCAAGATCTACTTCACGGATCCGAAGACCCCGGTGCGACAAGTACCCCTCGAGGACGCCGAGTACTTCACCCCGGACACCGAGACCCTGGACGACAAGTTCTCCTTCCCGGATGCGACAAGATCTACTTCCGTTATCCGAGGCCGAACCCGTCGAACCCTGGACCCTGAGACCGACCCCGAACCCCCGAAACCAAGATCGCCGAACCCTAATGTGTGACCCCCTTTCTCGAGCCCTATTTTATAAATGATATTACTTGTTGCATATAAAATTGTTCATGCATGCATACTTGTTTGTGGTTTGGGGGCATTATGCCGATTCACCTCATAATTAAATATGGGACCCATATGCGGGCAAATCCAGCCTTATATTGGCCTCATTTAAATTTGTGCATCGAACCGTTGTCATATCTTGCCTTGTTAAAACAACATCTAATTTGCGGGGTAGATAAACAACTTGAACCATCTAACTAATTGTCGGGACCCCGGTTCCGCTTAACATGACCAATTGCATCGCATCTTTGCCATGCCATACATCATACATGCATCATGCCCGATCTCTTGCCGTAGTATTAAATATTGCATCCGGTGTTTCTTCTAGTGTTTTGCTTCTTCGCGGATAAGGCCGTTGAGTTGATGTGAGCTTCGCCCCGACCTTCGGATGAACCTTCGACAATGTTTTCAGGCGAGCATCTCCCCCTTTCTACCTATCTTACTTTTATAGTATTTATTCCCTCCTGTTGATCTATGGCTATCTGTGTTGCGATGCTCTAGTTCCGTACCCGTGATATCCTGTGCAGCCCTATATTGCCTTGGACACATCCTATTGCCTGTTGTTTGGTAGATAGTTGGACCCGCGCGTCGTAGTCGCTTGCTCAAGTGTTGTTGCGTGTCGTCAAGTACCACAATTGTTGAAGAAGTGCCGCATGTCCAATGTTGGAGATGATCATGGTTTACTTATCGTTCACTTTAATTACTGTTTAACAACTAAAATTGAATTAAGCAGAGGCATCGGTGGGTGATAGGTAAGTTTTGGTTTCCGACCGCCCACTTGTGTCCCGTAGGACCCGAGTTCTTGACACCTGTTCCGAGATCGAGCGCGCTAACCACAGGTGGGGAGATATGGGCCCCCCATTGATTATTACCTGATTTCAAAGTATTGTACTGGGGGCCACAACTAGTTTGAGGTTTTATTTACTATCCTGTACCTATGCCATGCTTTACTGCTTTATTTAAATTGTGCGATGGATAGCACACTGTACTGTTTAGGAGCGGGCCACGTTTCGCGGTGTCGACAGTCCCCGTTTGGGGATTTGCTGTCGTTCACAGCCGTTTGCCCAAACCCCAGTCCGTCTCGAAGACCGGCCGACTTCGTTGCGGGTGTCGACTTGGTGGGGTGGCCCCCACGTACTTGCTTTGGGTCTGGGAACGTCGTGACTTAGGCCCCGCCGACATACCGATGGGTGTATGTTAACTGATCTGGCAAAAAGGGTCGAAGTGCTTGTGGATACTTTGGTGCACCCCTGCAGGGTTAAATCTTTTCGAGAAGCCGTGTCCGCGGTTATGGACGACTTGGAGCACAGTGCTTGATCATAGACAACTATAACTAAAGTTTACTGTTATAAATTGATTTGGTATCCGATATGACTAGTAATCAGATTCACCACAACGGAATGGCTAAATAAAAGTACCAACAACTGCTGGGTTTTGGGTTTTCTCATGCTAATTGTATTTGACTAGTAAGTGTCACAACTACAACGGAATGATTAACTAAAAGTGCCCACTGTTTATTTTATCAGGATGATTATCTATACCTGACTAGTAATGGCTGCAACGAAAACTGAATAAATAAAACTGCCAACGGTGTGAGTTCCTCGGTTGACTTCCTCGTTTGGTCTCGAGGGGGAAACGCCAGGATGGGTTTGTTTGGTGTAAGGTTCAGGTTGGATCCAGATAGCTCTTTCTCACCTTCTCTGATAGCCGCCAGTTGCATCGAGTCTCTATAGGTTGTTTAGTGCATGTTGCGCTGCCGCTCAGTCCACCATACCTATGTAGGCGAGGACCGCCGAATTCTAGCCTCGCCGTGTACTGGCCTCAGTACTGACGCTCCTCTTTTTCCTTTGCCCTTTGTCGGCACCCCTTTTGTTTAAGCAGGTTTTGAGATCGACGTCGTTAGCAGGGTTACCCTTCCGGCTTGGCCTGGGCAGGGTTATGGACGCCATTGGTTATTCTTCAGGGCTCTTAGCCCCATTTGCATCTTGTCCGTAGCTGGACGCTCCCTCGTTTTCAAGGTGATTTGGATCTTTGTATATTATATCTGTATTCTTGACTCATCGAGTCGCTGATGTATATATATCTGTTCTGTGGGTCCCATCGAGGACTGTTGTGTAATGTTATTACTTCGTTTTCCACCCGCACGAAAGTGCCTGGTGGGCACCTTTGAATCGCTTCTATGCGGGTTTGGCGGGATTCGCTAAAACTTGCATAGGGCCGATTCTGAGGGTGTTACAGTATGCAGAGATACCGACGATCAAAACCTCGGATAAGTAAACTATCATGAGACAAAGGGAAATTGGTATCGTATGTAAGTGGTTCATTCGATCGCAAAGTAATCGTAGAAATATGTGGGAGCCATATGAAATTCCAGATTCCTCTATTGGTTATTGATCGGAGAAGTGTCTCGATCATGTCCGCATAATTCACGAACCGTAGGGAGACACACTTAAGGATTCGATGTTGTTTAGTAGTTATGGAATGATGAGTAAGAGACTGAATGTTGTTCGAAGTCTTGGATGGGATCCGGGATATCACGAGGAGATCCGGAATGGTCCGGAGAATAAGATTCATATAAGGAAAGTCCTGTTTCGGAGTTGGGGAATGATTCCGGTGTTTTCACCGGGAATGTTCTAGAAGGGACCGGAAGGTCCGGCACTCCGGAGGGGAAGGGTACATGAATGTGTCATGACAATATGGAATGGTTGCATCATGTACTAGGTCACTTGGCTCGGCAAAATAAAGGGAGAAATCAAATCCTAGTTTGAAAGTCAAACGCCAATTTGAAAAAGTCAAACGACAAGTTTGCTTGGTGGAGGGAGAGTAGGAAACCTACTTGGGGAGGAGTTCCTCTCCCTCCACCCGCCGGCCAAGGAAGCCGACTTGGGGGAGGACTCCCTCCTCCCAAGCCGCGCCCTCCCACCTATATAAGGAGGGGCAGGGCTGCCCCTCTTCCCTACACCCAACACACCCAAAACCCTAGCCCTAGCCGCCGGCCTCCTCCAAGTCGTCGCCGCCTCCTAGGTTTTATCCAAGTCGCCGACTTGGGGCTTTCCCAAGCCCTAGCCGCCAGCCAAGCTCCCCCCCTTGGTGCCTCTAAACCCTAGGTCACCAAGGCCTCTCTCATAGTCCACCATACTCGCTCCGGCTTAAGGCGAAGCCCTGCGAGATCTTCCCTCTACTTCTGGTACCACGCCGTCATGCTGCCGGAATCGTGAGGAGAGTGCTACAACCTCCGCTGCCTGCTGGAACAAGGGAGAGGAAGGTCTTCATCGAGTACCGAATGTGTGACCGACTGCGGAAGCGCTGCCGGAACGCAGCGCCGAAAGGATCGTCTACATAATCTTGAGATCGGCAAGAGTACGACTACATCACCCACGAGAATCTGCTCTCGTTAACCGCTTTGGAATCTTCGAGGGTGAGTTCCTCCATCGACTCGTTGCTACAATCTAGTAGATAGATCTTGGCTTGTTTGTTTGCATGCGGTAGAAATTTTTTGTTTTCCATGCTACGAACCCCTACAGTGGTATCAGAGCCAGGTCTATATGTAGATCTGTTGCACGAGTAGAACACAATGGTCATTGTGGGTGGTGGTGATTTTATTATCAATTGCTTCTTGTGTACTTTGCATCTTGCGGTATGATGGGATGAAGTGGCCCGGGCTAACCTTACATGACATCGTTCATGAGACTTGCTCCACGCTCAACATGCAACTTGTATTGCATAAGTGGCTTTGCGGGTGCCTGTCTCTCCCATCATAGTATAGATCCAATTTACAACGGGCACTTGATAGTTCAAACATCAACGTTGTGGTTCTTGTTTGTAAGTTAGAACGACACTTATTGAAAGCCCCAAACCACGTAAAATATGCAAAGAAAATTAGAGGCGTCTAACTTTGTTTTGCAGGGGTGTGCTGTGATGTGATATGGCCATGATTGTGATCATATTTGATGTATGCAATGTTCCTTATTGTAAGTTGGCAACCGGCAGGAGCCATATGGTTGTCTTTAAATTCTGTTAAGACCCGCGTGTCTATTCAAAGTAGTTTTAATAGTTGGAGTTGGTGGACGACAACCATGAAACGGCGTCATTGACCTTGACGTTGTACCGGTGATGATGGAGATCATGTTCGTGCTTGAAGATGGAGATCGGAAGCACAAGAAGAAAGGCCATATCATATCACATATTTTGAATTGCATGTGATGTTAATCCATTATGCATCTTGCATTGCTTAGTTAACAATGGTAGCATTATAAGATGATCCCTCAAGCACATAAATTTCAAGTTTTAAAGTGTTCATCCTTAGTAAGCACCGTTGCTAAAGCTCGTTGTTTCGAAGCACCACGTGATGATCGGGTGTGTTAGATTCTACGAGTGTATACAATGTGAGCAAGCCAGATTTGCTCATGCGGAAGCCAAGGTTTGATCTTGACGAGCCTAGCATGTATAGACATGGTCTCGGAACACATATCACTGAAAGGTAAAACATGAGTCATATAGTAGATATGATGAACATGTTGATTGTTCGCCATTGAAACTACATCAACTCTCGTGATGATCGGTTTTGATGAGGTGGATTTGGTTCGTGTGATCACTAAAACAATGTGAGGGATATTGTTTTGAGTGGGAGTTCACCTAGATTAATATAACTATTAATTAGAACTCAATTTGTCATAAACTTAGTCTAAACTATTGCAAATATGTTGTAGATCAATGATAGCCCCTACCATCAATTTTAATGCGTTCCTAGAGAAAGAAAAGTTGAAAAACAATGGAAGCAACTTCGTGGATTGGTTCCGCAATTTGAGGATTGTCCTCAATGCTGGTAATTTGACCTATGTGCTGGATGCACCGCTGGGTGACCCGCCTGCAGCAACTGCTACCGATGAAGTAAAGAATGTTTACCTCACTCGGAAGAACCAGTACTCCACAGTTCAGTGTGCTATCTTGTATGGTTTGGAATCGGAGATTCGGAAAAGGTTTGAGAACCATGACCCACATGATATTGTCCGTGAACTCAAAATGATATTTGAGGCTCACGCGGCAGTTGAGAGTTATGAGGCTTTTGAAAAGTTCTTTAACTGCAAGATGGAAGAGGGCAGCTCCGTCAGTGAGCATGTGCTTAAGATGTCTGGGCACGCAAACAAACTCCAAAGTTTGGGTATAGTGATTCCTAATTCTTTGGGGATTCACCGTGTCCTCCAATCACTACCACCAAGTTACAAGAACTTTGTGATGAACTACAATATGCAAAACATGGACAAGACGTTGCCAGAACTCTTCTCCATGTTGAAATCTGCATAAGTGGAGATAAAGAAAGAGCACCAAGTGTTGTTGGTCAATAAGACCACCAAATTCAAGAAAGGCAAGTCTAAGCAAAAGGGAAACTTCAAGAAGGGAGGTAAGAAAGTTGCCGCACCGGCGAAGAAGACCAGGGCTGGACCTAAGCCTGATACTGAGTGCTTTTACTGCAAGGGAGAAGGTCACTGGAAGCGGAATTGCCCAAAGTACTTGGCATATTTGAAGAACGGCAACATCAAGAAGAAAGTTATATCTGATATACATGTTATTGATGTGTATCTCACTAGTACTCGTAGTAGTGCCTGGGTATTTGATACTGGTTCGGTTGCTCATATTTGTAACTCGAAATAGGTGCTGCAGAATAAACGGAAGCTAGCGAAGAACGAGGTGACGATGCACGTTGGAAATGGATCAAAGGTTGATGTGATCGCGGTCGGCACGCTACCTCTTCATCTACCATCGGGATTAGTTTTATACTTAAATAATTGTTATTTGGTGCCTGTGTTGAGCATGAACATTATATCTGGATCTTGTTTATTGCGAGACGGTTACTTGTTTAAGTCCGAGAATAATGGTTGTTCGATTTATATGAGTAATATGTTTTATGCACATGCACCTTTGATAGATGGTCTATTCTTATTGAATCTTGATTGTAGTAATACACACATAAATAACATTGAGGCTAAACGTTTGAAATTGAGCGATAGCTCGACCTATATGTGGCACTGTCATCTTGGTCACATTGGAGTGAAGCGTATGAAGAAACTCCATTCCGATGGACTTCTTGAATCACTTGATTTCGAATCACTTGAAAGATGCGAAGCATGTCTGATGGGTAAAATGACTAAGACTCCATTTTCTGGTATGATGGAGTGAGCTACGGACTTGTTGGAAATCATACATAACGATGTGTATGGTCCAATGAGTATAGCATCGCGCGGTGGTTATCGTTATGTTCTTACCTTCACAGATGACTTGAGTAGATATGCGTATATCTATTTCATGAAACATATGTCCGAAACTTTCGAGAAGTTTAAGGAATTTCAAAGCGAGGTAGAGAATCAACGTAACAAGAAGATTAAATTTCTACGTTCTGATCGTGGAGGTGAATATCTAAGTTACGAGTTTGGTGAGCATTTGAAGAAATGCGGAATACTTTCACAATTGACACCATCGGGAACACCACAGCGTAATGGTGTGTTCGAACATCGTAATCGAACTCTCTTAGATATGGTTCGTTCTATGATGTCACTTACAGATTTACCGCTATTGTTTTGGGGTTATGCATCAGAAACAGTCGCATTCACTTTAAATAGGGCACCATCTAAATCCGTTGAAACGACACCGTATGAATTATGGTTTGGGAAGACCTAAATTGTCGTTCCTTAAAGTTTGGGGTTGCGAAGCCTATGTAAAGAAGTTACAGCCAGACAAGCTTAAACCCAAAGCGGAAAAATGCGTGTTCATAGGATACCCGAAGGAAACTATTGGGTATACCTTCTATCATAGATCCGAGGGCAAAATCTTCGTTGCTAAGAATGGATCCTTTCTAGAGAAGGAATTTCTCTCGAAAGAAGTGACTGGAAGGAAAGTAGAACTCGATGAGGTTGTTGAACCTTATCTCGAACTTGCGAGTAGCGCAGCACCAGAAGTAGTTCCTGTGGAGCCTACACCAATAAGAGAGGAAGCTAATGATGAAGATCATGAAACTTCGGTTGAAGTTGCTACAGAGCCTCGTAGGTCAACGAGAACTCGTACCACTCCTGATTGGTATGATCCTGTTATGAGTGTCATGTTGGTGGACAACACCAATGACCCTGCGACATATGAGGAAGCAATGATGATCCTAGATTCCAATAAATGGCAAGAATCCATGAAATCCGAGATTGGATCCATGTACGCAAACAAAGTATGGAGTTTGGTGGACTTACCAGATGGCCGGAAGGCTGTCGAGAACAAATGGATTTTTAAGAAGAAAACAGATGCTGATGGTAATGTTACTGTCTATAAAGCTCGACTTGTCACAAAAGGGTTTCGACAGATTCAAGGAGTTGACTACGATGAGACTTTCTCACCATTAGCGAAGCTAAAATCTGTGACGATTATGTTAGCAATCGCTGCATATTATGATTATGAGATACGGCAGATGGATGTCAAAACGGCTTTCCTCAATGGAGACATTGATGAAGAGTTGTATATGATGCAACCCAAAGGTTTTGTCGATCCTAAAGATGCTAACAAGGCATGCAAACTTCAACGGTCCATATATGGATTGAAGCAACCATCCCGAAGTTGGAATCAACGTTTTGATAAGGTAATCAAAAGCTTTGGTTTTATACAAACTTATGGAGAAGCTTGTATTTACAAGAAAGTGAGTGAGAGCTCTGTAGCATTCTTAATACTATATGTAGATGATATATTGTTGATTGGGAATGATGTAGACCTTCTTAATAGTGTCAAGGATTATTTGAATAATAGTTTTTCAATGAAAGATCTTGGCGAAGCAGCTTACATATTAGGCATAAAGATTTATAGAGATAGATCGAGACGCCTAATATCATTGTCACAAAGTACATATTTGGACAAAGTTCTAAAGAGGTTTGGAATGGAAGATAGCAAGAAAGGATTCTTGCCCATGTTGCCCAACACGACCTTGAGTAAAACTGAAAGTCCAGCAACGGCAGAAGATAGAGAAAGGATGAGTAAGACTCCCTATGCCTCAGCCATAGGATCTCTAATGTATGCCATGCTATGTACTAGACCCGACATTGTATATGTTGTTAGTTTAACTAGCAGATATCAAAGTGATCCAGGAGTGGATCATTGGACAGCGGTCAAAAACATCCTTAAGTACTTGAGAAGAACCAAGGATATGGTTCTTTATTATGGAGGTGATGAACAGCTCGTTGTTAATGGTTACACCGATGCTAGTTGGAACACCGATCCAGACGATTCTAAATCTCAATCTGGATACGTATTTACTTTGAATGGTGCAGTAGTTAGCTGGAGGAGTGCAAAGCAAAGCGTTGTGGCGAGATCTTCAACTAAATCGGAATACATAGCTGCTTCGGAGGCTTCACAAGAAGCCATATGGATGAAGGAGTTCATTACAGAGCTCGGTGTGGTTCCAAATGCGCTGGACCCAATGTCTATCTACTGTGATAACATGGGCGCCATAGCCAATGCGCAAGAACCAAGGTCACACAAGAAGCTGAAGCACATCAAGCTACGTTTTCACGCTATTCGAGAACATGTCCAAGATGGTGACATAAAGATTTGAAAAGTCCACACAGATCTGAATGTGGCGGATCCGTTGACTAAACCTCTCCCGAGGGCAAAACATGACCAACACCAAACTACCATAGGTGTTCGGTATATTACCATGTAATCTATATTAGTTGACTCTAGTGCAAGTGGCAGACTGTTGGACAATTCCTATACGTCCAACTTAATACACACATTAGTCCATAAAGATTGTCATTAATTACCAAAACCACACATGGGGGCCACATGCTCTTTCACTTGTCGTCGGTCTTATGGCTAAGTAGGCAGGATCGGTTATTAACGAATAAAGCTCTCTAGTTTCACCAGGAAAAAAACATATGAAGACAGGCGAGATGCGGCTTACAAAGACATAAAGGCGGAGGGATGAAAGTGCACCACGGCGGATGAAGGTAGAAACATTCCTGCATTTATTATTAGGTAATAGAATAGATAGATTAGCCTATTAGAGATGACCTTAATTTGAATGTTACATTGTACTAATACCAGCGGTGGCCATTCATGCACAAGTCAGGCTAGCTTCCTAGCTGCAGTGACCCAAGCATACCACTGCATGTGTAGTATACTATAGTCGTTGATATGACACTCATAGAACATCGTACCACAAATATCACATCCCTTAGAGTGGTACAACAGAAACATTGCGGGTCCATATTACAAACATACACACATTATTATTATTACAATACCAAAATATCTGTACTTCAAGTTATTCAAACTTATAAACCAAACTTAAGAAGTTTCAGCAGAAGATCAAAGTTTCAAACTCATAACCAGAATTGAGCTCAACAACTTATTATATAAAGTTTGTGCTGCTTGGCTCATCTGGATTACTATCTAATTATAGGCAACTACTCGGACTCGTTTTCCTCCACTCTGTAGCGTATCTCGTAGTCCACCCCTTCCACTCCTCCGGACAGGTCTGGCTCCTCGTAGTAGACATCCTCTTGTTCTTTGGTAGCGTACATTGGAGTGTCTTCTGGCTCCTTAGAGTCTAAGCAGGGGATCAAAGGAAAGAGTGAGTAACAGTGTTACCCAGCAAGTTCATTATATGCAAGGTGGGAAGTTTGATGCTCTATCTACCACCTTGGACTATCAGTCCTTGGCACTATGAAGTTTTCGCAAACATTTCTTCAAAGATTGATTTTAATATAAAAAACTATGTCCATCAGCCTTCATAGGTTGACCAGAATTTAATGGAGTTCCTTTCCTGCCGCGTTCGCAGTTCCTTCCCAGAACAAGGAGTAACAAGTTACAGTTCTTACACTCTATAGAGGTGCGTTGCTTTACCCATGAGAGATCAAATCCTTGTTGCACAACTAGGCGTACTTTCCCGTCCACAATTCCGTGATGTGGGGCCCATAGATGATCCAAGCCAATCACTGCCCTTCTTTGCGACCCCGCATGTCTCCTTGGTGTACGCCATGCCCACATATTAAATTATGGAAATGGTTAGTATAGACCGTTTAGATGCGAGAACTGCCATACGACATTGAGGGTTCCCACCCATATGCTGCATATCCTCTACGAATTACCAATGATGCTACAAGGATAACAGCCACGACTTGCGCATCCGGCTACATGTGAAAGGAAGAAGATCCAGCTGATTCTCTGTCCCATTCCAGATCTCATGGTTAACTCGTATTATACGGTGCTAGAATCACTAATGTCATGGGTTATTAATTCCTATGTTAAGTTCCATTGCCAATCTTATATTTACCATCACTTAGGATGATAATGGCATTTTATTTATTGAGAAAATAGTATTTTCTTTCTTCTCTTTAGAACATAGATGATAACACACAATTTGAAAATACTTAGATAAAAGTCATCAAAGGACATGAGCAAGTGATGAACTTGCCTTGTGACTGCAAGGTAGTGAAGTCGGATGCTTGCACTCGATCTTGAGCTTCTATTTCTATAGAACACCATTATTTCCCGGTAAGGACAACATTTAAAGAAGCAATAATGAATATGCATATTAATGCAATGCATTATTTTATTATTTATCTTCTTTGCGTGTTTTGCCCACATTATTGAAGTTCTAAAACTTCTTTATTAAAAGAATTTTTTCACTAAATAATTCTAAAATTCTTGTAAATATTATATTTAATATTTTTGTGGTAACATATTTTAATATAGGAATTTAAAACTAGTTTTTATTTTATTTTAACTCTTATTATTATTTTCTTAAAATTCTATTTAATAATAAGTATTCCAATTTAGATAATTTCATTTTAATAACTTAAATAAAAATTTAGTATTTTTCTAAAATACTATACCTATTTAGAATTGTAAATGTGAATTTTATTTATTTTTGGGTATATTATTCATTTTTATAAAATTCCATAAGGAATTCATGTCATTTAAATACTTAACTTAAGTGTTATTAACCTAAAATACAATTAATTATTTTTATTGGGTAGTTTATGTTTTTGTTAACATTTGGATATATTATTTGTATTTTTAGGATTTTTATTTAATTTTTCTAGAGCATACTTAGCCTCAGGGGTATTTTGGTCTTTAAATAAAATAATTCAGTTCTTTTTCTTTTTAAAACCTGGACCTGGCCCACTCGGCTGGCCTAGCCCTGACCCTGCCCATCTAGGTTGGGTCAAACCCCTGTCTCACTCGGTATTGGCCCAGACCGGCCCAATACCCCTCTCTCTTCCTCGTGCACTCGTGCTCCTCTCGGTCGTTCCCCTTCGTGGCGATGTGGCGCCGCCGCCATCGCCGCGAGTGATTCCAGCCGCCTTTTCCCTCCCCGTCCACCTCCGTGACACTAGATGGGTTAGTGGATGATGCTCTGTTGACTGGTCCAGCTCGATTCGGCACCTAAGCATTTTCCCGACCATGCCGTATCCATCCCGATACCTAGGGTTCGGATGCCATCGGTGATCTGGTGCTTCGCCGCTTCCTTGGCACTGCTCTGGTGCTCTGGTGGATGTGTGGTGTCGCCAGCACTTCTCGTGCTCCTGTGGCTGTTGTGTCTATGGCTTGGCGCGGGTTGCAGCGCCTTCGGGTGCTCCTCGTGCCGCCGTATACACTACAGTTGGCCACCCTGCTTCCTCTACTATAATTTGTGAGGACCACAGGTAAGTTACTCCTTTTCCCCTCTTGCTCTTTGTCTCACCTTGCTACCGTCCATGTGGTTGTTATTATGAACCCTAATTAGGGTTGCCCATTGATCCCGGGTTCATACCTTGTGGTAGGGTTCTTCCCTTGATACTATGAGTATTCAAGATGATGACGTTACTTGATGTGATTACTCATTGAATGTAGGCTATGTTGAATTCATTGCTCTATTATGATTGTGAATGACGAAAGTGGCTTCTGAAAGTGAAATGTTGTCTGAATTTTATTTACTATCATATACTTGATTGTTGATGCAATGGCTAGGATCTGGATTGGGATTGATCCATTGGTTCTAATTGAAATGCTTTAATATGAAAGCATCAGAGTTGGATATCTATTTTAAATGTTCTTTGATGAATTCCGATGATAACATTTGTAGATGAACATAAATGATTCCTTTGTTGTTTTAGGAAAATTATTAATCCTCTCTTTGAGAAGATTTGGCTATGAAGCCTATGTATATGGATTACTTAGTTAGTATGGTTTATCGTGACACCTTCTATTGAACGGTACACAATTCGTGTCTGATACTAAGTTTTCCCTAAATTGTACTTTTAATTGGCTTGTATTGTAAGAATTGAAGAACTCTATCAAATACAGTGTTATACTTGTTGAATATATTGGCCTATGATGCTGGTCTGAGGCAAATCTAGGTAACACGGATGTTTTTATCTGTTGTCTCTTTTCTCATGTGTTCCATAACAGATAGTTCTAAGCAAATGATTCCTATAGATTTTAGGAAGATGATTTGATAAACTTTATAAGAAGTTTTATGATTGGTTCTTGCTTATGAGAGAAATTTACAAGATAAATCCACTACTGAAGTGCTACCTTTCTTTGGAATGTGCCTAGAAGTGGTTAACCAATGAATTTCTTTGCATCTAGTTTTAAAACTAGAGAATACCATCTTAGGTCATTGATGCATAGGATAAGATCTTGGCTATGGATTTGAACAGATTCTATATGTGGTTGTTTGTTATATCCAATGATGAGATATACACCCCACCTGGGTGTATCTCTGAGGATTCAACTTCTCCAACATATCTTGCTTATTGAATGGATAAGAATAGATACAAAGAATGTTTGCTTTATAGATCACCAACCTGCTAGTAGTTGGTGAAGAGATGTGGTTGCTGCCTTGCTCTAGCCTTGCTGATGAGCTTGCAAATTTTCTTCTGGAACTTCTAATTCTCCTTGGCCTTGCTCTGCACTTTCTGAAACAGGATCTGCTCCTCCTAGCTCCTTCTAGCTCCTGCGTGGCCTTGCTGTTCTCCTAAACCACCCCTTCATTAAGTCACCATCATGTTGTTGATCTGATAGGTTTTCTGTGGTGAATGGTTGGTTGATCTTTTGGAAATCTAGCAAGATATGATGTGGTGTTGGTTGTGTTCTTGATGGCTTGGTGGTGATCTGGGATAGAAAGGAACTGAGGATAGAAGCTAGCAGCTGTGTTGCGGCTGTGTTACCTCTTTTATGTGAATTTGGATGATGTTGTTGTGTTAACAACACATAGCATGCATGTAGTGACCAAGCTGCTTAGCAGTGGGCTCCACTTGACTCAAGTTTCAATGGCAGTGATATTTTTCTATGGATTGGTTCGGATGGGCAGTTGATATTGTCCTGGTATGGTTATTTTCCTCTGTTGTAATGGTGAAACTAACCCCAGGCCAATGATGTTGTACCGGGGCCAAGATTTTGATAAGAACAATTTACACATTGGTGAAATTTGCCCCTGTTACATTTGAGATGCTCAATGATGCAATTTAAATAGTACCTTTCACTATTCATGGCTGAGAGCAATCTATCTAACATTAATCCCTCTTGTTTCTTTTGTTTATTTATGTGTTCATAGATACAAAATCATTCATTGAGGATTAAGAAGACTAGATTAGGTATTAGACATAAATTAGTTTAGGTTTCCTTTATTTAGTTTCATTCTAATATTTCATTTATTCACTTTGTAAATAATCTTTGTAATATCATTCTTTTATTCAATAAAGTTTTCTATCCTTTGAGAAATGTTCCTATAATGTTCTTGTTTGATATATTTATTTATACTTGTATTATTGTAATTGAATAAAGGAAAGAGATAAGAAGTACCTTCTTATTTAAATTATTCTTTTGTGTATTCTTTACTATTCTCATTATTGTTTAATAAATATTTTATATTCAAACAATATTAACTAAATCATTTTGGAAAACAATTAAATACTAATTACCTTTCAAGTCTTTTACAAATGATTTAAATTTAACTTGAATTCAAAAAATTCCCCAAAATCCTTTTAATTCCTAAAGATCATGTCAAAATTTATAGCAATCACTATAAAGAGCTAAACCTACCTCAAAATAGTGAAAGAAACTGTGATCTCTTTAGGGTTTTGTTTGGCGAAAAATTTACCCCAATTTTATAGATGAATGCATGCAAATACACAAATTCCTATTTCTACCCTTCGTTGGTTCCTAAATGTTGGGATGTTACACTACTTGTATTAACTTCTCTATTTTTGTTGCTTGCAGAGGTTGGCATCCAATGACACATGTGAATAATAGTACTGAGTAGTTGTCATCCATAAACAAGTCAAGTCTTCTTGCCATTACTAGTAACTTCACTGATTTATTAACTCTACTAATGGCCCCTTGCGGTATCCCATGGTTGGCCTTCGAGATCGTCGGATATTCAGAATTTGTTTCTTACTTAAGAAAGAGGGGTTTATGTGTCAACCTCCAGGTTTTTACGGATCCTACATGATCCTTACACTTGTATTATCTTCAAATGACTATTTATGGCCTTAAGCAGGCTCCTCGTGCTTGGCATGCTTGTCTCAGTTTTTTGCTTGAATCTCTTTGTTTTTGAGCTTCTACTACAGATAAGTTATTGTTCATTCTCTTTAGGTCCGATCGTACTATGAACTCATGATTTATGTTGATGATATCATTATGGTTAGGTCCTCTTCTTAATATACTGATAGATTGATTCTTGAGATGAGTGTTGAGTTTGCTCTCAAAGATATGGACACACTATATTATTTTCTTGACATTGAGGTATGGCCTGGTTTTTACCTAGAGATGTATGCTGCTGAGTTTTTTTTAGCGTGTTGGTATGCTTAAGCGTACCTGAGATGCGTCTCCTATGACTGATGTTGACAAGCTTTCTACACATGAGGGTAACATTCTTTATGCTAAAGATGCCACTCGCTACCGCAACGTTGTAGGTGGACTTCAATATCTTACACTCACTTGTGCTAATTTATTATTTGCTGTCAATAAAATCAGTTAAAGTTTTGCATGCTCCTTGATATTCTCGCTGGACTGGTATGATAATGTTGAAACTACATACATATCATCAAATCCAATGTTTCATGCTTGTACCAAACACATTGAAGTTGATCTCCACTTTGTTAGCGAAAGAGTGGCTCAGAAACAACTTCAAATCAAGTTCATTCGTACCAATGATTAAATAGATGATATATTCACAAAGCCTCTTTCTTTACCTACGTTTGAGGAACATCGATGGAATGCCAATCTTATAGAGCCAGTTGAGATTGAGGAAGGATGATAACCAACCTTACTGTAACGTTACCTAACTAAAATGGGATAACTAGGATCTGATTCTATTCCTTATTGTATACGGCGAGAAGCCTTGAGCTTATGTTCTAACTTACCAAAATGATTAATATATACATTGTGAACGTCACCTGTTACGACCATGATCCTCGCCACTTTTCAGTCACAAGATAATGGTACACTAGCGTTTTTTTTAAAATACGCTTTTTTATTCATTTTTATGAATAATACACAAAATTAATAATTTCTAAGTGTAGCGCGGCTTCGATAGCTCACGCACCAACTGGTACCTGTCGGTGTACCATGCCCCGACGGGCCTGTCGGCGGAACTGCCAGGCGTGGCAGGGGTAGTCAGAGGCCGGCTCACCGAAAGGGCTAATCGGTGCCTCAACCACCGATTAGCTTAGAGCCCACCGAAGCTTGGATTGATCATGCAACGTGGTAGCTTTTCCTAATCAAATGTGATTAATTTAGCTAGTTTTTTGCCCACTTCTCTCTCGCCTATTTCGCTTATTAATTCCAGCCATTTTCTCTCGCCACCTGATTCCTGCCATTTTTCTTCCGCCACCGTTTTCCGCCATTTTTCTCCCGCCTATTCTGCCTAGTGCCTCTATAAATCTGGGCACTGATATGTTTTCTTCCACCACTTCATCTATTCCTCCTCTTTCTCTCGCATTCTCCCTCCTCTTTCTCTCGCCAATCCTTCCGAGATTCTATCATGAGTGTGCCTTGTTCAGACCCGGAGTATAGGCCTAGGAAGATGGAAGATGCCAGGTTGCCAGAGAGGGTGAAACAAGAGCGATGTTGGTGCGTCCATCTCACCAAGTTGAAGGAGTCGGTAGATTTCTCCACTTGCATGGGCATGAAGTTTTTCATGTGTGACAACTATGACGCAAGCCCGCCTCGGCAAGTAAGTTCGTTGTACGAGAGGCCTCCGGTATGTTCCCAAAGAATGATGAATATGAATGAATTACTTTATTATGTGTTCTTTTATTCATGACATTAATGTGCTTGCAGTCTTCTCCTCCTCTTTGCAAGTGGTTCCATTGGATTGACACGGAGCAGCCATCTTGGGCCATGCAAAAGATTCATTATAGGAATCGGCGTGCGTGGGCTGCATTTCACGCCGAGGAATGTGACAAAAGGATCGCCGAACATGAGAAGGACTCGGAGAGAGAACTAAAAAAATAAGAGAGGAGAAAGCTCGGAATTGTGAGATAAACACGAAGATGATGGTGGAAGAGGTAGAGCGCAGGTATGCGGAGTTGTTAGTTAATTTCGGAGACAATGTATCTTAAGTTGTCTCATCAAAAAAATTCTGGCCAAAATGTTACCCGCTAAAATGTTTCCCGCTTAGTTCTTCCTGCCAATGAGTTCCCACCATTTCTTCTTCATTTACTCTATAAAACCCCCCTCCTCAAGAAATTGTGTAAGCACACCATTCACATTGTTAGCCTATATGTCGGGTTTTCCTTACGAGCACAGTTTTCACAAAAGGATGTCTAAAGACCTTTTAACTTTAGCTAGGACTTCTAGGATAGATAATAATTCAGTCCAATTGGAGGAACTCATTGCTAGTGATGATCTCCTCACTGAGCTGGGTGAGGCATTACATATAAAAGGGTGGCCATCGAGGACCCAAGAGGAGATACGACAAGAGCTTCTAAGGATCGATGCAAGGTGGACCAAGATTAAATTCAAGAGTGAAGCTTCAATGCAGAGGAAGGCCGAGAACCCTTGGTTGTGCATAGAAGTGAGCGAAGATGAATATGATATCTTCATGACGCCAATCATTAGGGCCAGTGCGAGAGCTAAATGGGACAAGCCGCAGCCAAGAAGAAGGCATCATCGAAGGGTAAGGCGAGGCATCAGTGGACGACGACAATGATCATGCCGCCAATCATTGGGATTAGGGAGAGAGCTGAGTGGGAGAAGGCGAGGAGCATGGATCATAGGAAGAACTACAACAAGGCATAGTCGTAGGAAGAGAGAAAGATCTTGTTTGTATCTTAATTACCTATCGCAAGTTATGTTGAACTTTGTTGCAAGTTATGTGCTAGTGTTTGTCGAATAAAAATGTAAAATAATAGAAAGGTGTGGCATCACATACATAGATAGATATATGTCTAGCAAATAGAAATATATATGTCTCATACATAGATATATGTCACGTACATAGATATCACTGTTGTCAGCCACGACGAGGTTGCAGAGTCCTAGGTGTAGTCCATCCATACCCATGGGGTGCCCCCATGTTACGAGGAGGTAGCTGTGGCCTGTCATCCTAGGTCTGTGCATCCCGTGTAAGGAACGGTGGTGGAGTCTGCTGCGTCTAATACTGGTCGAACCAGTCAACCTAATCAATCATGCTATATGTGCTGATCCTCCTCCTCATCGGTCGCCCACAGACCTATGGAGGACATGTTCGGTTGTCCATATCTTCCTGCCCGTGTAAAAAAATTAAGTACTCAACGATTGCATACTGCATGTAATAAAAATAGATAGGAAAACGCTTACCCTCAGGCTAGGATCCACTGGTCAAAAGTAGACTGTGGTTGCTGCCACTGGTCGAAAGTAAACTGTGGCTGTTGATGCTAAGTCGAGCCTCTAGCCTGGTCTGGAGGTGGTGCTCTCGGTTTCGCCTGCTGTGAGAGTCGTGGACAAGGCGCGTGGCGGAGTGGATGAGGCCGTTGCTGCCACATCGAGTCTCCAGCGTGGTCTGGAGTATTAGAATCACCAACGTATCCGGCCGTATTAGACGGTTTCCTTGTATAGAGATATGACCGGATCATATTCAAACTTGTATCATGTTGTACATGTTGATTGTTCAATAAAGAGGAGCCAGCCGTGTGGGCTAAATCACGGCAACCAAATTATTTTGACTTGGTATCAGAACCAAACGTCTACGGTTCCTATTTCGCAGCCGCACAAGTCGATCGTGCCATGGCGCTGATCACCTCCTCCGCTCAATCCTCCTCTGTCGCCGGTTCAATCCCCATGGCCGGAGGCTCCTCCAACACCATCACCGTCCATCTAGATCGGACGAACTTTCTCCTCTGGAAAACCCAGGTCATCCCCAACCTCTCCGGACAGGGCCATCTAGGCTACCTCGACGGAAGTTTCCCCGCCGCCGAAGACTCTCACCACCGGCACTGGCAAGGATGCGGTCACCATCGTCAACCCCGAGTACACTGCGTGGTCGCAGACCGACCAACGCATCCTGAGCGTCTTGCTTGGATCCATGACTGAAGACGTCCTCGCCCAGATGATCGGGCGAACGACCTCCGCCTCTGTATGGAGCTGCCTCTGCTCCATGTTTTCCGCCCAAGGAAGGGCGAGCATCCGCACCTACCGTCGCAAGTTGGCGACGACGAAGCGGAACGACATGCGGGTGGCTGACTACTACCACCTAATGAAGGGGTTTGCCGATGCCATGGCGACCGTCGGTGCTCCCTTGCCCGACGATGAGTTGGTGGACTACATCCTTGCCGGCCTCGGCAGTGCGTTTGCTCCTCTCCAAGCGTTGCTGAATGTCTTCTCCAACGCCAATCCTGATGCTGTCATCCAACTCACTGATTTCTACTCCATGCTCGTTTCTCATGAGGCCATGCAGGAACAGAACACGCATGATCTCGACTTCTCCTCCGCCAACATAGCTCGCCGCGGTGACTACGGTCGCCCTAACGGTGGTCGTCCCGGTGGCGGCCAGATCGGCACGCAGCAAGGTGGAGTTCGCCAAGGAGGCGGTGGCTACCAGAGCGGTGGCTATCAAGGGCAAGGTGGTGGCGGCTACCAGGGCGGTGGCTACCATGGTGGTGGCTATAACGGCCAAGGTGGTGGCCGGCAAGGTGCACGCAACGGCAGCCGCAATAGCGGCGGCCAAGGAGGCGGCGGTCAAGGCGGTGGCGGCCAAAACAATGGCCGCAACAACGATGGTGGTGGGCGTCGTCCTCGCACGCGCTGCCAAATTTGTGGCATATGGGGACATGAGGCCTTAACATGTCGCAACCGTTTCAACCAGGTGTTTCAGGCCAATGACGTTCGCTTCGGCAATGCCGCCTCCTCAAGCAAGAGCCACAACGATCATCATCCACCTCATTGGTTGATGGATACCGGCGCCACCGACCACCTCACCAACAACTTGGAGCAGCTTCATATTCACGAGCCATACCATGGCAGGGATCAAGTTCAAGTCGCCAACGGTGCAGGTCTGTCTATCTCGCACATTGGTCACTCTCGTTTAGCTGGTCCGATGCATTCTCTCGCTCTTAAAAATATCCTTCATGTTCCTGATATTAGCAAGAATTTGCTTTCCGTTAAAAGGATCGTAAGTGATAACGATGTCTTTATCGAATTTCACCGTAATTTTTTCTGTGTTAAGGACAAGGCCACGAAGAAAATCGTTCTTCAAGGTAGAAGCCGACGGGGTCTCTATCCAGTTCCGTTCCATCGGGCATCCTTTTCCACTCGTCATGTGTCTGCTAGTGTTAAGCTCTCTCCTAGGCAATGGCATCAACGACTTGGTCATCCGTCTAATAATGTAGTTCAAAGTATTGTCAAGAACAATTCCCTTTCATGTTCCTCGGATCCTCAGTCATCAGTGTGTGATGCATGTGAACGTGCTAAGAGTCATCAATTACCTTATACTCAGTCTCATCGTATTTCTACTACTCCCCTTGAACTTGTCCATACTGATGTTTGGGGCCCTGCTTTGCCCTCCTCCGGGGATATAAATATTATGTTAGCTTTGTTGATGATTATAGCCGTCATTGCTGGATTTATCTAACTAAACATAAATCTGATGTCGAGTCCATCTTTTATCTCTTCCAGACTCATGTTGAGCTTTTCCTTAACACTAAGATTCGTGCTGTGCAGTCTGATTGGGGTGGTGAGTACCATCGCCTAAACGCTTATTTTCGTCGCACAGGCATCCTTCATCGTGTGTCATGCCCGCATACATCTCAACAAAATGGCATAGTTGAGCGCAAACACCGACATCTTGTCGAGACAGGGCTAGCTCTTCTTGCTCACTCCTCCCTCCCATTACGCTATTGGGATGAAGCCTTTCTCACAGCGTGTTATCTCATTAATCGAATGCCATCCCCTGTCCTTAATAATGTTTCCCCCATCACGCGGTTATTAAACCAGCAGCCCGATTATTCGTTTCTCCGCACTTTTGGATGTGCGTGTTGGCCTAGTCTTCGCAAGCATAATCCACGCAAGCTAGAATTCCGGTCTAAGATGTGTGTGTTTCTTGGCTATAGTTCCATGCATAAGGGCTATAAGTGTCTTGATCGTAGTAGTGGTCGTATTTATATTTCTCGCGACGTTGTTTTCGATGAATCTGTGTTTCCGTTTGCTACACCGGGTGTTGTCGTTGATGTTTCCGCTTTGCATCCGGTGTCTTTTCCTGCACAAGAACCAGCTATACAGGGTCCCAATATGCTTACATATGACATGACTTTATTGCACTTTGATCTGCCTGGTATTTCTCGTCCTTTGTCTGTGCAGGAAATCATTCCAGTAACCGGTCGGGCGCGTACGTATGCCATGCAGCAGCAGCCTACCTCGTCGACCGTGCCTGGCACGTCTGAATCGGAATCAGCTCGTGCCTCGTCTCCTGGCCCGGGCCAAGTTGCACTGTCCGAGCCATCTAGCCCAACTCAGGCTGCTGGACCATCTACTACCGGCCAGATGTGTGCTGGTGATGCATCACCAATCGATGCACCGGTTTCCAGCGAGCCGTTCTCGCCTGCTCACTCGAGCGAGTCCGCGTCGAGCGCGGAGTCACCAATCGCTCCTGCGTCTGCTGAGTCGTCTACTCCAACACCACTGACCGTTCATCCGATGGTCACTCGACGCCGTAATGACGTCCATCGTCCCATGGCACTATTCGGTATGATCCTTATCGTCGCCGAGCCCTACTTGCGGTTCCTGTCTCTCACCGCACCGCTCTTTCTGAACCGGCCTGGCGTACCGCTATGGAAGATGAGTTTAATGCCCTTCAACGAAATCAGACTTTGGCGACTTGTACCATGTCCTCCTGGTGTTAATATTGTTGGCAGCAAATGGATTTTCAAGACAAAGTTTCGCCCTGATGGTTCCATTGACAAGCACAAGGCACGGTTAATTAGTCGCTCGCGGATTTACTCAACAACACGACATTGATTATCATGATACTTTCAGCCCTGTTGTTAAGCCAGTTACTATTCGGTTGGTTTTGTCTCTTGCCGTGTCTCGTGGGTGGTGTCTTCGACAAGTTGACGTCAACAATGCCTTTCTCCATGGTTTTCTTGAGGAAGATGTCTATATGCAGCAGCCCCCTGGTTTTGAGGACTCTCACTACCCGAAGCATGTTTGCAAACTTCAGCGTGCCCTCTATGGACTAAAGCAGTCTCCCCGTGCATGGTATGCTCGGTTGAGTGATAAATTGCATGAACTTGGATTTATTTCCAGCAAGGCGGATACATCACTCTTCATATTTACTCATGATGGAGTTACTATCTACATGTTGGTTTATGTTGACGATATTGTGATTGTGGGCTCTTCTCCGGCTGCTGTTGACCGTCTTGTGCAAACCTTGGCACAAACGTTTCCTATCAAGGACCTTGGGCGACTTGATTATTTTTTGGGTATTGAGGCCTCTTATACCTCTGCGGGCATGCATTTGACTCAACATAAGTATGCTTTGGATCTTCTTCATAGCGCCCACATGGAGGGTTGTCGTTCAGTCACCACTCCGATGTCGACTTCTGACAAGCTCTCTCGTGACGTTGGTGCTTGTCTTTCTGATGATGATGCCTTCCGCTACCAGAGTTTGGTTGGTGGCCTCCAATATCTGACGTTGACCCGCCCAGATATCTCGTTCGCGGTAAACAAGGTTTGCCAGTTTCTTGCTCGGCCCACTACAACACATTATGAAGCCATCAAGCGGATTCTTAGGTATGTCAAGGGTACCGTTTCTACAGGCTTGCTTATTCAGAGGTCTACGTCTACCCTTCTGAATGTTTATACTGATGCTAATTGGGCGGGTTGTTCTGATGATCGTCGGTCTACTGGTGGCTTTGCTATTTTTCTTGGGCCCAACCTCGTTTCTTGGAGCTCTCGCAAGCAACCCACCATGTCTCGTTCTAGTACTGAGGCGGAATATAAGGCTCTTGCAAATGGTACTGCTGAAGCAACATGGATCTAGTCTGTACTCAAGGAGCTTGGTGTTCATCAGCCCAAACCACCTGTTCTCTGGTGTGATAATTTGGGCGCCACCTATCTATCTGTCAATCCGGTGTTTCATGCTCGCACCAAGCATATCGAGGTTGATTTTCATTTTGTACGCGAGAAGGTTGCTCTGGGTGCTCTCGATGTTCGTTTTATTTCCTCAGGAGATTAGCTCGCTGATATTTTCACTAAGCCTGTTTCTAGTCAGTTGCTTAGTCGTTTTAGTTCCAATCTTAACCTTGTACACGACGGTTTAGATTGAGGGGGTGTATTAGAATCACCGACGTATCCGGCCGTATTAGACGGTTTCCTTATATAGAGATATGACCAGATCCTACTCAAACTTGTATCGTGTTGTACACGTTGATTATTTAATAAAGAGGAGCCAGCCGTGTGGGCTAAATCACGGCAACCAAATTATTTTGACTTGGAGGTGGTTGTTGTGCGGATTGACGCGGGATGCGCTGCTGCATGGAGTGACAGGGGTGCGCTACTGCATGGACACACGTGGGGCGCGCTCCTCCATGGAGTGATCCAAGGGCGTTGTGCTGCTCGGTGCTAAACAACGTTCAAAAAAATGGAGCACATGATGGGCGTGTAGATACTTTGTAGCTTCTCCTCGACACGTCGGACAAAGGGCTTATTCTGTGATTGCATCTGACGTGCTACAAGAGGAAAGGACGAAAGAGAACGTCCATACCGAGCCACTTTAGCATGTATCTCCCATGTCATATTGGCCTGTATTTGTATCATAGATAAGTAAGCATTATATAGGCGAACATGTTAATTATGCAATAAAAAGGTATTTACCGCTGACTCTCTGGACTCCAAAGTCGACTAGCTAAGATATATCTCATCGCCGTGCGCATGATGGATGGGACACAGTCGTGTTATGGTCATGTACCTTCATAAGTATGCGTGAAACAGCTTCATATCAAACAGGATATGAGCTTGCCACACTTCAGCCCTTGCATCCTGCCACTCCATAACATAACTCTAAACCCGATGAAGCCATTGAGATACGCTTCTGTAATTACCATTCCATGTGTACATGCAATTACATTGTGTTAGACCATCATTAAATAATGAAATAAAGTAAGACAATCCAAATGTGCATATATTAACTTACCGTGTGCACGACATCTGGAAGGGGGACCTCCGGACGTGGAGCATCTACCAACTAGCAAAGACCAAATTGCCTCATGACTCTGTTGAGACATCTCCTTGACTTGAAAGTAGAAGATGGTCTTCGATATAGTCAACCAATATGCCTAATCTCTGGTGCACAAAGTAGATATCCCATTGGTATATCTAGCGGCTCTCACAAATGGCGTGTACGACTCCCAAATGACCGCATCCGCTCTCAGCAAGTCAAACTGCTCGCTGAACAACGGGTAGCAGCTCTTGACTTGATCTCCCGCAAAACAACACCGTGGCAAAACCAATTGTTCGTTTCCTTCGTAGTGTAGTAGCATAAGTGCAATCTACTAAACATTTCACTTACCTTGCTGATGCATGTAAAATGCATTCATGAACTTTGTCGTTTATTGCTTCAAAATGCTTATTATTTTGCAACTTTATTATATTTATTGGGACTAACCTACTAATAGTTGCAAAAGTGCAAAAGTTCTTGTTTTACACTTTGTTGTGTATAAAAAATATGAATATGAAAAAATCGCTCAATATGGCAATATTTGGAGTTCTTTGAAATCAATCATGCTAAAAAAAATTCAAAGATTGACTCAAAAGAGCTTGACGATGACGTCAAATGAAAAAGTTATCAACATAAAAGTTATGGGGAATTTCAACCCGTACGATTTAGAGTCAAAACTTGTCCAAAAAGGAGTCCTAACTCTCCAGGAAAGTCCCAATTACTGAAGGGTACAGAAGTAGTTTTGGGATTCCGAAAGTTGATGACATGGTTGACTCAAACTTTTACCATATGAGATCAATTCGGCCAGCCACGAATTTGGATACTTGTGAGCCTTTCTAGGAGTCACCATGAAGGTTCTAGAGGTTTCCAAGATCCCTTGTATCCAAAGGTTTTGATCCGTTGGCTCTGGTGAAGCCTCCACCACTATATATTGAGGGGAAACCCTATTTTGGTGGCATCCACCCATAGATGCGAATTTGCCTCCCCCTTGGCTGCCATCTCCAAGGGGGAGGGATCATCTATAACACCAAGAATATCCAAGGAAGAAGGAGGACAAGTGGGCGGTGTTGCGCTGCCGTCGGTAGGTGATACGTCGGAAACATATCTATAATTTTTGATGTTTCATGCTTGTTTACTATCTACTTGCTTTGTCTACAGTTTGAGGTGTTTTTATATCTTTTCTGGAACTAACCTATTAAAAAGTTGCCACAGTGCCAGTTGCCTGTTTTCTTCTGTTTTTGGTTCCAGAAAGGCAGAAAATCAATATTCTCAGAATTGGACGGGACAAAAGCCAAAGTCAATATTTTACCGTGGGTGACACGAAGCCAGAAGATGAGACGGAGAGGCGCCATAGGGCGACCAAACCCCCCTTGGTATGGGTGGGCCCACCCCGCGCCTGGGTAGGGTGTGGACCCCCTGGGGGCCCTCCTGCATCGCCTCTTCGTCTATAAGAAACCCTCGATGCAGAAACCCTAGGCACCTAATCAAAACTCCACGAAAACTTCTGTAGCCGCCGCCACCATCGTCCCTAGATCGGGGGGATCTGAAGTTCTTCCCGGCATCCTGCCGGAGGGGAGATCATCCCGGAGGCCTTCTTCTCTGGTATGAAGCATGAGTAGTTCCACCTTGGACTACGGGTCCATGTAGTAGCTAGATGGTTGTATCTCCTCCTTTGTGCTTTCATGTATAGATCTTGTGAGCTCCGTTCACGATCAAGATCTAATATATTTTTAATCATGCATGTTGTGTTTGCGGGGATCCAATGGATATTGAGATTACTATGTCAGATTGATTAATGGTTTTGTCTATTTGATACTATCATGTCTGTGTTGTTTTGTGATCTTGCATGCTCTACGGTGTTAGTAGCTATCTTGTCCAAGTAGTTGCTAATGACTCCAAGAGGGGGTATTTATGCTCGATAGTGGGTTCATGCCTCTAGTTTCCAAGGGAAGTGACAGAAATCTCTTCGGTTGTAGATGTGTTGTTGCCACTAGGGATAAAACAACGGTATCTTGTTCATAGAACAAGTGGATTGTTTACCTTACACACTTTGCTTAAAGCAGTTGGCTGTTGCTTGCAACTTAATACTGGAGGGGGTTCGGATGGTAACCTGAAGGTGGACTTCTAGTCATAAATGCATTTGGATGGCGGTCTATGTATATTTTTGTATTGCCCAATCGAATCTCATAGGATCTTTTTGTCTGGTATTGCATTGTTATGCCATGCTCAGTTCCTATCAATTGCCCTGCTGTAATTTGTTTACCCTTCATGCCATGTTGTTTATCTAAGGAGAGCACCTCTGGTGAACTATGGACCCGGGTCCAATCTTTACCATTGATACATCTTCCACTATTACCTGATTACTTGCTGCAAACCATTACCTTCCACACCATAGAGTTAATCCTTTGTTACAGCAACCAGTGAGATTGACAACCTCACTATTAGTTGGGGCAAAGTCTTGAGTTTGTGTTGTGCAGGTTTCCACGTTGCTTGTAACACCTGTGTGACGTTTCCTTCCTCCTACTGGTTTGATAACCTCGGCTTCTTACTGAGGGAAGACTTGTTGTTGTGTTGCTTCACACCTTGCTCTTGGGTTCCCAACAGACTCCACATCAACTGAGCCATCAGCAGGCGCGCTGTTCTTTACCGCCGCCTTCGTCGGCGCCTCCTTCGGTCGGGCTGCCGCCTCTCCCCCTTGGGGAGGCACCTATACATCATCATCTACATCACCTCCTCATCATCCCTACTGTAATATCTTGGTAAAACATGATGTGTGGTACAATCTATTATTTTCCCATGATTTATTGTATCTATGTCTAAGTTTGAGTAGTGATTGTTCATGGCAATTGTGAAATACTTTGTTGATTGGTTGCATGCAAGTTTGTTATCCTCTATGATGGTCTTATGTGAGTGCACACATATGTTGGGGAATGCATAAGGTTATCACCGTTACATGTTGTTAGGAGGAGGAACGAAGGGAGATGAATGGAAACTGTGTTCCAAGTCTTATATGGATGCTATATTAATTCATGGTTAATTAACGGGGAATATATTGTGAACCAGAACTTAAAGCGGTGGTTGGACATATTTGTATTAATGAATCCGTTAGTACATTAACTTGGCTTTTCGACCAATCACTACGGTGTGTGGTAGTTCGTTTACTTGACTACTCCGTGATTTAGGACTCCACCTAGAAGGAACAATAGACTTTATCTATACAAGTTAGATGTGATGGTTAGGAGTGTCACCTGGTAGACACATGTCCTTAATTAATCCTATTGTTTCTCTAGATTATAGTGCCTTGGGATTTTAATTATCGAGTTCTTTATGCTTTATTGTGTTTAGTACTGATGCATCTAGTTATAATATGTGCTTCACTAATTGTGACAACCAAATGAATGAAACAAAAATTTGCCTAAAGATTTACTCACTTGAGAAAAATTGCCATCACTCCACTTCACTAGATCTATTTTACTTGCAATAGTTTACTTATAATATTTTTATCCAACAATTTACCTTTTTTAGTTAATAGTAAAAACAACCACACACACACACACAATAACTCTCTAGATCCTAGCTTTGCATAGAATGCCATATAAGTGGGTTATAGGGATTTAGACAATAGATAGTTTACCTTCAGCACCTCGTGGGTTCGGCACTCAAATACTTATCGAATTGTACTACAGTGATCCCCTGCACTTGGGGTTATCACTTGCGACGGGTCCAATGAGTACCGATGGTAGGCAAGTCAATGCCCTTAGCGTCAAATAGCATATCAGACTCATAGACAACGGTAACCTCTCCCTCGGCCACAAATGCTTTGTTGGGTGTTATGTATGGGAGGTCGATAGGGAACCTCTCCTAAGACCACAGTTGTAGCAACATTGGGCATACTAGCAAGATATACCTCTCCTTGGTTAGCTGACAAGCAATGCACATACCTTGGTATATAGTCACTAAGACAACAGAACCCTAACTCCACTGCGTGATGTCGCATCCGCTATCTATCTAGCAATGTGGATGTAGCGCGCATTAGTGGTCGAGTTATGGTTCTCGGTGAACATCACCTTCCTGAGAAGCCACAATATGTATGCCTCCAGGTTGCGCGTAATTTGTGTGCCAGTCATCTGATTGGCTAGCTACCCAAACTTTTGGAGTTGCATTAGTAAATAGAACAATTTTGATCACCATGTGATATGATGAATGGTAGGACAAAGATGAGGATACAGAGTACCAAACAAACATGATAATTTTGCAACCATTCAAATTTTGGGCCATGATTCTCGCATGCAAAGGTTGTATCTCCCTCACGTATGCCAAGGAAATGTTGGGCCATGTCCGGGGCCCAATTCACCGGTGGATCCAATGGGCCTATTGGCACGCCAACCAACGGTAGTCCTAGTAAGAATGAGACATCCAGAAGCATAGGTGCCATCTCTCCCCAGCGAAAGTGGAAAGGGTGAGTCTCATGCCTCCATCGATCCACTAAGCTGGTGAGTAACGAGTGGTCATAGTGTAATCGAGTAGTCTAGAAGCCATGTTGTCGGCCGTCTATCTCTTCCGTACGAGTGGCCTCAACCAGATGCACGAATGGTAAAATTCCAGCCCACTTCAACCCGCATACTGAGATAGCATAAAAATTCATTTAGTCTAGCCCACAAATATTTAAAACCCAAGGATAAATAAATATGATAAATACCTTAAATCCAACCAGGGTGTATCCACCAGTCCACATGAGGAGTGCGAGTCACTAGAGGCTTTAGGGATCCTGGACTAACATCCAATAACGCCGACCGATGTTTTCTATCTCTGTCAGCGTTAATCAAATATCCCGTTCCTGCCATCTGCACATATCAAGAACTAATGTTAAATAGATGGAAGATTTACAAATTAAAAATTCCATAGTTCCATACATATTACAAATAAAAACATAGTTCCATATATATTACAAATTAAAAATTTCATAATTCCACACACATTACAAATTTAAAACACCATACATATTACAAATTAAAAACATAGTTCCATACATATTACAAACTAAAAATTCCATAGTTCCACACATATTACAAATTTAAGCATAGTTCCATACATACTAAAAATTAAAAATTTCATAGTTTCACAGATATTACAAATTCTAGTTTCTTCCTCTTTCTCTTCTTCCTCGGGGGCCACGTCCACGAGGAGCCGCTCCTCCAATACCTAAGATGTGACAATTGGTGTCTCATTAGTCTTGGATCTGGGATGTACCACGGACACACTATCGTCTTCCTTTCCCTATCTGCATTCGTCCTAGATCTGGGATGTATACCCTTTCACCTAGGTTACTTTGTTGAAATTTCCACTGCCCTATATCCCATCATCTTTCCAGTCCATGTATTGATCACCGACTCCTTAAGATAACAGGGAGACACAAACGATATCGCATCCATACCCAACTGGATGCACGCAACAAGTACATGGGAGCAAAGCAGGTGCAGCGGCTTTGGTTTGTTGCAGGTGAACTCACACGTTGGCCATTCTTCATTGCCCATCGTCACCTCCTATGTCTTTACCTCGTCTTCAATTCCGATCCTGTTGGATGGTAGGCGCACCTCAAACCTTCTATCTTGATTACCGATGGCGATGACATTCATAGACAGAGCTTTTTCCATCTTGTCATTCATGTAGTGCATAATATTTGAACAATACCTCGTGTTTGGGTAGTTGATGATATGCATCTGATGCATCTGGAGTCTGATCTGAAGTATTTCAAAGTTCCGATGAAAATACACTCCACAATGTCTATTAATGGAAGAGATCTACTTCCTCTCAAGACGAAGTTGTATGTTTTAGCAAGATTTGTAGTCATGACACCAAACCTATCTCCTTGAGTGTCATGCAGCAGATACCACCTCTCCACAAGCTCGTGCTCTATCCATTCCTGAAATTTTTAATCCATCTCCCAGGCCTTCTAGTATCGGGTTGGTCAAATCCTGACAAGTCACAAAGAGAAATGAGTTCTTCCTTCTGTGGTGCTGCTCTTGTTGCTGTCTGTGCAACTACTGCATGTGCATGAGCCGTGATAGATGCTGCTCTCGCTGCTTTCCTATGCATAACATGTTTTTTTAGTGAAGTCATCAATATATATGCGAAGCTTGATATACTTCCACTCATGGTTCTTGGATAGGTTCATAAGGGTCTTGTTCCTGAACTGTGAGTAAAACTTGGCCCCTAGATGTTGCATGCACCAACGGCTCTGCATGTCCTGCCATGGAGTTAGTTCATCAGGAGAAGGATGCGGTAGCTTCTTTATCACACTGAGTATACCCGGATGTCTGTCATGAAGGATGCACACATTTGATGTATCCTTCACAATTTCTATCTTCAGCTGCCTGAAGAATCATACCCAACTCTCGGTGTTCTCGCTCTCCACGAAAGCAAATGCGAGTGGAACAACTTGATTGTTCTCCTCTTGACCAATGGAGGTCAAGATCTGACCCCTGTACTTGCCAGTGAGAAATTTCCACCCACACAAATGACTGGTCGACAGTGAGTCAAAACTTCTATGCATATAGAAAATAAGAAGAACACTTGATGCAACTCCCTCATATTTGGTTCTTATGGCAATGTAGGTGCCTAGATTCCTAGCCTGCAGTGTATGGAGCATCCGGACAACATAGTCATATCCATCTCTAAACGAACCAAATCTTATCTCCAGTGCCCTCTACTTAGTCCTCCATGCCTTGCCGTAAGATATTTTGTAGCGAAATCTGACAACAACTTTATTGATGATAGCTTTCACCTCTATGACTTTGCTCTCCACTATCTCCATGTATAACAGTTGATCCAGGAGGGTAGAAGTCAGGTTACGATGCTCTTGAAGGACTTTTGGAAGTTGAAAAGTGTGCAACACAACGTCGCTCACAATCCAGTTGGTGTCATACTTAGGGAAATAGCCATGCACCCTTGCGGGACATCCATCTTTCTTGCAAACAATTATCAAATATTTTTGAGAGGACACCTGAGTTTTGAAGACCCATGCCCATGCAATGATTGCTTCCTGTAGATGTCTCTTGCTAGGATATAACGCATCCTGGGAGATGTTGTTCTCGTGACAATGCTAGGCGGAATCATGCCCATCGTTCACATTCATTGCTTGTAGTCATTATTCCATGTTGTCATAATAGGTTGGACGATCTCTTCTTCATTAGACTCGGCAGAATCATCAATGGAATTACTGTCACTTTCTGAATATTTGGCTTCCATCTGATTTTGCAAGAAACCTTCGTATATCTCATCCTCATCCGCCTCAACACTAAAAATGTCTTATCATGTGGCATGACTACTCTCCCCTGATTCATAACCACCACCTCTAGTGTGTATATAACTACTCTGACCAGAATCATAACCACCACTTCCATCTTAGCATTGACTTCTCTAGCCATGATGGTAGCCACCACCTCCATCTTGGTCTTCACTGCTCTGGCCATGATGATAACCACCACCCCCATATTGGGCCTGACTGCTCTGGCCATGATCATACCCATCCTCCTCAGCTTTAGGCGAAGTATTCTCTTTTGCCACAATAAGCACTAAGGCGATGGAGTTAAATCTCCTTATTTGGAAAGCTTTCATTTGTTTGACCCATTTAGAGTCCTCTTCTATCGGTCTCAAATAAAACAAAGGAGTAGTTCTTGACTTATACCATAATGCACGCACACTGATAGTATGGGTCTGAGGGAGCCCTAAAGAACCGGATAACCAATACTTCAACTAACTAACGAACCATGTTTCAGGGGCCTAGAGCCCTATATTCAATGCATTGAAACTCGCCCAAATCAACTCCGTGCTCTTTTGTTCTGATGACACTGTTACCGTAGTAAACCCTAAACTGTATATTATCTGTCCTAACTGTCAACCTAAAAAATACCGAAACTCGTCAAATACTGGTACCATGACACATTATAGTCTACAAATATACTTCTAATCCTCTAGCCCAATATTCTTGCAGTTAGCAAACCACATCCAAGTCTACCCATAAACATACACAAATGACTGTAACTAACGAGAAATTAGGGTGTACCCTTGAAGCGTGCGAAGTCCTGTCGTGTATAAGCCTCCATTCACTGGATCGACACCTCCATCATGCAGCTACCTCAAGCTACAACCCCAGCCCCCACCATAGTCATTGCTCTCCATGAACACGACCACCTTCCTCCACAAAAACACCCCAAATCACTTCATCAAGCTATCTTATCAGTAGATCGGGCCTTTCCTACCTTCCTACTGTATTTCGGCCCAAAGTTTTGGTGGAAATCGCAGCAGAAATGAGCTCAAAATGGAGCTGGAAATGGTGGAGGCGAGTTGAGGAGGAAGGAGGAAGAAGAAGAAAGAGAGAGAGGAGCGGGGGTCTGGCCGACGCGGCGCGGGCGAATAAGAAGCAAAATGGGCATCCGACACTATGGTCGGGGGCTCAAACTCCGACAGGCCCCCGCTCCTCCTATGTCGGCTGACAACCCAGCCTGCGGGGCCTGCGCGCCACTTTATTCGGTGCCGCAAGTATCGACGAGGCCTAGTCAGGGCCTAGTACACCGACAGGTATCGGTCGGTGCACGGGTCACCGAAGCCGCGCCACTTTTAAAAATTATTACTTTTGTGTATTATTCGTGAAAATGAATTTAAAAACATATTTTTTAAAAATTAGACGGAAAGTGTCTTTGCTTCCGAGCTCCGGTGCTCGCTTCGCTAAAAATCTAAAAGCCATATTTATTATTTTCAAAAAAAAAATAAAAAAAATTAGTCAATGTTGTATCCTATAAGCATGAAAAAACACAAGACAAAATTCTTTATATTGTGAACTACACAAAGAATAATAAAATTTAGAAATGTAAACTATGCGTACTTAAATCCACATTTTTGTTATTTTTGTATAGCTCATAATATAAAGTATTTTAAATTAATATGTTGCATGTTTATGGGATAAATCATTGGGTATATCCTACATTATTTTCGAATTTTTTAAAACAATTTTTTTTTTGATTTTTAAAACTAGGATCACCCATGCACCAAATCATCGCTCGGACATGCTTTGTTAGTTCATGGCGGTTACGAAAAGGAGACAAAAAAACACCACATAGATACGTTTCCAATGCACACGGTCTAGCTTTCCAGAAAGAAATAAATAAAACCGCAGCACACGCTCTCTACTCTGTCGCCACACTTTCGTCGGTTGGTCCTGACTCCTCTCACCAGCAGCCAGCAGCATATGGTTGCTCACATCTGCATGGTCAAAGTGGTCAAGCACGGCACACAAAGCTCTCACAGCTCCATGCCGCTGGCGTGTCTCTCCACCTGACACTTCCAAAAGATCATACTATTATACACAGTCACCATCGACTCACCACGGCGTCCTCACCCATTAGTTTTCTCTCCTGCTAATCACTTTCCCTGTCCAAACCCCAGATTCTGGCCTGTACTAAGATTCCTGCCAGCTTAATTAACTTACTTCAATCTCCTCACCTCTCGCTGTGAGCCAAAAGCAAAAGCTCAAGAACCAATTAAAAACTGGCAGCACTGCATCCCAGTGACTCCAGTGGCCACACTACCAATGCAAGATGCTTTTCTAGTGTAGTGGAGGAGTGGGGAATATCTGTGTAGTAGCCTTTCCCCAAATCTTTTCCTTGGGACTCTAAATTCCTCTGCTCGAACGGTGCAGCTCCCTTGGATTTGCATGCGCAATTGAGGAATACTATTTTCTAGTAGTAGGAGTACCTGATTACTAAAGAAAATTCCATCATTACAGTGGGAGCATCTAACCACCTACTATGCTAGTAGTAACAAACTCTGAGGAGGTTTCTTAGAGGGATGTGACTGATCATGCTGCTTTGCTAGATCAGATCAAACAGCCTCTTTTCCTCCCCACTCGAATCACATCTCTCCTTGACATAAAATCTCTTTTCCCCCTCCTGCAAATCCTGGGATTACCCGGAAAGCTTCATCTTTTCCGTTTGATCTGCTCGGTGCCAACTTTGGCAAAGGCCATTATTGCCCGCTGCTGTCGCTCGCCCAGTCCTCCTCCTCCTCCTCGCCAGCCAATTTACTCACACCTGCGGTAGTACTTGCTCAGGCCATCAATGCCCGCTCTGTGAATCCCTCGCTGCAAATCTCCTAGTATCGCGGTCGAGAGCGAGCGTGGGTGGGGTTCGCTCAGGCTTCATTTATTCTCCCCCCACCCAAAAGATTCGAGCTCTTTCATAGCTCGGGATTTTTAGCGTGTTCTTGAGTGCTTGGTCACGCCTCTGTCTTTCCAGCGAGGATTTCAGCTCCGAGCTGTGGGTTTCATACTTTCAGCGTGTTCTTGGAGGTCCGGCTTCTTTACGGGTGTTCCCAAGACCAAGATCCCCCCTTGTTTTTGCTCGCCTGATTGGTTCATCCAAGATCTGAGCCTGTTGGAGTTCTCGGAGCAAGCGAGGAGCCCAAGATTTAATCTGGAGCTTTGAGCTGCTGCTGTTTCTGTCCATGGGTTCTTGGCCCGGCCATGGAGGAGCGGCGGCGTTCGTCGTGGCGGCGGTGATGCTTTCCTGGTCGGCGGCGGGGGTGGGGGCCATCGGCGCCAACTGGGGCACGCAGGCGAGCCACCCGCTGCCGCCCGACACGGTGGTCAAGATGCTCAAGGGGAACGGCTTCCAGAAGGTGAAGCTGTTCGACGCCGAGGACGGCACCATGAGCGCTCTCAGGAAGAGCGGCCTGGAGGTCATGGTCGGGATCCCCAACGACCTGCTCATGATCATGGCCACCAGCATGAAGGCCGCCGAGAAGTGGGTCGACAGGAACGTATCCAACTACCTCAACGACGGATGCAACATCAGGTATATACACTCTTCAGTTCAGTGCATTCAGACTGCCATGCTTGACTTATCTCTTGTTGATGCTATGTAATGCTAGTTGGAGTGTGCTTTCATTTGAGCTTCTGATGATTTGGGATGAACTGCAGTGAGCCTAGCCAAGAATTAGTGGTCTCATCAGTAGGTGACCAAGAAGTATTGCTAAATGTTTGACTTGGAGACGCGCTTCGCGCCACCTTTTTTTTGGTGCATTTAGTTTTCATGCGTGCTTTGGATGCATCGGTCAATCATATTTGTCTCCTTCCTCGTATGCCTTCTATTTATACTGAATTACTGATGGACTGTGACAAGCCTAGAATTAGGAGGGAAATAAGAATTTTCCGCATTCCCTTCAAACTGTCTCGGTTGGAGCCCTGCTTCTCGGTGTTCTCCATGGTGCTTCTAGGTTGTGTGCCTGCTTGGTTGCACTGGATGATTGTATTCTTCTATGGAAACTAGAAATGTTGCCAAATAGGGCCCCTCTATGTTTTCATTTGTTCGGGCGAGCACCACATGATTAATTCTGGTATCTTTTTCTGAAGACTTTAACTTTGCTTATCAATTCATAATGTTTATAAAAGTTAATGAAGTTGGCCAACAAGAAGTTTGCCATGTATATGGTTTCAGGCTTCGGGTTGGCACTACTGGAATCTCATCGTCACTTTTTATATGTTAAGAGGTTGCCTCCTTTAATTTTTTTTTTGTAAAAGTCCTATCACAAGGCACGTGTATCCGTTGAGTTAAATTAAATTTAAATGTTAGGAAAATATAGAAGTCTGTTCATGCTCTAAATGGGCCTGAAAAGGTTGTGGGCCGGTTTATTATAGAAGCATCTTTGTCTCACAAAAACTGTAGTAGGAACATCTTACTCCTGTATGAATTGCTTTTTTGGCTTTTAAAGAAACCTGGGCTGTGGGCCTTTACAAGAAAAAGATGAATCATTTAGCAAGCATAATCCAGTCCAATCTCCTTCATTAATTATTATGCTGCTACTTATGGAATTCCCTGGGAGTTCCAATGCTCCATTCTATGTATAGGACACTATATTTAGATGCTCATTTCTTAATGTATAAATATAGAATATATGTATCTAAACTGCAAATAGTGAAATCATCATGCACAAGACAATGTAAAGGACCATTTATAGCACTAACATGTGGGGTAACCATCCGTTAACCGTTTACAGTTATGTGGATGCTCACAATGTGCCAAAGTGGTTTATGAGTTTCATGGTTTAAATGAAGATCTTAATATCAACCACTTGTGAGTTGTGTGTACTTTTTTTGAAACAAAACTGAACGGTCAATATGAAGAGTAGCATTCAATGGCTTTCCTTCAAAGCTCCAAGGTGGATGAAGGGGGGACCTTACACCATGGAAGAAATGCATCGATCCTCTTTTGTCCAGTCCTCTTTATTTCTGTTGCTTCTTCCAGGGTGGTAATAGCTGCCATGTTCCCTCTCTCCCTTGAGTTATAACTCCTGTATTAGGATTTACCTACCTACTGTGTCTTGCCACCTCTATGCTTATACTGGTTTCACTATCTGTTGGACCATGTGGTGGGCCTGGTAGACACGCTATTACTCTTATGTGTCATAATTTCAAGTAATTTTCCTTACCAAAAGTCCAAGGCTTCAATCCTTTTTGCACATTCTGAAAACATATCAGCACTACCAAGTATTTTGCAAACATATCAACATGATGGCTGTTCTGTACTTTCTGGGGAATTCAAGTAACTGTTTTGCACATATTAAGGATTGAAGTATGTTAAATTCCTGACCCATAGTAACACCAGCTGTTTGTGAGCAGTTCTAGTATAAGTTGAATTTACACAAGATAACAAAATGCAAAACAGGAACCGTAGTCATCCATCTCTCTTGCTTTTGTCTACAGTAGCATATTGCTTAGTAAGTATAACACTCCTGTTCTTGAACTCAAATTAGTAGTTAACTAGCAAAACCATGTACTGTTTCATCGTACTGTTCTGCAGTGGTTTGGGAGAACATGCACATATCTTTTAATATATATTTTTATTTTGGAATTTTCATGTCTCTAGCTTGTCTGAACTACTCGTTGGCAGGAAGCCAACCATTAACCTTGATTTTTATGAAGAACCTTCTAATTTGATCTAGTAACACAGTTAGATTGGAACTGTTTTCCTTTCTAGTTCTCCATCATATGGCATTGTACTGGTAGCATTTATTCTGAAACAGCTCTATGCCGGGTACATGTACTGTCCTGATAAATTTCATGCAACACTCTTTTAAGTTGTAACTCCAACGTTCGCTACCTGCTTGATGAGATAGTAAGCCAGACGACGTGATAACACTTCATCTAAACTACTGTTAAGCACATGATGAAAATGGTTCTTTACTGCGTGGCAAGATATGTAGTTAGCAAAAAAAAACATGTTTGGCAAGATCAGTTTAGGCTCCATGTTCTCATCCCATGGTTGTTCTTATTTTGCCAGCAATTCCTTCATGATGTTTACTCCACCATTTGCATATATCATTGCGGCCATTTGATCTGCCTTATAATTTTTTTTCCTAGGTACGTTGCGGTTGGTAACGAGCCTTTCCTGTCGACATACAACGGAAGCTTTCTGCAAACAACTTTTCCTGCCCTCCGAAACATACAGAGCGCACTTGTGAGGGCTGGTCTGAGCAACCAGATCAAAGTAACAGTTCCTCAGAATGCCGACGTCTACGAATCAGTAACCGGCAAGCCCTCTGACGCGGACTTCCGCACGGATATCCATGACCGGATGCTCGAAATCGTGAAGTTTCTGAGCGACAACGGCGGCGCTTTCACCGTCAACATCTACCCTTTCATAAGCCTCTACATTGACGCCAACTTCCCCGCCGAGTACGCCTTCTTCGACGGAGGCTCGTCGCCGATTGTCGATGGCTCCGCAACATACACAAACATGTTTGACGCGAACCACGACACGCTCATATGGGCGCTGAAGAAGAATGGGTACGGGAACCTGCCAATCATCATCGGGGAGATAGGCTGGCCGACCGACGGCGACATGAACGCGAACGCCCAGCTCGCCCAGCGCTTCAACCAGGGCTTCATGACGCACATCGCCTCCGGGCGGGGGACGCCGATGAGGCCCGGGCCGATCGACGCGTACCTGTTCAGCCTGATCGACGAGGACGAGAAGAGCATACAGCCAGGGAACTTCGAGCGTCACTGGGGCATCTTCACCTACGACGGCATCCCGAAGTACAACCTGAACTTCGGGACGCCCAACTCGCAGATCCAGAGAGCGAGCGGCGTGAGGTACCTGGAGAAGAAGTGGTGCGTGCTGAAGCCTTCCGCCAGCCTCGACGACCCGAAGCTCCCGGACACCATCAGCTACGCGTGCTCCATGGCGGACTGCACCAGCCTCGGCTACAAGACCTCCTGCGGGGCGCTGGACATACGGAGCAACATCTCGTACGCCTACAACAGCTTCTTCCAGAAGAACGACCAGGACGACGTGGCGTGCGGGTTCTCGGGCTTCGCGACGACCACCGGCCAGGACCCCAGCA
Source organism: Avena sativa (assembly GCA_916181665.1). Taxonomy (NCBI): domain Eukaryota; kingdom Viridiplantae; phylum Streptophyta; class Magnoliopsida; order Poales; family Poaceae; genus Avena; species Avena sativa. The sequence continues at coordinate 73,373,784 of OV702294.1, read as the reverse complement.
CCGGGACGTGCAGGTTCGGGATCATGATCGAGGCCGACTCGGCCTTCTCGTGGAAGCTGCAGCGGGATCGAAGCAACTGGATCATGGTGCTGCTTCTTGCGCTCGCCCATCTCTGTCTGTCGTTCTTGTAGGCGCCGCGAGAGATGGCTACACGTCAGGAGAGCTTAACAGTCTGGCGGCTTGAGGATATTTGATGCCTGCTGTCACTGTGTTCATCCATGTAGGAACCTTTTTCTTCTTTTCTTCTTTATTTACGGTGGATGCGGATGTTGCAGCCGCACGGCTGAGTTCTTGTTAGCGTAGCTTTGGTCTTTCGGTACCAATATTATTGGGATGATGATGATGAGCACTGGACCATTTGTAACCCAGGAATGTAGTGAGGGCACGGCCAACATGGTGAAGTTCAGATAGTCTACTTTCTTCCATTTGGCATGCAGATGAGATTCTCCGTTGTGTTGGCCAAGCTGAATTGATCCTTTGGCATCACATTAGTCGTTTCAGTTGATGGATTTAGTGCCAGACAACCGTCTGCTTGGATCCATGTTGCAGTCATGTTTCCAGTTGGTATCACCACCGTCGCTGTCATCGCCATCAGCACCTTGTTGATTTTTGCTAGCTCTGGACTGGATCGCCATTAATAAGAGGGAAGGTGGATGGTTTATCTTTCTTTTGAGCACCAATAATTGACAACTCCGTTTTCTCACCAAAAAAAAGGTTGGCATGAACTAAAAAACAAGAGTGAGTCCTCATGACTAGTCTGAAACACACACACACACAGATTCGCATAAAAAAAGTGCAACGGAACCACCTAAGACCACACCAACAAGACCCAAAGACAGGCATCCGAAGCCTCTCAATCCAACCGAAACACTAACCACCCAACAGCAGCACTCGACTCAAGTGGAGCAGCACGCACAGCACAGCACAGAAGGGATAAAGATAAAGCACGCACTTAGTCTCTGGAGTCTTGTCTGTACCCGGTTGCAGCTGCAGCTCCATATGAGCAAACTGGTGTCACTCGTCATGCTCGCCACTCCTCCTCCTTCTCCTTATCCTTCCCAATGTGGCATCCGGGGTCCTTCGTACGATGTGCTCTTTGCCGTCTGTGAGAAGGTGAGGAGAAACTCTAGGATCTGAATGAATCCCAACACACACAAACTCCCCCCTAAGGGCCTGTTCGGTTTGAGTGGGATCAACATGGATCGGGAGGTGTTGACAGGGAATTCAACTGTATTCCCTGCAGTTTCATGCCAATCCCTCCCAACTCGGGTGTAACCGAACAAGGCCTGAATCAAATGGCTCTGAAAGAAAAAATTCCTCATGACCAGAATCCTAAGGAAATACTGAGAATCAAAGGAGGCCTAAGGTAGTAGCAGTTGAGGAATTCCGAGCACTATGTAAGGCTCTCAAATGCCGCTGGAAACTGTTGAGGGAACGCCTAGAGAAATGACAAAGCAGTTGGAAAGGAAAACTTCTCTCCGGTGGTGGACATCTTATCCTCATCAACTCGGTTCTCTGTAACGAGGTACTATGTATGTTATCTTATCCCGTTCAGAAAAAATATATGTTATCTTAAGTTCCTAAAGGAGTACTCAAAAGATTGGACTACTTTTGTTCAAAATTCTTTTGGCAGGAGACGGTGAGAAAAAAAATATAGATCGGCTAAAATGGTATATAGTGTGTCAACCTAAATATCAGGGACTTGAGGTCCACAATCTTGAAGCCAAAAACATAGCTCCCCTTAGGGCATGTACAATAGTTTAGACACCTGCTGTCTGTAGTAGATTAACACGTCACTTGTAGACTGTGCTAAAAACACCTTGTACAATAGACTGTCTTTCTTGCTATCTATAGTATCCTATAAATAGCTAATTAGGTTGACCAGATTAAATTAAATCTTAACTACCTCCGGCTGCCACTGTCCCATTGTTTCTCTGCGGAAGTGAAAAATATGAAGCACGGTCTCATTTGGGGCCACAACTACCGACGGGCATCTGTACAACGGGAAAACAGCCGTCGCTAGTCAGAGAATTTCACGCGAGTTGACCGTCTGCAAAATTACCGTCGACCTTTTTCTCTTTCCTTCGTTTTCCTCCTCCACCTCATCAAATATCCTACTTGGCACCTCTTACAGACAGCTTACGTAAGACTATTGTACACGCCCTTATTAAATTGCCGTTCAAACTACTTAGAGGATGGGGTATAGCAAAACCTCGTGAGAAGAAAAATATATGGGCTCAAAAACGTTATCTCCTAGCTTTATTAGAAACGGGGGATCCACACTTTTCGACCGATCATGATGTTAAGGAAGAAACGTTTTTTTCGATTTCAATCTGTTCAATAAATAAAGGATGAGGTTTGATTCAGTACTATCCCTCCTCCCTAAACTTATACAATACGTCCTATATATATATATATATATATATATATATATATATATATATATATATATATATATATATATATATATATATTCAAACCCGTATCTAAATCGAGTATTACCCCTTATAGAGACATACAGATCGGGATCTGTAGATATACGACACTCTTGCACGCACACGATCCAACATGCCCACTACCGTCCAGCACCCCAACCATCGCCGCCGCCGTCAGCCATCGTTGCAACCGCTGACATCCAGCGAGCGGCCGGATACAAGTCGCCGTACAAGTTGTCGGACTGTCTGGCGAGCCACCGGACAAGTAGTCAGACATGCGGCGAGCTACAGGACGTTCGGCCACCGCTACCAAGCTCTCTTGCACCGCCTTCTCCGGGTCAGCCCTACCGACACACACCTACGAGGCCAAGCCGGTCAGGCCGACTCATCGGCTCGCGGGACCCAACCGCCACTATTATCACGGCACGCAGACACGACCACCGCTGGCGATGATCTGGTGTACAGTCATACTTTTTTCCCTTTGCGTAGAGCTCGTACTAGTATAGGTACTACTAGAAAAATATATTATTTGGTTGAGTTGTACGGGGTTTATATATACATATATATATACTAATTACGAAGGGGTATCAAGCAATCTGAACCACTTTTGTGTTTAACATTATACGAGTTTGTACGAGCTTAGAGGGGAGAGGTAGTAATGAATTAGAGCCCATAAAGGATGACACAAACATTCATTCCTAGGATGATCTATGGCTTGGAAATGCATGAAAAATATCCTGCTTTGTACCACATTGCATCGTAAGAAAAGTACTACCATCGAGGAGGTGTTGTGATCAAATCCACTAAACTTGACTTTTAGACTGGACTTAGTCGGTGCATGCCTCGTGACATGGAATCTCTCTTCAAAGACAAGACATAATTTTGTTGAAATCTATGTAAATTATAGAGTAAATTCCACTTTTGACCTCCAAATTTCACTTTTTTGACGCTAGTTACCCTATTTAGTAATAATTACCCCATTTAGCAAAAGTTGTGCCATTTTTTATCCCTTTTAAAGTTTTACAATCATTTTGATTTTTCATTCTAATTACCCCATCAGTTCTATATGATATAGTAAGCAGAATTTACTGCCAATTGTGGCCGCCGCATCGCCTAATGGTCCACATCACTTGTCAAAATGCTCATAAAATTTTAAACGGGGTAAAATATGGCACAACTTTTGCTAAATAGGGTAATTAGGATGAAAATTTGCTAAATAGGGTAATTAGCATCAAAAAAGTGAAACTAGGGGGTAAAATATGAAATTTACTCTAAATTATATGTGGACTCTACGCACAAGTTATACTACCTCCATTACACGACAATGGTAAATTGTACGTGGACTCTATGCGCTAGTCCAAAAAAAAAAGATGTATAAACCAAACAATCCAAAGTTTGACCAAGTTTATAAAAGAACTATCAACACGCAAAGTTTAACCCGGTTTATAAAAAAATACCAACATTGGTAGTTTGTTCTATAAATTTGGTCAAAATTTACAAAAAAATTATAGTCCTTTTTTTAATAGGGCTAGTAAATAATAATAATATTTAGAAATTGGAAGGTACACGGAAAATTAAAATATTTATGCGGTATCTCTGAAGAGATGTATTATCTTAATCAAGGACAAAGTTGCAAAGCGCAACGAGGAAATACAAAGTGCTGTTTCCGTGACACGAGAATATTACACATTTATTATTCTAGCGCAAGTTTGTATTCGGTCGGAGGCTCCGGGCTTGTATTCACGTTGAAGTATTTCCTAAATATTTTACTTTTGTAGGCAACCGGTTGCGCGGCAACGATCGCTAGGATGTGAGGAGCATGAGTATATAAAAATGACATGATTTTTAAAGCTAAAAATTCATCGCTTTTATAGGTTATCTTCTTCTAGTCTTTCTTATTTGCTATGTGCATCGTAACTATGTTGAGTGGCTCTTTGCTTATATTGTTTGATGCGAACATTTGAGTTTAATAAAAAGGCGTCGTTTATCGGACAAAAGTGTTTGAAAAGCCTCGAGGTCCACTAACCGCGTAGACTTTATTCAAATCAAAAGGTGCAATGCCGAGCAATGGAAGCGCGCACCAACAAAACCCAAAGGCAGGCATCAATCGTAACTAAAAACGCCAACCCGAAAGTACACAAGTTGAGTAGTACACATAGTACTAGACAGGAGTAGAAGCACGGAAGAGATAACGGTAAGCATGTATCAGTGCCTGCACACAGAGCGTCTGAACTCCTGTCTGTACCGAAGTGCAATTCCACATGAGCAAGTGGTGTCACTCATCATGCTCGTCACTCTTGTTTTCCTCCTCTGAGCATCTCCAACAGCGCGACCCAAACGGTCTAAACAGACCTATTCGGATCCATGCGGAGAGAAGGACAGGCCGCACATCCTCTAGCGGCACAACTGAAATGACCAATGTGTCCAGCATGACCCATTCGGCCACTAAATTTGGGCTGCGAATGCGTCTACCCGGACGCGTCGCAGACTACGAGTGTGTCCTCTCGCGTCCGCCCTAACCTGCACCCGTCCCTCCTAGCAGCGACGGAATGGCCACTAGCCTTCTACCCCCTAGATATCAATGGTCGTAGGCTGACTCCAGCACTGGCTATGCCGTCCGATGCATGCGCTAGCCGCTGGACTTCAATGCCGTCCTATCGGCCTCCACGCCGGCATCTAGTGCCCTGGCTGGTTTGACCTTTTTAAGTAGGCCACCCCGTGGCCGTCTCCCCAACACCTTCTTCCACACACCACAACATTGGCGGCCATGGCCGGAGGGATAGGAGCCAGAGGAGGGTGACTACAACGGCCCCCGGGCCAGGGGCATCAAGGCCGCAGTCGGCGAGGAGGAGGCAGGGGTCGAGGCCGACACACATCGTCGTCCCTATTGCCACCCGAGTCACTGCGCATGTCATCATCACCGTTGCCACCGCCCTTCATGTTGGACCATTACGGACATATTAGTTGTCCAAAATGGGTATGTGCTGCTGGAGATGCCCTTAGTCCTTATCCTTCCCAATGTGGCAACCTGGTTTCTTCATATCATATCTTGCTTTGCCATGTCTGAGAAGGTGACGAGAAACTCTCGGCAAGATTCTCCTCACGTGGAAGTCTAAGATTGTCACCATTACCAACACCCACTACTCCCATGCTCTTACCGCTCGAGTAGGAGAGCAAGGTGTTGATGGATGGTAGTTTCCTGCTTTATATGGTTAAAAAATGTGGACAAGTGCATTGGGTGGTTATGGGCGACTTCAATTTTATTGTCGACGTGGCCAGGTAAGAACAATTTTTTTTGGAAATGAGCATATATTAATATCGCGATTGTATCAATTATATCCAGCCTCTCCAACAACAACAACAACAACAACAACAACAACAACAACAACAACAACAACGCATTACCCTATTAGCATTACGGATGCACACAACAAAAAAGAATTAAAAAAGAAAAGTCCCGCTACAACGATAAGAACCTTAGTAGCAGCGACACTAACCACACCAGAACAACACGAGAAGTCCAACATCTCCAATATTGACGCCTTCAAGAAGGAAATAGAGCACAAGCACCGTCATCGCCCGATCAAAGATCATAGGTTTTCACTCTGAACAAAGTCCTCGCTCACAAAACTGTGCCTTCAACAGGGTCAATGCCAGGAAAAACCAATTAAGGTCAGACCTTGGATTTTAATCCTGTAAGGTAAGAATGCGAACTCCTCCTATGCTGGCGTCCTCACTTCCCGATGTCACTACTATAAGTCACGAATCACCAAGTCAATTCTTCATCACCACCAGGACTCGGCCCCCCTTGTTAGTCCACAAATCTTGGCTTCCATGATATTATCCGCACACTGACTTCACCATGAAACTAAAGACATGTTTCACGATAGCAACAGGCTGCAGTGCTTCGCCTCGCTCTCTCTGAAACCAAACGGTCAGAAAAAACGGTTGCACACGAACGAATCCCATCCCATTCCAGTTATCTCCAGACATGAATCGCCCATGGGAGTTCGCCTATGGAGCCTTCCGGAACACGACACTGCCACTAGATCAAAGGAAACAGGCTGAAGACAGATCTTCGTCTTGATGCGAGAGAACCCTAGGACGGTTCCCCTGCTAGCAGATGCGAACCGTGCCGCCATCCGCCGAGGGAGGGCTGCCATCAAAGCCCGAGGCCAGCGCCCCGGCTTCTAGACCCCGTCGCCATCAGATTGCCGTCGGGGCGACAACCTTCGAGCGTCCAAGGGGCTCCCTGCGGGGGGAGAAGCCACCACGTGAGGAAGCAGCCCCGCCACCACCGTCGACCGGCTGAGCTTTGCCTGCCGGCGTCCTCTGGTGGCAGTGGGGGAGAAGCGGGAGGAGGAGTCGGGGGCGGCAGCGGCTTAGGGTTCCGCTCGTGCCGCCCCTCCCGAGAGCGATGCGTGCGGGTATGACAGATAGATGGCTATATCTTTCTGAGAAAATACAATATGTGATCTATTTACATCAATATGGCCGACAAGAACAATGCCAACCTGCATCGCATGATGATGGGGCGATAATCAAAACTGATGTGATGGAGGCTTTTCAGTCTAGTGGTTTGGCGATTTTCATGGTTTACATGTCAAAAACCAGGCACTTATGGCGCTCCTGCCAAAACACGCAGGTGAGATGGAGGTGAAGGACTTTCACCCCATGAGCTTGGTTTACATGTAAAAAACCAGGTACTTATGGCGCTCCTGGCAAAACACGTAGATGCGATGGAGGTGAAGGACTTTCACCCCATGAGCTTGATCCACAGTGTGGCTAAGCTGTTGGCTGAAGTATTGTCAGTATGTCTAGCCCCGCGCTTGATAGAGATTGTGGGGCCTCAGCAGTGTGCCTTCATACGTGTCGTGGACCCTACTTGCACAATAATTTCCAAGTTTTCCAAAGGCACAGCCGCCATTATGTTCAAGCTAGACATCACTAAAGCCTTCGAAGCGGTGGATTGGGCCTTCCTGATCCAAGTTATTTCCAACCTTGGCTTGGGGAGAAGGTGTCTCTGTATGAACCGTGGACTTCTTGGCACGATGTCTACATGTGTGGTGATTAACGGTGTTGTCATAAACCTTGTCTACAAGAGGCATGGGGCTTCGACAAGGGATTCTCTCTCCTCCCTCTTCTCTTCGACACGGTCATGGATGTGCTCCACCTCATGATCGATCAAGAAGTTGCGGATGGGATATTCACTATCCTTGCCCCGCATGGTCTTCGTCACTACACATCCATGTATGCTGATGACGTAGTCACTTTTCTTTGCTGTAAACTGTTGGCCGTGCACGCGGCCATCATAGAGGACTTTGGAGAGGCTTCTAGGCTGCATACCAACCATGCCAGTACTCCTTGCACCCGATTCGATGCACACCAGATCAGATCAAGCTGGTACGCAGGGTCCTGGGTTACATCATTGTTCCCCACCTTGTAAGTACCTTGGCTTGCCTTTGAGCCTTGGCAGAACAACAACAACTCAGTTCTAACCTCTTGTGGATAGTGCAACAAACCGTCTTCAGTTGTGGTGTGCCAAGATGATGAACCATGGTGGAAAATCGAACCTCGTCCGAACTAATCTCTCTGCCATCACGCTACATGGCATGATGTATTTAAACATCCCACCGAGGACCTTGGAGGCTCTGCTCAAGATTTTTAGGGGCTTTATGTGGAACTGGCGTTGGGACGTCAAGGGAGGCCACTGCCTCTTTTCTTGGGATAAGGCAGCCTCCCTATATCTATGGAGGCCAGGGCATACCAAACCTCGCCATATGAACACTGCCTTCAGATGCCACCGGGCGTGGTTACAGCGAGTTGACACCACCAAACCGTGGGCTGAGTTTAACCTCCAAATCATTTGTTGGATCGATTAGTCTTTGAGGAGGCCACATGCTTCACCATCGGCAATGGGGAGCGTGTGAAGTTCTGGAGAGACCGTTGGCTGAACGACAACGGGTGGTTGACATTGCCCCCAGGCTCACTGCCAAGGTGACGTCTCGGCGAGCAAACACTAGGTCATTTAAGGAAAGTCTCTCAGGGGCGTGGCTTCAGGATTGTGTCCCGAATCTAGGTCTCGAGGCTTTGGTTGAGCTCTTTCTTCTCTGGCACATGCTTAGGACCGTTGAGCTAACACCAGAAAGGGAAGACAAAGTAGTGTGGTGGTAGACTAGATATGAGGTTTACTCGGCTAAGTCCGCTTACAACGCCTACTTTGTGGGCACTACTTTTGGCCAAGTCTCATATCAAATTTGGAGATCTTGTTCTCCATATAGCTATGCGTTCTTGGACTGGTTTGTGTCAAAGAACAGATGGTGGATGACTCACAGGTACTGATTTCCACGCACTTCTATTCTTGTAGACAGTTGTTGGGCCTCCAAGTGTAGAGGTTTGTAGAACAGCAGCAAGTTTCCCTTAAGTGGATCACCCAAGGTTTATCGATCTCAGGTAGGAAGTGGTCAAAGGTATTCCCTCTCAAGCAATCCTACAATCAAGATACAAGAAGTATCTTGTGTCCCCAACACACCCAATACACTTGTCAGGTATATAGGTGCACTAGTTCGACGAATAGATAGTGAAATACAAGCGGTAACGGTTCCAGAAAAGAGCTTGATGGTGAGGTAAAGACTAAAGCAAGCAAACATGCAACAGATCTAGTAGCAAACAGTGTTTCAATGTTTAGAAACAAGGCCTAGGGATCATACTTTCACTAGTGAACACTCTCTCATATAAATATCCTCTCTTCATGATACTACTCTCAACTACTCTCCGGTTGGACACTCTAATCCACGGTAGGGCCTTCCCCAATCTAGATAACCCCACACTGTCACCTTGAGCACTAGATGGTTCCAACAAACACCACAATTTCATAGAGACATCCAACTCCAAATATAACTCATAACAAATATTCAATCTAGCCAAAGTGCCACACACGGTAAGCACGTTGTCACTTTCACACACGTGGGGAAAAGCATAGATCTATTAAAGCACAAAGAGTATTTATGTAGACTCAAACCTAAGTGCCACCATGGCGTGCACGCTGTCACTTTCACACACATGGGGAGAGCAGAGATCTAATGAAGCACTTGAGTAGAAAGGTAGATCTACTTGATTACAAAGCTCATGAACACAAGATCATGCATAGAGAGAGAGAGATGAACACATAGCTACCGGTAGAGCCCTTAGCCTCGAGGAAGAACTACTCCCTCCTCATCATGGGAATCAACAACGGTGATGAAGATGGCGATGGAGATTGATGGAGATGGCTCCGGGGGCACTTCCCCGTCCCGGCAGGGTGCCAGAACAGAGACTTTCTGTCCCCCGAATCTCCCCTTTGGTGGCAGCGGCGCTACAGAGGTTTTCGTGGATTTCTTATAGATCTCTTAGGGTTTTTGGGTCGGAGGCTTCTTATAGGCGCAGGAATCAAGGTCGGTGGGGGTCCAGGGGGCCCACACTCCCTCCAGGCGCTCCCAGGGCTTGCCCGCGCCTAGGGGGTTTGGCCAGCCTGTGGCCCCCCTCCGGCTCTGCTTCGTGGTTCCGTGTTGCTCCAGGAAAAATAATAACTTTGGCTTTTGTCTCGTCCAATTCCGAGAATATTGATTTTCTGCCTTTCTGGAACCAAAAACAGAAGAAAACAGGCAACTGGCACTGTGGCAACTTGTTAATAGGTTAGTTCTAGAAAAGATATAAAAATACCTCAAAGTGTAGACAAAGCAAAGCAAAGTAGATACAAAATAAGCATGGAGCATCAAAAATTATAGATACGTTTCCAACGTATCAGCATCCCCAATCTTAACTCCTTCTCATCCTCGAGTAGGTAAGTGATAAAAAGAATAATTTTTGAGGTGACATGCACCATCAAAACCAAGATCAAACCATTTACAAGCATTGAAAGCTGGGATCAAAAGAACTCTAAACATGATCATGAAAGATGGAGTTCTAACAGTAGGACATAGTAACTATGTATGCAACATGACAAGCTACAAACAAAGATCATGAATAACATGCATTGAAAAATGTTTGTTTGTTTCACATACAGAAAACATAGCATAGTGGCATCAGCTTGTCCCTCATAGAGTAGCAAATAGATGCATAGGACACCTTCAAAGTTCACAAGGGTGACTAGAAACAAATAGCACAAGAACAAGTAATATCACAATATGCATCAATCAATAAGCTTTGGAACACTGCACACAGAATGACAACTATGCTCTCTTAATGGTGCCTAAAGGTAGAAGGTGGAGACTCAATAATGGTGGAAGACATGCCTTTTTGTAAAGGAAGTAGGGATTAAAAGTTTCAAAAAGAGCTTCCAAAAATTGTGGTACTTGTTAGCTTTTAGCCCTCATTGCCCCTATCATAAGCATCTTGAAGTGGTTAAGGTTAAAGTGGCAAAGCTGGAGTATATGCTTGACGAAGTATAAGTTGGCATCTCATGCCCCTTGAATACGAGGGCCACACCTCATGCATACTCAACTTTGGGTCCAGGTAAGTTCTTGTCACTGTAAGTATTTGCATATCATTGAGAACCGCCAACGGGGTACCCCTTGTACATGGTACAGGAGCTTTCCCATAACCAAAATGACAAGGCAAGCACACAATGAGCATCTCAACAATTCTTCTTATGTACCATGGGAATATGGTGCTTTTTCTCTCTTTCCTATTTTCTCAAAATGTCTCTTTTTTAAGAAGAATGCTTCATAGATGTCACTATGGTGATGCTGCAAGTTTCCACCGTGATTAGGCATGGCTTAGGCTAGCGGCCCAGGCATTTCTCTAACACAGGATACAAACTCCATGGACTTACCAGTTCCCTCTTTATTTCACAGCGGTGACATCCATAGACAAAAGAGCATGATATCAACTGAGTACAAAAAGTACAAGTGCAATATTGAAAACGTTCCCCGTGACAACACGGTTCTGCTAATCCAAACTTATAAGTGCAAGCATATACAACAAAATTTTCTCAATGGTTCAAGTTTATTAGGGGCAAAGAATAAAATATGCCATCAAGTTCGTGAGGGCTTTAATCACTAAGTTTTCATATAACAAAATAATTTTTAATTGGAAGATAGTTGAAAACAAGAATATACTTGGAATGGTGTAACACACCATGCATAGGAGTTTATAGTGGACACTTTGGAATAACTTGGTTTCTTGGGAGTTGGAAACATGAGTAGAACTTACTCATACAAGTGGAGGATAGCAAAAGACTGGGAGCAACTAACTAAGAGAGCATAATGGCCATAATCATGCAATGCAACAAAACATACTAATCAAAGCAAAGAATGGTACTACAAGTCTAGGACTAAATGATCATAGAGGCTAATGGTGACTTGTGAGAGTCATAACATGGTGTAATCATGTGCCAAGTCAACCCAAGCAAAGCATCAAAGGAGAATACCATAATACTATGCTTTTGCATGCTAAAACAATGCATAATTTCTTTAAGGCACACTAAGCAATCCCAATTGTTTGGAACAAGACATGCTACAACAATAATCACTAAGAATAATGCAAAAACAACACCTAGCATGTCATGCTAAAGTCTAAGTCACAGTCAATGCAAGCTCTCTTTTGTACCACTATAAGCATGAAACTTTCTACTCTTTTCCAACACCAATCAACTTATTTGAAACAACTCACAAAGATAATAATTAATACAGATCAGTGAGAATGTCTCACAAATCCGAAAATAAGAACCAAAAAGTTCTAAGCAATAAGCACAAGAAAACTAAGGCTAAACACAGTGCTAGCAAAAGAGAACACTCACAGAATAATAAGAGTGAAAACTAGAGTGTTCTAAGCAATGAAAACAAAGTGTGTCTCTCTCCAAAAGAAGTGTGGTGTAACCAACCAACTTACTCAAGCAAACTAAGCAAACTAAAACCAAAAATGAAAACTAAGACGCTCCAAGAATAACACAACAATGCATGAAACAATAAAAACGAAGTGTCTGAAAGACCTGAGATTTTTATTGATGAAGAAGGGGATGCCTTGGGCATCCCCAAGCTTTGACGCTTGTACCTCTTGAATATTTCTTGGGGTGACACTGGGGTGGCATCCCCAAGCTTGAGCTTTTGTCCATTATTCATCTCATTTCATCATTCTCTCTATACACCTGAAAATTTTCCTTCATACAAAACTTCACACAATCTTCATTAGCAACATTAGTGTATTCAAAAGATAATAGACCCTGAGGTAAAGCTTTGGAATAACAAGAATTTTCACTAAAAACACATGCTACTGTAGAAAATCCTTCAAAAAGCTCAATTCCCCTAAAGAGAACTCAAAAAGGAATCAATAAGAAGCAAATGCAAATAATGGAAGAAATCTGTCAAAACAGACCAGCAGGTAGAAACCGATTTTTTAAAAAATCTTATGTTGCTCCAATCAAAAGGTGTTGAACTAACGGAAGTTATCTAACATACTATGGGATTTATTCGTAAATTTTGAGCTCAATCCGAGTTACAGAGACTCCTCACGATTTTTTATGGTGGAGGACAGAAATCTATTTCGGGACAGCAACTCCTCAAATCTTACTTCCCTCTCATTAGAGATCATTCTTGGCACAAAAAGCAAACAAAAAGGATAAGGAGAGGTTATTACTGAATTAATAACTTTCAGGACTCAAGAAAACTCTTGGGTTATCTCCCAACAAGTACTTTTCTTTAACGCCTTTAAGTTAGGCTTGATAGTTTGAGAAGATGCTCTCATAAGAAATATGAATTGAAGTAAAAGAGAACATCAAGAAGCAAATTCAAAACGCATTTAAGTCTAACCCAATTCCTATGCATAGGAATCTTATAAAGAAACAAGTCATGAAAGCACAAAGCACCAAGCATAGTAAAGCAAAACAAGTGCAACTTCAAGACTTTCAACATAAAGAGGGGAAACTTAATATTGTTGAGATACATAAAACCATGTTTCTCTCTCTCATAATAACTTTCAGTAGCAACATGAACAAAATTAACAATATAACTATCACATGAAACATTCTTATCATGAGCCACATGCATAAAATGATTATTACTCTTCACATAAGAATAGTCATCCTTATTAATAATAGTGGGAGAAAATTCAACAAAATAGCTATCATTATTATTCTCATCACCATAATCATCAAATATAGGAGGCATATTGTAATCACAATTACTTTTCTCCTCAACAGTAGGTGGACTGAAAATATCATATTCATCATTGTAATCATCATATATTGGAGGTTTGGTATCATCATAACCAATAGAATAGCTATCTTCCAAAGCTAGGGGGCTAAAAAGATCATTTTCATAAAAACTAGCTTCTCCAAGCTTAGACTTTTCCATAGCATTAGCAACAATGGTGTCCAAATAATTCATACTAACAACATTGCTATTAGCATGCAAATAAAGCTCCATAGGTTTTTTTAATTTTCTCTTCAAACACTTCATGTCCTAACTCAAGATAAACACTATAAAGCTCTCTATTTTTTTTTGTTTTCCATTAAGCCGAACTAGTGAAAACAAGAAACAAAAAGACAAAAATATAGAATCTAAAGGAAATAACTTCGAGCACTCACACCGAAGGGTGTGAGTACCTTTTACCTTACCTCCCCGGCAATGGCGCCAGAAAAGGGCTTGATGTCTACGCACTTCTATTCTTGTAGACAGTTGTTGGGCCTTCAAGTGCAGAGGTTTGTAGAACAGCATCAAGTTTCCCTTAAGTGGATCACCCAAGGTTTAACGATCTCAGGGAGGAAGTGGTCAAAGGTATTCCCTCTCAAGCAATCCTGCAATCAAGATACAAGAAGTATCTTGTGTCCCCAACACACCCAATACACTTGTCAGGTATATAGGTGCACTAGTTCGACGAATAGATAGTGAAATACAAGCGGTAACGGTTCCAGAAAAGAGCTTGATGGTGAGGTAAAGACTAAAGCAAGCAAACATGCAACAGATCTAGTAGCAAACAGTGTTTCAATGTTTAGAAACAAGGCCTAGGGATCATACTTTCACTAGTGAACACTCTCTCATATAAATATCCTCTCTTCATGATACTACTCTCAACTACTCTCCGGTTGGACACTCTAATCCACGGTAGGGCCTTCCCCAATCTAGATAACCCCACACTGTCACCTTGAGCACTAGATGGTTCCAACAAACACCACAATTTCATAGAGACATCCAACTCCAAATATAACTCATAACAAATATTCAATCTAGCCAAAGTGCCACACACGGTAAGCACGTTGTCACTTTCACACACGTGGGGAAAAGCATAGATCTATTAAAGCACAAAGAGTATTTATGTAGACTCAAACCTAAGTGCCACCATGGCGTGCACGCTGTCACTTTCACACACATGGGGAGAACAGAGATCTAATGAAGCACTTGAGTAGAAAGGTAGATCTACTTGATTACAAAGCTCATGAACACAAGATCATGCATAGAGAGAGAGAGATGAACACATAGCTACCGGTAGAGCCCTTAGCCTCGAGGAAGAACTACTCCCTCCTCATCATGGGAATCAGCAACGGTGATGAAGATGGCGATGGAGATCGATGGAGATGGCTCCGGGGGCACTTCCCCGTCCCGACAGGGTGCCAGAACAGAGACTTTCTGTCCCCCGAATCTCCCCTTCGGTGGCGGCGGCGCTACGGAGGTTTTAGTGGATTTCTTCTAGATCTCTTAGGGTTTTTGGGTCGGAGGCTTCTTATAGGCGCAAGAATCAAGGTTGGTGGGGGTCCAGGGGGCCCACACCCCCTCCAGGCGCCCCCAGGGCTTGCCCGCGCCTAGGGGTTTTGGCCACCCTGTGGCCCCCCTCCGGCTATGCTTCGTGGTTCTGTGTTGCTCTGGAAAAAAATAATAACTTTGGATTTTGTGCCGTCCAATTTGCGAGAATATTGATTTTCTGCCTTTCTGGAATCAAAAACAGAAGAAAACAGGCAACTGGCACTGTGGCAACTTATTAATAGGTTAGTTTTAGAAAAGATATAAAAACACCTCAAAGTGTAGACAAAGCAAAGCAAAGTAGATACAAAACAAGCATGGAGCATCAAAAAATATAGATACGTTTCCAACGTATCATGTAAGCATGGCACCCGCCTGGTTTAGGGCTGGGTTTGCCTTATACCTGCACCTGACCCTCCTCCCCACCCCCGCGACCCAGCCCCATACCCGCCAGCAGGTCCAGAACTCAACCAGACCCATGACCCGTCGGGTTTGCGGGACCCGACATGTAATCGACAAGATGCACAGACGACGACGGGATTTGGAGCATCAGTGTCTCCTCTCTAGGAAGCGGCATCAGCGAGGGCTCATACGAGCTGCCCTCGCCGAGCTCGAGCATCCCAACCTCCATGAAGAATGTGCTACGGCGAGCCGCACGCGGCAACAAGTGCAGGGAGGTGCTGCGATGGTGCAACAAGGTACAACAGCGGAGGCATTGAGCGGCGACGGCGCAGGATAAGGTGCAGGCGCGCGTTGTGTTCACGTGCATGCAATGCAGTGTCTAGTTCATGTTCATGTTCATGTGTCGCGAGGTCGGTGGGGAAGGAGATGGGCCATGGGCAGGGTAGGTGTGTGCGTGTTTCACGTAAGTTGTGCATGCAATGTCCACTCCAGTGCTTCTGTGCGTGTGGGGATGTGGGGCAGTGGGAGTTAGGGTTAGGATTAGTGGGGGTTAGGGTTAGGAATTAATGGGGTTTGTCGGGTCCACGGGTCTGTGGGTATGAGATTGCCACCCCTAAACCCACCCCTGCTAAACCAGACGGGTCTAATTTTTACCGCTAAGCAACCCCTTTGGTTTTCCTTTACGAAACCCTTCCCATTTAAGGCGAGTACTCGTCGGGTTTGTGGGTTTCGGGTATCCATTGACATCCGGACTCACAGGCTTCGCCGTTGTCGCCGGCTCACCCGGCGGCTTGGCCGCTTTGTGACCAACACTAGAAGACCTTGCAACACCTGCTAATGGGATGTGTCATCTCAAGAGAGGTGTGGGATTGGATCCTCCAGCGGTGGGGCCATCCGGATTGACATCCCATCGCGGACACCGACCTAATCCACGGGTGACCTTCTAGACCTTGCCTTGTTGCGACTCATCGTGATCCGTGGATGACGCTCATTCTTGACTTCTAGTGCATCTGGAGGCAACAGAACGACGTGGCTTTCGTCAATGGAGTCTCGCCAGCGATAGCGGTCACCAAGACGAAGATTAGAGGAGTATGAGATGTGGCGTTTAGCAGGTCTCTTCAAGAATGATAGTTTTAGCTTCCCGCATCCCGTTACCTCCCTGGTTGTTGGATGGAGATTAGGTTTCCTTCTCACGAGGAGCTTGCCATTTTTCGGCACTGTGTGCCGTCTAACACCTACTCCCTCTATTCTATAATTATTGAACTTACGCACTAAAATATTTCTAGATATATTCGTTTCACAAAAGTTTAAACATCTTATAAACGGATGGAGTATATGATTAATATAAGAGTGAATTCCAGTTTTCACCCCCTAAGATCAACTTTGTGACAACTTTTACCCAATTTAACAGAAATTCCTCAATATTACCCATTAACATACTTTCTTCCACTTTTTACCCCTAGTGTATATTTCTGGGGTTCTTACTGTTCGGTACTAGCGCTAGTCTGATGTGGCGATGCCAAAGTGGATGTGACTTTTTCTAGGCATGTCCTAGCCGGTGTAGAGAGGTATCCAAGCCAGTTTAGCTAGGGTCATGTTCTTTGCGGACATAGACGTAGGAGTGGCATCCCTGTTCTTGGTGAACACCGGCGCCGCCAGCGATCACATGTACCATAGAGAGCGTTTGCCTGATATTTGCCGGTCCTTCAACGACTGTTGGTGAAGAACAATCGGTGTACGTATACTGATATATGTGGATGCACTGGGGGCTGCTCTCACGGGCTAATATGTACCAATGCATTGGTCGTTATCTTAATCGTGTGTACATATGGAGTGAGTATACCAGTATGGAGAAATGGTGTAAACTCAGAGGCTGCTAGCCAGTTATGGCACTCTCCCTGCACGATCGTAATACATGGAGTCTGTAGGCCGTGTTACTACCGAAACTTAGACGAATGGAAGCCTCCTCGGTGAACAACGCTTTTCCCTGCCATAGCCGACGTGACCTAGAGATCCTTCTCGGGATGCCAAAAATATATACGGGGTAAAAAATGAAAGAAAATTTATTAAATGGGATAATTTTGAGAAATTTCTGTTAAATTGAGTAAAATGCGTCACAAAGTTAATCTTCACCCATAATATAATCTGCAGGTGTATCCTAGAAAAAGTAAGAAACTCTGGGCTGCTTTTCTCAATGCAGATTTTGCTGCACGAGAGCAGCAGCACAGACACAGTAGACACATATAGTAAGCAGTAGTTGCAGCAGAACTACTAGAAGTAACAGTAAAGTGGTGATGAGTGAGTGGCTAGCTGTCTCTTGACTCTCGAGCTCTCTCGGGGATGGTGTCAGGGAGGGCATGTGCCTGGTTGTTGCTGCTGTGTGTGAATGAAGATAGTAGATGCAGTAGCCGTCCACTTGACACTTCCTGTTCATCTCAGCCTCACTCAGTCACTCAGGTGGGGGCATCAATCCAGTCCAGGGCATGAAAAAAAGTTGCCTCCGTGTGTGTACAGGATTATTTGCGAGTCTTGTCTTTCTTATCTACTAGCTCTCCTTTCCTGTCTTGTGGATTTTGAGAGGCCCTCATCAGCTCATCTCGTCTTCCCCGGTGCGCAGTGCCTGCCAGGCAGAAGGATTCCAAGGGGACAAAGATTCTCCAGCAAAAAGGAGATCGTACGCACCAGTAAGTGAGATTCTTGATTTTTTTTGCCCATCTCCTTTACATGCAGTACACAGTGGAGCAGTTCTTTTTTTGCTTTCCCCCCTCTTCTCTGGTCTAGATGGGGTAAAAAAGGCTTCTTTGGTGCACCCCACAGAAAAAGCAACGGACTTGATGTGGTATAGATAGGTTCCCTGTCCCTCCCTCCGCGATCTCCAAGGATTTTAATCTGCATGTGGTGCTTGGCCCACTGCCTGCAGAGGAAATAATGCAATCTTGAGGTTGTTTCCTGGTGGTGAAAGATTTGATTGGATCAAGGTGAAACTGAGGGGTGGTTGTCATGATGTGCAGTAGGGTCCAGCGCCGGAGGGAGTGGTTGTTGATGCTGTGATTGGGTTTCAAAGCGAGGAGGCGAGCCAGAGGAGGAGAAGTGGATATAGATCTCATCGGAGCGAGCGAGCGAGCTAGCCAGGGATGAGATTCGTGCCGAGGGACTGAAGCGGTTTCTCTCTGGTCGCTGCCGGTCGATCATCGATGGAGGCGCCACCCCGGCTCGCCGGACTAGGGGAGCTCCATGGTTCTCTGCCGTGCTGCTGCTGCTGATTGGGGAAGCTGCTCCAGGCTTCCAGGAGGAGGAATCTGCTGCTGTCTTCCTTATTTTCCTGGGAGAGAAGAAGGAAGAAGGTACCCTGATCTTTGGTCCCTCAAGGTACTTGTGTTTCCCCCTTTTCCTTGTTTCTTTTTTTGTCTTTCTTGCTGCTGGAAATGGAATGATGAAAATTGATGATGGTGTGGTATTCCCCTAGTAAAGGTAGGGGAACTGCTCTGCGTTCTCTCTGTTGCCGAGTAGTACATGACATTCATGATACTGGCGGCATCCTGTGTACTTCTCTCTTGCTCCAGTGATGCATAGTGTGTTCCTTCCAAGTCTGTTTTTCATTGACTTTTTGAAGAACATAATTTGTCCTAATTTTGCCCCCCAACCTCTGTCTTCCGTTTTGGTGCTTCAGTTGCGGCAGCTTTTGACACACGAGGTAGGAGAAGCAGCACCTGAGATCTTCAGTTCTGGCATGGGCTCGTTTGGGATGGACTGGAACCAGAAGAGCTCGGTGCTGTGGGACTGGGAGAATTTACCGCCGCCCATAGGCGTGAGTGCAGGCGAGAACCCCAAGAATGGGATGCTGCAGGCTGACCCAAGGTTTGCAGGTGCTGCAGCTACCATGGGGAATGAAGCACTGAATTCTTCTGGTGGCAGCGGCAGCGGCACTTTCTCTTCCAGCTCGGAGATGGGATATGGTTCTTCCAGGAGCTCCATGTCCGCGTCGATTGATTCCTCGTCCAAGGCTGGGAACAACATGGAATTCAGGTTTGCACCTGCCAAAAACCCTGCTGCTGACAGGAGCACCAGCAAAAACACTGAGTTCGGTAAAGTTGACAGCACCAGAACTGGGACATCTCCTTCCTCGGTGGTAGCGGTGAGCAGTGGAGAGCCGGTGATCGGCCTGAAGCTTGGCAAGAGGACTTACTTCGAAGATGTCTGTGGAGGGCAGAACGCCAAGAGCTCACCTTCTGGTGTGGGTGCGCCAAAACAGTCTCCTGCTTTGGTCAAGAAGGCAAAGGTGGATCAAAATAAGCCACATAATTCATACTGTCAAGTTGAAGGCTGCAAAGTCGATCTCTCTACTGCTAAAGACTACCATCGAAAGCACAGGGTCTGTGAGCTTCATTCTAAGGCTCCCAAAGTTGTTGTTGCTGGTCTGGAGCGACGCTTTTGCCAGCAGTGTAGCCGGTGAGATGCTTTAGCTTGTACACACTGCACCTGTTTCCATAAACCAATATACCTGTTTGTTTTATTGAATTCGTTTTCTTGTCATCGGCGAGTAATGAAAAAGAGTTTATTCTGATCTGTTTCCTTTCCTTTCTTGACTTGATACTCCACTGGTTTCCAGGTTTCATGATTTAGGCGAGTTTGACCTGACAAAGAAAAGCTGCCGTAGGCGTCTTAATGATCATAATTCTCGCAGACGGAAGCCGCAGCCAGAAGCAATTTCGTTCAGTTCATCAAGGATGTCTACGATGTTTTATGGTAGGGTTGTAGGCTTCTTTGTTCCTTATATCTTGTGAAATTGGTGCATTAAGTAGGGTCATTACGTCTGTCTGGTTAAAGATCTCGATAACGCAGTGGCACTAAATTTGGTAAGGCAGGCCCTTTTTTGCTCTCTGATACCTCGGTTGCTTTATATGTTCAAACTTCATCACTAGTCATAGCATTTTTTAGATTTCATGGAAAGAAGTTTAAGCTGTCCTAATTTAAAGTAGTGCCTAATGCCATGTTTTTTCTTTTTATATTACTCAAAACAATTCTTCAGAAAAGATAATGGCATAACTGTATAAAGAAATTGATGCTTTGTAGTTTGGAGACACCCAGGAAGCTGTCACATATCTGAGTACAAGTGCATATTGAGTCCACTATATCATCGTTGTGTTGTAGAAAAGCAGAGTTAGTTACTTGAGGAAAACAGAGTTCCTTACTTAAGCTTAAGGAAAACAGAGTTAACCTTAATGCTGTTCTCTTGCTGAAAATGTCTTAATTCTGAAACTTTTGCGATGATCCTGAACAGATGCAAGGCAACAGACAAGTCTAATGTTCGGTCAGGCTCCTTATGTTCAAACGAGAAGCTTTGCAAGTTCTTCATGGGATGACCCTGGAGGCTTCAAATTTACAGAAACAAAAGCTTCTTGGTTAAAACCAACAACTGCTGCAAGTGCTGATGGGACACATTTATCTAGTCAGCATGTGTGGCACAATATTATGCCGCATGGTGCACATCATGGTTTTGATGGGTTCGTGGCATTCAAGGGAACTGGTGCAAAGTTCCTTAATCAAGGTATTTCCCCGTACAACTTGTATGAATGATTTCTGGAAGAAATAGCGAAACACTAATCATATACAGATTCATCACTTGCATGAGAATTCTTTGTCCTACAGTTCAGTCTGTTCCTAAATATAAGACTTGAACTCCCAAAACGTCTTATATTTAGGAATGGAGGGGGAAACAAGCATGGATAAAATGCACGTACTTTCCAGGAACCATTTTATAGAATCATAGAAGCATGGACAACTTCACCTACAAGCAATTTGTAGCTGTTTGTCAGTTTTTTCAAGCCAACATAACTTATATGAAGCTTTCTGCACTTTTTGAACATTCAGTGGTGGTTCTAGACCTAGAACTGTGTAATGTCAATGCCTTTAAAACTGCTCCTAGTTACATGATTTTTTGGATGACTATGAAAAAAAAATCGTATTTTACATGAACTGTGATGTCAGTTGACTTCAGTGTTGTGTGTAGCACAGCTACTCTGCATATAGCCATATCATTTCAATATTTCATTAGATAAGTTTGTGTCGTACGACTATATGCATGGTTCTTATTTTTGCAATGAAGCTGATTGCTTGGCCACATATTTCTCCATTTTTTTTTGTTTTGAAGGAAGTTCAAATCACCTGTCCTTATTTTTTTAACGTCTGTTTAATCACATTCTTTCCTTGGAATTAGGTTGATTGTACTTTCTGTCCTGCAATTATCCATAACCGAGATGTCAGTATGTCACCATCCTATTAGTACTGACCCGATGCTGACATTTACCATAAATTATTAAATTGTGACTTGTACATTTGGGGTCCAGAAAAGACTAGGTGATGGGTTAGCATATTGTCATAATCTGGCATGATTGAGTTGCTCAGCATGAGCTGTTGATTATATTTATTTATTTTTTAATAGGGAAAATTGTTTATAATGTTACAAATGCAAGCATGCTTAGGAGCTATTATAGAATCACCATTACTTTCTACTACTATCAGATACTCTAATGAAACATCTGGGTTCATCTATGCCAAGGTTCTCTTTGCTAAACTAATAACTGAACGACCAGCTGAAATTTCCATTGCACATTTACTGATTTGCACCCCGTGCATAGATTGCAGGAACATAGCTATAGTAGTTGTTTAATAAAAGCAACTTGCGATTGCTGTTGTATTTCCTATTTTTAATCACATTCTTTCCTTCAAATTAGCTTGATTGTACTTTTTGTCCTGCAATTATCCATAACCAATGTCACTATCCTATTAGTACTGACCTGATGCTGACATTTACCATATAAGTTATTAATTCGTGACTTGTATCATCTGAGCCTATAAGATTTGGGGTCTAGAAATAGGTGATGGGTTACCGCGTTGTCATAATCTGTCATTACTGAGTTGCTCAGCATGAGCTGTTGATAATATTTTATTTATTTTTAATAGGGGAAAGTTGTCGATAATGTTACACACACAGGCAAGCTTAGGAACTACTAGTCTATTGTAGAATCATCATTACTTCAACTATTATCAGATCCTTTAATGAAACATCTGGGTTCATCTATGCCAGGATTCTCTTTATACTAAACTAATAACTAGAAGGACCAGCTGAAATTCCCATCAAACATTTGCTGATTTGCACTCATAGATGGCAGGAAAATAGCTAGTTGTTTAATAAAAGCAACTTGTGATTGATGTTGCATATACAGCAAGTATAGCCTTGTTAAGTACGATCAAGCAGTACAAACAATGCTGTCATTAGCATCGAACATTAACACTAAAAATTATCTTACTTTTTACCTATTTCAGGCGTCGAAGCTTCTGCTGTCGCTTCCGACTCCAGCAGAGCCCCAGATCTTCAGGATGCTCTCTCTCTTCTGTCAAGCAACTCAGTGGGTGCTGCCAACCTCCAGCAAAGTCCACAGATGCACCCCGGGGTGGCTGCCATTGCCGGCACCTCCAACCCCGCTATGCACACGCTGGGCTCATCGCCAGGGTTCTGGCTAGATGGCCCACCACTCGATGATCACCCGCGCTTCCAGGTTTTCGACCGCTTGGGGGGCCAAGACAGTGAGCTCCAGCTCCCAAAATCTTCCTACGACCATGCCTCCCACTTCAACCGGATGCACTGATGATGATGCTCATCC
The DNA here is from genome assembly GCA_916181665.1 of Avena sativa. Classification (NCBI taxonomy): domain Eukaryota; kingdom Viridiplantae; phylum Streptophyta; class Magnoliopsida; order Poales; family Poaceae; genus Avena; species Avena sativa. The sequence goes on along the minus strand of OV702294.1, from coordinate 73,350,570 downwards.
AGTCACTGCCCTCAGGCGCCTGATTCGATCGTCACTGTTTCTTCAGTCTGAAACTCTGAATTCTGAATTTCGTTGTTCGGTGATGTTGCCTGCCTAGAGGTTTACGTTTTGGTGATGCCAAGAATAAAGGCGCACACAGAAAAACTATGGATCGGATTGATCTGGTGGTGTTGCCAGCCATGGAAAAAGAACCCGAGCTTGCCAGTAGCTACCCATCATCAACCTTTTGTCTGAATAAATACCTAATTTGATATTTATCGGAAATTCTGAATTGCTTCTGCAACTGTAAGTGATCATAATTTTTGTTTTTTTTTACGGTATTTTCTCACTTTGGTAGCAGTGATCCATGTCTTGGCCCCAGCCTTTAATATCTACAGAGGACCTCTGCAGCATTGCCAGAGATGGCCGGTCAGGTTGCCTGAGTGTCGGGTGGCGAGCACTAGTGTCCTTCCCTTTTCTTCTCCGTCAATGCAGTTCGACCACCCTTCTTCCCACTCCAGCCACTCGGATGCAATGCCTGAGGTCATGGATTTTCAAGTATAACCTCTCACCGCAGCACATCGTCTTGCCATCGACGGCAGTGACCCTAATTTTTCCAGGAGGCAAAGTGGCCAGAAACCTGGAACTGCACAGGGGTTTATTTTGCGAAAAACTTGTGTGCTTGGTGTCAAGGAGGGAAAGTAGTAGATCCCCTTTTATAGTTCTGTGTGTGTGTGGCAAAAAGGACCCTAATACCAGAGTGATCGAGACACTAGTTACATCTATAAATAGTATACTACTTAGCAGGTAAGACCATTCAAGACCGCAGATTAACACAGGCATCAGCTAGAATATTAACTACTACATTTGCACACACACACACACACAGAAGGAATAGATGCATATAAGAATCTCGCTTTTATCATTTCAGAGATGTCTCATTCAATACTTATACATCAACAATTTATTTTCGACTAGGCGAGAGTGAACAACAGAGATCAATGTAGCTTGACAAGGATCAGCTAGCATTTAGTGCCCATGACTCGACAGCTTGACAAATCTGCAGCGTAGCACATTTCCAATACACACATATATACAAATAAAGATCTTGGGGTTTTATCTTTTTACAGAACTTTCTTATTCGATAATTATACATCAACAGTGTATTTTGGACTAGGAGAGAACAGTAGACACCAGTGCAGTACAGTCCCTTCTCCCTAGCTTGCTGTACCATTTTTCCGCCTTAAGAAGGTACGTACCAATTTGTGTATTGCAGGCTTAATACTTGACAAGGATCAGATAGCATTGCCATGTTCCTCTGGGGATTTGGTGCCCAGGACCCGGCAGCGGTACTCTCCAAGCGCCCAGATAGGGAAGATGTTCCTGTAATTGGAGTAGGTGATGGTGCAGTTTCTGGCGAAGATACCCATGATCTCCTGTTAGCACAGAAAACCATTCAACCGATATGGAAGACAGAAACATCACAGGAAGCTATAGATGGCAGTTCCAACTGCCGAGTGTGTGGAATCTGAGGAAGCTAGAACAGAAGCCACTTTTGGCAATGCTTGTTATGAGAGTTTCTGTACAAGAAAGTGTAACCGCTTAGTTCGTTGAATACTTACTTGCTGAGGGAACTCGCCATCCTCTAATTGTAGGTTAATCAGAACCTTAGCTGCCCGGTGCAAAGGTGCTGGGTCTCTCTCGGCCTGCTCCAGCGGAGATTGAAGTGCAAAGGTGCGAATGAGCATGCCACATAACTAAATCCACTTATCCACCCACAATTGAACAATGCCAAATTGAAGACAGAAGGAAAAAAATGCAGAGACCTGACCAGCATCAATTAGGGCCAACATGGCCCAACTAGTATTGACTACATGGGGGCGCCTTCCTTCAAGTTCTGTATAAACCTATTTACAGAAATTACGAAATATTCAGGTCATAGACATTCTCTTCAGCAGAACAAAGTAAAGTAATGTTCGCTTTGCTTGCATAACTTATTTTGCTGCCCTGTTGGTCAAGATCAAATGAGAACTCATCTCCCTGTTGCGCTGCAGCTGCTGCATTTGAACATCCACCAACAGGATTACCTAGGAAGAAATGAACATACCTTTTCCCTGCATGACAAATAGCTTTCTCCCCAACCACCAGAAGGAAGCTCTTTGGACAACAAGAAGTTACATGCCTTCCTAATAGCAGGACAGTTCTTGAATGTCCTTCCAGCAGCAACTAACCCCCTCACTGCAAACCATGTCCCGTTGGTAAAACAAACACCCCAGGAACCGTACCTGTTGTGAATTGACAGAGCAATGTGTCAGAATAGCAGCAATTTCTATGTTTGAGTAGAGAAAACAAAACAATAGTAAGTTGTATGTGTATCAGATATATTTGCTTCTTTTGAAATAAACTTTTGACACTAACCACGCGCCGTCACTTCTTTGGATACTCTGAATGAAATTATCCGCTTTATGGATGCATTTGTCTATCTCTTCCCTTCGATGTCCAGGGTAGTGCTTTCTGAATGATGTCAGGGCGTCGATCACTGCTGAAGTACACTCAACAACACTGCCATTCGAGTTTACATGCTTAGCTTCTCTTAAACATGACAAATCAGCATAGTAAAAACAATAGGGTTATCACATCTTACGGATGATCGATCATTATGTCCCCAAAGATCTCAGAAGGATTGAGATACTGAATAGTTATAAAAGCATGTCAGAATCTAAAACACTCTTGCGAAAAAGATGAATATGTAGTGCCATACTTGCATTCGTTGCTCACCTCCAGCCAGGCATAAGACCTCGTGAGTTCATAGGACGCAAAACCACCATTCTCGTTCTGTAGAAAAAACAAATTGTTGGACACTAGGTAGTACCACCCAATTTAAAGAAACATACACGTAAAAATATTATGCTGAAAAAAATAGATCCATAGATAAACCCAAGAAAACTGATCAGAAGATATCTATTCCTAGCCTTCGGAGGTTCGGAGAAAAGGATATGCATACCATCCAAGAAAGCAGGCAATTGACAGCATCATAAAGTCTATTGTCTTCTATCGATACGCCAACAATATCTGGAGAAATCTTTGACAACAGCAATGAGGCCTGATGAAAAATAATAATTGCAACAATTTGAACATTTACGACAATAAACCAAATGGTGACCTTGACAGAATATAAGATCTAATCCTTGTGGGTTAGTATGGTTACTTCGCACATTATAAGAGTCCCTACTTCCTAGGTCCTGGAATAACAAATGTTGAAATTTCCTAGGTAAAAATGTTGACTATTAACCACCTTCTAAAATAAATGTCATCTAGTACTGCAATACATGTGATCCTACACACATCTTTGGTCATTTCTTTTAATAATATATTAGTAAATAATGTACTCCCTCTAGATACATACGAATCTAGACAATGCCTTCAAATAATCTTCTGAAATTACTTCAGTAGTGATCAAAGTTCTAAAAAGTTAATCTGCATAGATTAGGACGACATCTATTTTGGATTTAGTACGTACCTTTAATCCAAGTGCGGTGCAATCTGATACAGGCCAACCATGATCGGCAGTGGAGAAGGTCCATGCACCTTTAGATGTATGACGATACCAATAACTAAAGTCTCCAGGGCAATCGTGAAGAACCTTTCACATGATAACAGAAAAGAATAAAACAGTGACTTAATCTGTCCAGAAAAATAGGCATCAGAGTTTACCTGGGAATGTTTTATGTAATCATGGGCTAGTTTAAGAGTAGGACCGAACTCTTCTGTGAGTTCAGTAGCCAGTATAGCTTCAACTGTGAAAGCTGTGTCCCAAAGCTGGCTGCCATTATAACCCTGCAGTGACAGGACCATTTCTTAACATTTGTCTGAGCATAACATGGGAAAAAATCACTACACTTACGTGTCTATCCAGGATCCAGATTACCGCTTTGTTGGAAGTCGTTATGCCCGGATTGAATTAATGAATTGACAAAAATGATCGGAAATGCTAGGAAGTGTGTAAGTCTGGATTAGCATAACAGTGGTGTCCTAGGAGAGTCTGGAATATTCCAGTGAGTGTTGGAGTCTAAGTTAGTGTAGTAGTAATACTCTGGTAGAGTCTAGAGTATTCTAGTGAGTGTTAGTAGATTAGTAGTATGTTCGACTAGATCCTAGACTATTCTAAGATGTAATACTAAAGCTGAGCTATATATATAAGAGGGTGTGCTGGTCGAAGGGGACCAATCCCATCCAGAAATACAAAGTGTAGAATGAAATAGAGACTCCTTGCCAACTGGAAATGTAAAGTAACTTTGTGGTGTGGGAACACATGTAAAAATGTATACTGCTCGAGTAGTCACCTCAAATGAAAGTAAATATAAACAGGGTCCAGGACAACACAAAAAATAACCTGCATCTTCATTCCATCTTCAGCAACCCACAAGTAGTCATAGATCCTTGGAATATGAAGTTTGAATTCTTGTGAGTTAGGATCTTCTATCCAGCAAGAAAGCATATTTAATACCTGCAGAATTAATTTATTTTCAGTTTTCACAGCCAGCTGCAACACAATGGGTTGTCAAAAGGGAAAAATGGATCACGTTCCCTTTTAGAAGAAATCATCATGATCTTAAATTTACCTTTCCTACAGCACCACTGCAAGTATATTGGGTGTTTTCGTCTTCGTAATGAATGTGCTGCATGACATTTTTCAAAGCTTTCTCCCTCAGTTTGCTTCCAGGCCAATGTGTCAGAACTGGTTCAACAAATTTGTGAAGAGCCGCCCACAAGATATCTTGTCCCAGTGGATGAGGACAGTACAGATCCTCCTACAGTTCAATTATAACAATCTGTCAGACAGTTCAATTATAACAATATATCAGACAGAAAATCATATTAATCCTGCACAAAAATATCTACCTAAAGTATCAAAATAAAATGATTGACATAGGAGCCATGTCCGTGTACAGATCACTAATTATGCAAGCCAGAAACTTTCAAACGAATCAGGGGTCCTCAAAGGCATCATAGGATGAAGTTACATTATATATCTTTTTGCTGGTTTGGCACATGCACGATCAAAAAAAAGTCAAGGCAGATTGAAGCCAACTGACCTTAGCACATTGGTTGCGAACCTTGTACCAATCAATCTCGTCATACGGTACTTTATAGAGCTCCTTCCGTAAGTTCAGTACAGTTGATGTAATTGGGCCGACAAACCTCTTTCCATATATGTAAGACATGGGAAAGTATACCATTCGGCAATGGGACCACATGCGCCCTGTGTGTGACACCGAAAATTTTCATTATGAAAGAAAGATAATAAGTCAGGAAAATTCAGCTTATTATCATTTATATACTACTAATTGCAGAGAGATCAAACAGATGTTTATCAAGTAAGGAATAACTAAACAAAAAATGATATAATAAATTACTATAGCACTCTTGTAAAGTTTGTGACAATGAAAAATGGATCGGTTGCCAATCGGTCAAATAAACTAGGTTGGATACAAGATAAACACTGTATTTAATGCTTTATCAACCAAATGAGAACCATACTTGCAGTGTGATCTACCGATCATCTGTAATAACAGTCTTAATACGCACTCCATCCAGTTTTTATCCTGAAGTTTGGCACTATTAAACTATTCATCATTATTATATGATAAACTTTCAAGTAACCAAATACAAGTTTAAGCCTTGAAGGAGAAAGCAAAAACAAACCTGGATGAAATGGGAGGCAGTATGGTAGTAACCATAGTTCCGGAAGCAATGGATTGTTACCAGACCAGTCAAATACACCGAGGACCTTAAGAAAGTTAGGACATCAGAAGGACCTCCTCTAGGTTTGAAATAAGTAAATTTGTATCAAGACCAAACCAGTTAACAGAAGAGGAAATGCAAAAAAAGCTCCATACCGAAAGGAGAAACTTTCCCCATGAAGGTGTAAAGGTTGCTCCTCCATGTCCCAAAATCCAATTCCGAGCTATCTCCATGGCTCCATTTCCACTATCTGATCCTTCTCCAAGTAATCTCAAGGTAACATAGGTCAAGACAGAACCGAACATGGTGCTTGGACCCTCAATGTGCAATCCCCAACCTCCATCTTTGTTCTGCAATTACATTCATATAGATTTGGTCCCTTCTTTTGAGAATCATAAACAGAGCAAATAATGGCATATACATTAGGCTAGAAAATGATGGGTTGTAATGACTAATGAGGACAGAAGGACATAAAACACACAGGACATGTGGATTGCAAAGCCAGATTTTTTTTGTGTAGAGTTGTCATAGTTAGCTGTAAGGTTAAACATTACAGGAAAGAACATTTTATTTAGACAGTAAGCCCTTGCCTGATGATTATAGAGATACCGACGAATCTCCTTCTGATGCTGTGATGATAGGACAGTATTTAGGGCACCGGTCGAATGCAGTGTTATAACCTGGGTAAAGAGGATGAAGAAACAAAACAGACTGATTTTTAATATAGAAGTAGAACTAAACAAAAGATGCACCATGCCCATACACATTGTTATGTTATTTACATAACCTAGAATGAGATGCACAATTATCTGCAATTCTGATACCAAGTGGCGCGCAACTGTTAACTGATAAATCTTTTTTCTATTCATCTTTCTTTAAACAGGAACACACTCTGCTGGATCAAATGATAGATGACAGTAAAAGTTAAAAGAAAGGAAGTCATGATTTGGAAGCTACATGAAGCGAAATCTGAAAGCCCAAGAACTAGAATGGAAGCAAGAGCAACTAGCCAAGCAAGTAGACTCAAGCACTGCTGGAGCAACCAAAGAAGGGTGCTACTATCTCCCAGGAGAGCTAGCCTATTTTTTTTTGAAACAAGTTGAGAGCCTCTTCGGTGCTGTTCTGTATTTTCTCGGAATTCAAAGCCATCTTGTTCCAAAGTTAGCCGATAGATAATGCAACAAAATCATGATGAGAAGGCTAAGAAGGAACCTAACGCGTTTACTGTTGTACGTGAGGGAGGGAAAAGAACTACCAAACCCGGCAGAAGGAACATAGGACCAGCGATATCCCCAGGCCAGTGTCCATCATGTGCTTGGAAGGTAGTGTAGCGTCCTAATACCCTCTTCAAAGATGCTAAAACGGCTTCCTCTGATACGTCTTGGTGCTCTTCGAGTTTGATAACAGGAATGTCCAGCTTAGGAGGATTCAACTTGGCAAACTGCAAAGGGTACAAGTGTGCAGGTATTAAAAGACAATATCATCAACTCCACGCAAAATGAGAACAAGTGAGAAATTACATGTATTACATGATAGGAGTACTTAAATTGCATACACATAGGAGAGGGCAAACCTGCTGAAAATGCGACTCTGCGAGAATTCATATGTAGAAATTTGAAAACAGATCTCCAAATAAATTGTTGTACTAGGGAATTTCATGTTCCAAATACATAGTACAAATTTTCAGGATCTAATTCGTTAGTATCATTTACTAAATACAAAGAGAAGCAAATACTTTGTAAAATAGTTTACTGTTTTCCTTTTCTTATCCAGCAAATCAGGTTGAATTTCACCCTTCAGTGTTGCATTTTGATGTGCATATGCCCTCCCGGCCTTCCTCAGTTGCTACCGATTTTAGTTATGGACGTCTTGACTTGATAAATTCCCAACTTGGAACTAGTATATCTCAGTAATTGGGCATCTTTCCTGAAATATTGGGCATCTGTATTGTACTACTACTTCAATACTCCTCGTTAACTACTGTCGATGTGTTTACATGTTCCAGTCATCCAGTGGATATATATATAAGCTGAAAGTAAACTGGCCGAGACGGTAAATTGCAAGCCGGAAAAGAGGTTGTTAGTCACGCGGTTGAGAGCAAGGGACTCGAATCCGTGAAGGGTGGCGTTCACGGAGGTTCTTCTCGTCGCCTCCGTCGGTCACCGCGACGACCCCGTGGTGGCGCGACGGCAGAACGGCGACTGGGTGTATTTCATCAAGCTGGGAAGAATGTGGCTGAGGACGATCGGTGGTGTGTCGAAAGCGAAATGGTGGAGCAGAGGCGTGAGGGGACGGGCGGACGACCGAGCCAAGACTGCAGAGCAACGGCAGGTGTGCCGGAGCCGGAGGTAGCAGCGGTACGGAGAGGAAGGAGAGGGAGAGAGCGGTAGAGAAGTTGATTAGCTGGGCTATGGGCCGAGACCTTTTAGGCCCATTATTATTCAGAGATTCTTATAGGAGCTTCGGCCCCTCGAGGAAATTATGGATTGGGCATCTCGAGTAAACCCATCCATTTGACCACGGCATGTCTGAAACCAGAGGGCGGTAGCAGCATGGCCACCTGGAGGAGAACTGTCTTCCACCGTTATAGGCAATTGTCAACCGGTTAAGGCTGGAGAGACACACCAGGTCTGGCTGGGCCCGGATCGGACTCATGAAGTCTTCACCATCACGCTCCACCGCTACCAACCTACTCCAACCATGCAACCATCTCCAACTCTAGAGGACGATAGGCTAGCACAACAGGCCTGACCATGTCTATATGGACCCCGCATGGCCTAGTTTTGGGTCGACAGCGCACTGTCTGGCCGTCGTTGTTGTGTTGCCCCGCCGCTCGGCGCCACCACACCGCCACCATGCCACCATGGACCGCGTCGTCGCCGCCTCCTAAGCGCTGCAAGAGCAGCGGACAGGCCGCTGCCGCCAAGAGGCTGCACCAGCCACGAGCCCAATAGTCGCCGCTGCCTCCATCTGCGCGCGAGGTTGCCCCTGAATTCGCTCGCGGTCTGCCGCTACGCCAGGTCTTGGTCGCCCCCGCCGAGCCACACCGACGCTAGGGAGGGCTTCGTCCCGCTCGGGCCTCCGCACGCCGGGTAGAGGAGAACCATCCACCGCCGGCAGCCCGGGATTTGCCCTGTGGCTCACAACGGCGACGGCCAGGGAGGTAGGAGACGCGGGGAGGGTTAGGGTTTTCGTCCCCAGATTGCAGGGAGCCGACCGAGGATAGGAGGACACAGTTGGTCTGACCAATCCTTTCAGGTCTGACCGCACATATTTCAGTAGCGTGACCCAAACGAACTGACGCGCATGTCCTTCCCTTGCTACCCAGGACCTTCCGTAAATGGCACACAAGCCACTCCCTACCCCAAACCCTCGCCCGCCCTCTCCACCGCCATCCCAGGGCGCGCTGCCGTATGCGCTGTGTTTCTCCATTGCCCTTCCCCTTCTGAGCCCGCGGTCGTTGCCGAGGTGACTGGCATTTCCAGCGGGCCAATTTTTGGGCCGCCTTACATCTCGTGCCACGCAAGAAATCCATATGACCCAACAAAATAAAGAAAAATGATAGGACTCCCCTGGGGGATCGAGTGAAACGCCCACAGGTCGCTTCGTAACGCGCGTTCGCGCTAGGCCCACCCTCCCGTTCTTTCACCCCGTCAACGCAACGCATAGAGCAAAAACACACGGATCCGCGGATCAAACTTTTCCATGGCTGCCGCCCCCTTGCAGGTCCCGCCGCCGCGCCGCTCGCCCCCTCCTTTGCACGCTGGCCCGCGTGCAGGTCGTGCCGCCAGCGCCTCTACACCCCTAGCGGCTCTCCGCCGGCGTCGAGGATGACACTCTCTTTGTTCAGCAGGCCATGGCCCTCCTCGCTTCAAGCTCCGCCGCCAGATAAGGGCCACCGAAGCTTGCAGCCTCTGTCGTCGGACCAGATCTTTGGTCGCGGTGGTGCCTCCAAATCCGCAACCGGCGACGAGAGGCTCTAGTAAGGCATCGGGCATTGCTACCACCGGCAACAAGCGGATCTATCATCGGCGACGGGCAGCGCTACCACCGGTGAGGGAGTATGCTACAATCTCGACGGTGGATTTTGCTACACCGCACGGTGCTACATATGCAGGACGGCGATGCTACTGGAAGTGGTCATCGTTGCTACAGATGAAGGGTCGCGATGGTACCGACCAATAAATGGATTTTGAGATTTTGCTATGGGGCAATGCTATAATAGTAGTAATTTTTTGCTATTTTTGTTCTATGTTTTGCTATAATATATAGCACAAAGTATTTGCTACGACATTTTCGACGAAAGTTCCCAGCAAAGTCGGTTTTGCTAAGGCAGGCACCGGCAATTTCTCCGGCGAGGTCGTTCTTTATGCTACATTAGCACTTTTTTTTGTTACCACCATTTTGCGCTTTTGCTACAATAGCGTAATGTTTTTGCTACACGGTCTCCGGTGAGGTCGTCTACCGGCGAAAGCCTCCGGCGATTCTCCGACGAGGTCGGATATGCTACGTTAGCCTAACTTTCTTGCTACACGGTTGCCGGCGAGGTCTCCGATAAAATCTCCGGAGAGGTCTAGTCTGTTTTTCTATTTCTGAGCTAAACCATTTTCTGCTACATGTAGCAAAAGCGGGTATGTTTATAGCAAAATTTAGATATTTTTGGGACACGTGTCAGCGGAGGGATTCGGAGGATTTCGGGAAATTATCCCACTGTCCCAGAATAAATGAGCTTATTTTTCCGGCGCTATACGAGAAACGAAGATCCGGCCTAGCAAACATGTATGTCCTATAAAAGTGCCGCTTCAAGAAATCACAAGTTTTCTGAGGTGTCTTGTACTAGTTTGTATAGTTTTTTATGTACACAAAGACCTCTTTGTTACACGCCATAAGAAAAAGACCTCTTTGTTATCGTGCACTAGGTAGCAGGTCAAGGTCCGGGCTTGAGTGACTTCCCGTTCGATCGAGAGACCAAAAAAGGTAAAAGCAAAGGTAGACCAAGAAGACAAGGTAGGAACCTGCAAGCGCATGAGGAGGTCGGCGCTGTGCTTCTGCTGGTGCCGGTGGCGGGAGAACTCGCGCTGCGCGTCGTCGACATCGACGGTCATGTCAGCCGTGCGGTCGAACTCCCAGATCTGGCGGCCGGCGTGCGCGTTGGTGGTGCGCAGCCACGGCTCGCCGCCCGCGGTCGCTTCGCCGGTCCTTAGCCTCCACATCGTGGTCGTTCTCGTTCCAACCAAGCAAGGAGAAGCGACGACCGCTTTCTCCGACTTTCTTACTCACTTGCTTAGTTAGCGGTAATGCAGAGGCGTGATAACACCGCACCACGACTCTATTTATAGCATGAAAAAAATGTATTTACTCATTTGTCATTTTTATTATTACTTCTTGCAATCCATATTAATGTTCTTAATTTTTGTCGCTAATAGTCAGCTATCGCCTGATTTAGCCTCTAAACTTTTGCTTTCTGAATTTCTCTTCTTTTATCCTTTTTGTTTCATTTTTTGAATTTAATGTTTAATTTGATTCAATAAAACTTGTGAGTTAATTGGTTGAATATACTAAGTGGCGGAGCTAGGGGGACCAGCAGGGGCCTTGGCCCCCCTAATGCATGCTATAGCAAGGTTAAAAGTGGTGTTTAGGACTGATTTAAGTAGGATTTTAGACAAAATTTACTTAGTTGGCCCTCCTAAGTGAGGATTAGCTTGTCTGGCCCCCCTTAAGCTGTGATCCTGCCTCCGCCACTACTTGAGTTGAATAGTTGCATGAGTTGTTGCTCGAATCTTGTTTTAGTCATAGTTTTTTTTACTTCTTTTGATAGGATTTGACTAAAGTTGGCTCTGTTTTTGAAAATATGCTAAAATAGAATAGCCCGTTATAGCTCCTTTCATAGCCTCTAAAAAATTCACCGCTAAATGGAATAGCCGGCTATTTTAAACTAAATACACCTTATATTTTAGATTTTCTTAAAAAACTATACAACTTATATTTTATATTTTTTAAAAAATCTAGTACTACTTAACTAGATTTTTTTTTTGGAAATGGACTACTTAACTAGATATACGAATATAGAAAAACTTGAGGCATTAATATGGATCGGAGGATGTAAGAAGAAGTTATATGGCTCTCATTGATCACGCGGCAAAATATCTGCTATAGAATTAGGGTAGCCGTGGAATCCCCCCGGTTACTCTCATTCTTTTTTTTAATTTTTTGAAATCCGGGAAATTTTATGTAGACGATGCAGATGGAAATGATCAAAAGAAGCCGTAGCCAGACCTTTAGTCATGACCACCTGATGGCAGTCGGCAGATGAAATATGACGCGCAGCTCGCTGCTGGCCACCTGTTAGCGCATAATGAATGTCGAGCTCGATATGGTTCATGTGTTGTTTTCACAGGACGATATATGGTTCACGTGTTTGTGGTGCATATATAGGGTTGGACGTACAAGACCGAGACACTGTCGAAGAAGATAAATGCGGCCTTGGAGAGGTACCCCGGAAGCCGTACCCACCAACATTTATAGGAGAAAGAAAATTTACTCCTTTATTATCATTTTTACATCCAAGGAGCTGGAGCTTTCTTTGATCGTGCGGCAAAATATCTGATGCGAGTGTGAGGTCCACTGATTTGCCACACAATGATTAAATTGATTGGTGAATGTTATGTACAGGTAGAAGTATAAATGGATAGGATAATTTCTAGCTCCGAGTCTTTTTTTAAGGAATTCATATCTGGTTTCAAAGAACTCAACGGATAATGATATCGGAATCCGAAGTGGTGCCTTCATATGTATGAGATGGTATATCAAATATCACGTGTGTATGTTGACTATCAAAACTTAATTAGAGTTATCCTAAAGTTTTAAACCAGATAGTCCGATTTTTGACTTAAAATTAATCCAATGCTAATCTATCGCTTCCGACTCCAGCAGAGCCCCGGATCTTCAGGACTCTCTCTCTGTCTCTCTCTCCTGTCAAGCAACTCAGTGGGTGCTGCCAACCTCCAGCAAAGTTCACAAATGTTGTTGCAGTGTATAAATGGATTGTCTAACTCCTTTTACGATCTTTTGAAAAAGTTGGTTAGTGCATAAAGTGTAACATGGTATCAGAGTCTAAGGTCTTAAGTTTGAGCCCTGATGATTTTCACAATTTATCCTATAGATTGCTCTATTACCCCTCTTGTCTACGTATTGGCCCTTTGAGTCGCACGTCTCTGTTTACGCGTATTGACTTGTCTTCCCGTCATGTGTGAGGGGGTGTTGAACTTTATAAATAGATTGCCTAACTTTTTTCATCAGATCGGTCTTTTGGAATAGTTGGTTAGTGCATGAAGCCAAAGGTCGGAATGCGCACGGGCGGAGAAGAGCAGGGAGGTCGCGACGCATCGAGAACGCGCGCCATAAATCCCCTCACTGATTGCTCACCGTTGTTGCTCTCTCCCTTTTCACAACCGTTACTTCCACCTGTCTCACCGTCAGCGGTTCCTCTCCCGCCGGCAGATCGAAGAGTACCGCAAGGGCAACAGAAGAGGTAGATTGAGGCGAGCACTGTGTTTTTCGTGGCTGCAGGGGTCAACGACTGTGACCACTTCTTCTTCGTCGACAAACCTGAAGCTCCAGAGCTGCAACAATGGCGGTAAGGCCTCGAACCACCCTCTTTTGCCTTAGCAGCGCAAATCTATGTGTTACCTTCTGATTCTGTATGATTGACATGCCCGCTAGATTTGTACCGATTTGTGTTTTTTTCATCGATTTGATAGGTTAGGGTCAGCTTTCTACCGGAACCCGATGATATGCACAACAAAATTGGCTGTGCACCTCCTCTGGCTTTTCATAGCACCGGCTCTACCATTTGTGTGCTAGTTATCATGAAGCTGTACCATTTATGTTTTGCTTTCTTTAGCCGGTGATTACAAAGTCGCACAATTAAATGCAAAGGGATCCTCTTCATGGCCAAACTTGTGTGCTAACCAAATTGCTTGTTCATTTGTGTTGGACATGAGGAAAATCCCTTTGCATCCGTGCCATTGCATATGGGGCCATGTTGATTGTTCATGTATGAGGACCAAACCGTATGTGCTTACATGTGTTGGTTCTTTTTTTAGTGCTCGAAGGTGTTGATCGGAGGTGCTCTCTCCACCAATGGAGGAGGTTGCTCTAAGGAAGGTGGTGAGGGTAGTGCCTCCAAGAAGGCGAGCGATGGTGGTGAAGGTAGTGGCACGAAGAGGCCAAGGGGCAGGCCTCTCAAGGTTAGCCACTTCCACGACCAGATAGGTCCAACCCATTTCGCCAAGGTGATCTTGGCACCTGGGGTGGACCTGCTGCCAATTCCATATGGATTCAGGCCTTTCCTCCGCAGTGTGTCGAGGACAATTGTGCTCAAGACCAACACTGGATGCAGCTGGATGGTGAAGCTCCGGGATGTCAGCAGCAGAATTTGTCTTGACCAGGGGTGTCCTAGCTTCGCCATTGCCCACCAGGTCAAAGATCGGGTACTTCATAACCTTCAAGGTGCTGAAGGGTAACCTGTTCAAGGTCGCCATCTTCGACTACACCATGTGCGAAGTGATCAAGAAGTGCCCCTGGCATGATCCAGCCCTTGCCATGATTGACGAGTAAAAAGTTGTCAGTTTAGTGTAATCGATTTGTGTGTGCTATGAACCATGTCCTACTCTCGTGCTAACTATGCTACGTCTATCCCGCTGCTACATATTTTGCACTGTCGTTAACTATGCACACGATGGGCCTCATTTCTGCCCAACTTCCGAATAATGTCCATACGGCAAAGGAAATAACTAGGAGATTTTGCTCCAAAGCCCGATCCGCGTGCGCAAATTGCACTAGTGGGGAAAAAGGCCTACGAGCAAGCAAACACGCCCAAAGTGGCCAGAAACCTGTGCCTCACAGGGGTTTATTTTGTGAAAAAATTGTGTTCTTGGTGTCAAGGAGGGAAAGTAGTGGATCCCTTTTATAGTTCTGTGTGTGGCAAAAAGGACCCTAATACCAGAGTGATCGAGGCACTAGTTACATCTATAGATAGTATACTACTTAGCAGGTAAGACCATTCAAGACTGCAGATTAACACAAGCATCGGCTGAAATATTAAATTCTACATTTGCACAAACACACAAGAAATATATGCATATAGGAATCTCGGTTTTATCATTTTTTTACAGACGTCTCATTCAATACTTATACATCAACAGTTTATTTTGGAATTGGAGAGTGGACAATACACACCAGAGCAGTACAAGTACAGTTCCTTCTCCCTTGCTTTGCTACCATTTTCTTCCTTCAGAAGGCACCAATCAGTTAGAGTTGTCAGGTTCCTGCGAGGATTTGGTGCCCAAGACTCGGCAGCGGTACTCTCCGAGTGCCCAGATAGGGAAGATGTTCCTATACTGGGAATAGGTGATGGTGCAGTTTCTGGCGAAGATTCCGATGATCTCCTGTTATGTGTGTGGCACAAAAAACATTCAACTGATTGGGGAGATAAAACAAGCTAGAACAGCAACCAGTTTCGAAACTAAACAATTTCGACAAGTTAGAACAGCCCACTGTCCACTGTCTGGAAACTAAACAAGCTAGAACAGCAACCAGTTTCGACAAGTTTCCACACAATAAAGCTTAGCTTTTTCAGATCTCTGAATACTTACTTGCTGAGGGAATTCGCCATCCTTTAACTGTAGGTTAATCAAAACCCTGGCTGCCCGGTGCAAAGGTGCTGGGTCTCTGTCGGCCTGTTCCAACGTAAATCGAAGTGCAGATGTAAATGAGCACGGCACATAGCTTAATAAACAATGTCAAATCAAAGAGAAAATTAAAGGAAAGACATAAATACCTGCCCAGAATCAATTAGGGCCAGCATGGCCCAACTAGTGTTGACTACATGGGGGCGCCTTCCTTCAAGTTCGGTGTAAACCTATGTGCAGAAATTACAAAATTCAGATCAGACATCAGAGACATTCACTTTTGCACAAAAAAA
Organism: Avena sativa; assembly: GCA_916181665.1. Classification (NCBI taxonomy): domain Eukaryota; kingdom Viridiplantae; phylum Streptophyta; class Magnoliopsida; order Poales; family Poaceae; genus Avena; species Avena sativa. The sequence continues at coordinate 73,334,861 of OV702294.1, read as the reverse complement.
AACAAAGCAATGTTTGGTGAAAACTTGATTGATATTTTGAAAAATGTCTTATTTTTCTGCCCTGTATTTATGCATGAGCCGTTAAAATGGAGGAATTAAAGACAAACTATTAGGGCGAATAGCAGAATATTTCTGGATGCATTAATATCAAATTAAGTCTTTATATGGTAATGAGCCATTAATTTTATCTCAAGTATTTTTCATTGTAGTTTCCTTTAAATTAGGATCCCTATATGTAGTTTCCTTTAACAAATAGAGGCTATCATGTAAAGTTATTGCTTGTAAAGTAGGTCTCTACATCGTGCTGATTCTAAGCCAACAGAAAAATCCATACACTCCCAAGCATATCTTGTGGGTACCTAGCTAACTAATGACCAAGGTCAAATTGGATCTCCAGGTTGCGCTGCTGCATTCGGACATCCAAGGATTACCTAGGAATAAAACTGTACCTTATCCCTGCATGACAAATAGCTTTCTCCCCAACCACCAGAAGGAAGCTCTTTGGACAACAAAAACTGGCATGCCTTCCTGATAGCAGGAGAGTTCTTGAATGTCCCTCCAGCGGCAACTAACCCCCTCACTGCATACCATGTCCCATGGGTGAAACAAACAGCCCATGAGCCGTACCTGTTGCACTTAGAAATGTCAAGACGCTCCTGAACTGGTATGGGCTGCCCATTTCTTTTGATCAAAGTCTTAGATTATGTGGTGACCTATTGCCTCTAAGCGGGTAATATGTCACTCAACACTATAAATAAATAGGAATTATTAAATTGAGATCAATAGTTGCTATATTCAGATACTGAGAATTAATAAAAACATTTGGTAACTTCCAAGTACCAACTAGTATATGGGAAAGTAATGCTGCACAGTCCTACAATAGTAGGATAATGTGACGAAAATAAAATGACATCAGTACAACATTTTCTATGCATCAGTTTTGTGTTGCCACATGATTAGAGTTGCTACTACAACTTTTCTTGTCAGGTTATGGAATTTTGGTAATTATAGCAAAATGCCCGCGCGTTGCAGCGGAAGAATTTAGTCTTTATTATCATAATGCATGTGAATCTTGAAGACATTATATGTTACAAGCTCTGGATCTAATTAGCAAAACTATGTTAATCGCCGGTAAAATAAAATGATAGTGTCATAAAAAATGTGAATTTATTTCGAAAATCAATGGCATAGCACCACACCGCAATCAGCACTCGAACTCTCGCTGCTTGTTGTTCCCCGAGTTGCTTGCTGATACTTCAGCCAACTTGCCAAGGAATATAAACCGGTGGGGCTTGGTTTAAGGCAGCAGGGTGGGACTAAATGTGAGTTGTATCAAATCTTAATTACACTTAACGGTCGAACCCGTGCATAATTAATGTTGGGCCTTGGCCCATGTACGTGTGACAACGGACAAGCCAGGCTTGGCCAATCAATGGATGAAAAAACCCATCTCACGGATTGATTCACTTATGGGTGGCATAGTGGGTAATATGATGTCTAGTGGGAGGGTAAATTAGTCTAAAAAAAGCAAAACCCATAAGAAACACTTCGTCCTTTATTATTAGGTATAGACTACTGTAGAAAAATCCTGATAGCGTGAGGAACTAAATTTCTTCCTTGAAATCATTTATCATTTATGCAAAACAGATATTTGATGTAATTTCTAGTGTAGATGTTTCCAGAACTGAAAGAGAGTTATCATCTATATTTGAACATACTTATTTCCTATTTTTTATAAACTTGTTTGATTCATTCGGTACAGAGTTTAATTTTTTTGAATTAAAAGTGCCACCCCTTGGTGTAACTTCTGATAAGGGAAATATGTTACGAATATGTTTAGAGTTTAAACTTGAGAATTTTGCATTTAAATATATAATAAACCTCCTATATGTAAGAGTAGTTTGATATTCAGTAAATATTTGTCCAATGCTTCAATGCCTAGGTGGTAAGTTGGGCGATCGAAGAGCTCGTTGCAAATAGAGAGAGCAATTTGCAACAATAGCAAACAATTTCTATGTTTGAACTGAGACACCATACAAACATCAAACTATATTTGTATTAGATATATTATCTTTACCAAAATGGAGCTTCAACACTAACCACGAGCCGTCACTTTGTTGAATGCTCTGAATGAACTTATCGGCTTTATGGATACATTTGTCTATCTCCTCCCTTCGATGTCCAGGGCAGTGCTTTCTGAATGATGATAGGGCCTGGATCACTTCTGAAGTACATTCAACAACCCTGCGAGTCCAAATTTCAAGTTTAGTTTCTCTTGAACATGACAAAATCAGCATATATAAAAACAATAGGGTTATCAAATCTTACGGATGATCAATCATTATGTCCTCGAAGATCTCAGAAGGATTGAGAAACTGAATAGTTTTAAAAGCATGTAAGAATTTAAATACTCCTTGAGGAGAACTGAATCTGTAATGCCATCCTTACAGTTTTTGCCCAAGAAAATTCGCCACTCACCTCTAGCCAGGCATAAGACCTTGCGAGTTCATAGGACGCGAAACCACCATTCCCATTCTGTAAGAAATAAAACAAATAAGTAGTTCCACCCCATTTAAGGTGTTTCTTTCATTTCTTTGATGAGGAGTAATTCTCACTAAAGAAAATTGGTTTGAAGGAAATGGTAATGAGATGCGCGCTGTATTTTCTTTTTTGATTGTGTTTTCGCACATATTGTGTGGCGCCTTGTGTACTTAGCTTTTAATAGTATCTCACATATTTTTCGAGGATGTCTACAAGGGACGAATAAGGCGTTAAGTCTTCTTATTTTAGTGGGGGCAGCAGGAGTGCTTTGGCCCATTTGGCTATGCAGAAATGGTGCTGTCTTTGACCAAAAAAAGTTCATTCTTGTATGCAGTTGCTACTCTCATCATCTCATGTACCAGGTGGTTGCGGTTATGGGCTTAGTTAAAGGAGCAATGAAGGGGCTGATGAAGCTCGTCAAGAAGATCGAGTGGATTACCAGGGAGTCTATATCCCGGTTTCGATAGTGTTTCATCGATAGGCTTCTTAGTCTGTAGATGTATATCGGTGTGGCATGCCATATACTTTTTTTGCGAAAACTCCGCCAATCTATTAATAATCGTCCACAGCAGTACAAAGAAGCCCAAAACCAATAAAAAATATAAATAGGTCTTGAATCACCTAGCGACCAGACACTAGGGTGAGCCGAAGGCGCGCCGCCATCCTCGCCCCTCCATCACCGGAGCCAGGCAAAGATTGCCGTAGTAGAGCTTGTGTAGTAGACAAACGGGAAGTCGTCGTGCTAAGGCCCCAAATGACCAGCACACAGGAGCAGCCACCATCGCCAAAGATGACAATCGTAGATCGGAAGAGAATGACCTAAAACTACACCAACAAACACGAAAACCGAACAAATCCGTCAGACATATGACTCCACGCTCCATCCGCCAGCGCTAAACGCACCACGGAGCGAGGACAGGGCGGAGAGGACCTTATTCTAACATCAGGATGTAGCCGCCGCCTCAACATCCCGAACAAGACACTGAAAAAGAATCTAAACAAAAAACAGAAAACCTCCCGCCGGCGAGAGGCCATGGTCCGCCACACCTCCAAGGCCCCAAGGCCATTGGAGGCTAAGCAGACCAACGGCATCACCGGCGAGAGGGACGAACCCCTAGATGGGTTAGAGCTGCCGCCTGATCACCTCTCTCCTGCCTCACGTGTCTACGTACCGGTTGATTTTTTAACATCTATGGCATGCCATATACTTTATTTTGATATCTATGTTGATATTTCCCTCTTTTTCTTAGGCGGTTTTGTCAATTTGTAACAGAAATATGTAATAATAAGTTAAGGCTATATGCACCATCGCTAATTCTTTAAATAATACGTTTTTTATTGATTTCGAAATATAATACGCGGAAATGAGAATTTGCAAATCTAGCACATTGTCGGTTTGGCCCAAACCGACTGGCCCATTCGATTTCGGTCAAACTGATTGCCCACGCTGACTGGAAATCTGCCAAAGCGAAGAACCATGGCCCAGTAGGTTTGGCCGACAATGTGCTAGATTTGCAAATTTTCATATTATATTTCGGAATCAATAAAAAAAATATTATTTAAAAAAAATTAGGATGCATCATCTTGATGCAGACTGGGTTAACAAAGCATCCATTGTCTATTTTTTAGGAAACTATGCAAAAATATTATTAATCATTAAATTATATCCCCCCCAAAAAATAGAATCGTAGATAGACCCATAAGAACATAGGTCACAAATATCGACACCTGTTTTTTGGAGGTTTAAAAAAGGATATGCATACCATCCAAGAAAGTAGACAATTGACGCCATCATAAAGTCGACCGGCTTCTAATGATACGCCAACACTTCCTGAAGAAATCTTTGACAACAACAATGAGGCCTGATAAGAAAAAGAACTGCAACAATTATAAGATTTACAAATAATTCTGACTATGGCCTTGACACCACAGCAAAATCATAGGAACTAAAACTTGAGGGCTATTATGGTTTTTCTGTGCATTTAAAAGTTTCCTTATTTCTGAGGTCATTGCACAACAAATATTGTAGCAAAAAAACTGCCTCTCTCAGGAAATATAATGTGCATGGCTTTCCAAAATTTATATTTTGACACAAAAATTGTTGAACGGAATGTCCATTACGTGATAGTATCTTGTGATTCATATTAAATATCACTTTTCATTGGTATCAACTATCAGATATTTCACATATAGTTTGAATAACTGTTGGTCAAAGTTTGGTTCCAGGTTCTGCGACATTGGTCACTGCAGCACATCTACCCTCAACCTCAACGAGTAGACACCTTCGAAAAATGGTTCCAATCTGCAGCCGATCGAGCAGTGCTACCAAGGTAAACACGCTCACTCATCTATGGAACCATTGCGGCTTCCATTGCGCTAATACTGATGCCACTGATCTGGTCGACGGGATCATCAATGAGGCCAATCAGTGTATGATGGAAGGGGCCAAAGCACTTTGGCAGCTACCTCTCCATGTTAGACCACAAGATGCTGTCATTCAGCCATTATAGGGTAGCTGTACAGGTCTTTCTGTTTCTTTTCTTTGCCGTTCTATTTGTTTCTCTGTTTTCAGATGGCTGTAAAACTTTGCACCGTCTTCGTGCTCTCCTTCTAATACAAATGATGCGCATTTAGGTGCATGGTCGAGGAAAAAAACTGTTGACCAATGTAAAATCATGAAAACACGCCTGCCTGATATTTTGGACAAAGTGAATATCCATTTAGGTGAAAAAAATCATTCACACGTTAATTACAACATTCGTTCGAAAATAAATGTCATTTTGCACAGCACAAGTGTCCAACCAAACACCTCTGACCATATGTTTTTATGATTATAGGTGTATTAGTGAAAATGTATGAAGAAACGTTCTGTCATTATTCTAATAATATGATTTTTAAGCAACAAAACTAAATACTTATATGAATGGTAGGGCTCAACGTTCTATAAGTTTGTCTGCTAATTATTAAAGATTATCTGATGGCATCTACTTTTGAAAGGCGGCAGTAATACCTTTATTCCTAGTGCAGTGCAATCTGATACAGGCCAACCTTGATCAGCAGTAGAGAAGGTCCATGAACCTTTAGATATGTGACGATACCAGTAACTCAAAGTTCCATGGCAGTCATTAAGAACCTTTCACAGAATAAGTAACAGAAAAATAATCAAGCGATGACTTAATCTGGCTAGAAAAAAAAAGGCAACAAGAAATTACCTGTGAATGTTTTATGTAGTCATGGGCAAGTTTGAGAGTAGGACCAAACTCTTCTGTGAGTTCTGTAGCTATTATAGCTTCAACTGTGAAAGTCGTGTCCCAAAGTTGGCTGCCATTGTAGCCCTACAGTTACATGACCATTTCTTACTACCAGCCAAAAGGAAAAGAAATTCACTGCACTCTTACTATCTATGCAGAATTCAGATTAGTGCTATGTTTGAAAGATGTTATGCTTGGATTGAATTAATAAATTGTTGCTAATAGACACCGTGCCAACTAAAAACGCTGAAGTAAACTACGCAATGCTATTTTACCAAGTTAAGTGCACATGTGAAAAAGTATACTGCTGATGCAATCGCTTCAAGATGAATGTAATGTTGGATGTATAAGTGATCTGCAGTGATCTATAGGTTGCTGTGATCAATTTAAGTCAAATTAAAGATGATTAAGGGACTGTTTAATAACAGCTATTGGATGCCCTGATCAGGGGCATCCTGACCATCCATCTTTTGTGTGTGGTTCCCCTGGTGCAGGTCCTATATAAAGGGGCTCTAGGGTTTGAGAAGAAAACCTAAGACAGTTTCTATCTCTCTCACTCTCTCCCCTGCTCACTGATCAAGCAAGGACTGAAAGCATCAGGAAGAACCACTCACTGCTCGAGATCAAGTTCAGGAGTGGAAGCACATAAAGAGGAGGCCATGGCTGGACCTCCATATCAAGGTACACACCCCTGATCCTCATCTTGTGGCTCAAATCTTGAGCTAGATGATCCTCATAGGATCTAACAGTGGTATCAGAGCAACTAGCTCTAAGATTGAGTCCTCTTATTTTTTGGATTCTTGTTCCATCAAGCTTGTTCTTCCTGGTTAGTTCCTGTTTAGTTGCTGGAGCTATGTTCCTGTTCCAGTTCTTGCCTAAGAACAGCATAAAGTTGACGTTTTAGCCCTAAAATTACTAAGTTTAAGTTCTATCTGATCAAGAACAGGTGCTAGGGTTGCTTTTATGCAATTTTTATGTGGGGATTTGAGTTGTTGGTGCAGAACCCTAACCCTAATCCCCAATTCCTGAAGAATCCTAACCCTAGTTCATCGAATCGAAGAACCCTAACCCTAAATTCCCCAATTACTGATGAACCCTAACCCTAATTCCCAAATTGGACGAACTCTAACCCTAATCTAATGATAAAGAGGTGGTGGACGTGTACCTTAAGGGCCTCGTCACCGTCGCTGGCCACGGCGGCGCCGGAGCCGACCTACTAAGTTGGCAGAAACGCTCGGGCTCGTGCCCGCGCGACCTCACCGTCCACCACACCGGTCCGTGGTGATGTCTCCTCGCGCTTTTGTCGGTGCAGGAGCCCACCGCGGAGCTGGACTTGGCGTTGTGTCGTCGATGTCGTTGCGGGGACGCCCGTGCGCTCGCCGTCGTGACGCAAACGGGCACCGGCAAGCACCACTCGACGGAGCTGCGCGCTGCGCTCACCGACGCCGACCTTCTTCCTCTTTTGCGGCTGGCTTCGCCGCCGCGCGTCTCTCTCTCTCTCTCTCTCTCTCTCTCTCTCTCTCTCTCTCTCTCTCTCTCTCTCTCTCTCTCTCTCTCTCTCGCGCGCGCTCGCGGCTTGGGAGGCAGAGAGGAAAAGGAGGGAGGGGGAAATGGGGGCTAGGGCACGGGGGGGCTGTCTCGCGTCAGCCTCGTGCTGACCGGGCGCCACCTCGACCGTTGGATTTCATCCAACGGCCCACAGCGTTAGCTGCCTAACGGGCCTAGCAGGCCACTGAGGGGAGACGGGCTGGGCTATTCTCAGCCCAGTACGAAAGTTTTGTTTTAGTTTTCCCTTATTAATAAAGAAAAGGGGGCTGGGCCAAATCTTTTATGGGCTCAGTTTGACTGTTTGAAACTTATGTTTCTTCCTTTTCTTTAAAATCTAAGATATAAGAGTTAGGGCTTATATATAAATGGTTTTGGGGGCTAAATTTTTGGCATATTTTATTATGTCAATTATGGAACATAATTATGTGACAAATTATTCTTTTGTCATGCAATTATTTACCTCACTTAAGCAAGTTTAATGTGTTTTTTCATGCTTAGTTGATTCTTTTGTGGTTTTATTCAAATAAATTGTGATAATAATGTTTTGCTGCAAAGTTAAGTTGATAAATCCTCAAATTAAGCATGGATTATGTTTATCATTCTGGCCAAAGCTGATTGATGGACATTTTGATCATGAAATATTTATTGGTCTGGTTCACTTCTGGCCAAAGCTGATGTGTTCCAGATTGATGATAGAATTCTATATGATTAGAGGATCTAATTAAGTGTGGCTTATATCTGTCATTCTGGCCAAAGCTGATTAGCAGATATTTTGATCACAAAATTTTATTGATCATGTCTATTTCTGGCCAAAGCTGATGTAAACTAGATTGATGAAAGGAGTATAAAATTATGATGCTTATTCAAAGCATTTGTTTTCTTTTACAGCATCTAATGCCTCTCAAATTGCCGGTATTATAAATGGCATAGAACAGTTGACTGGTAGCAATTTTGGTACTTGGAAGGAGAAGCTTGAGATCACCTTAGCTTTGCTGAATATAGATTATGCCCTCCTTAAGGATCCTCCTGTAGCACCTACTGAAGGTGATGAGAATTATGATGCCCTGAAAAGGGCTTATGATGATGAGAAGACTAAGTGGGAGGATTCAAATCGTAAGTGCCTCATGATTATTAAGGGCTCCATTACTCAAAGTATGAGAGGAGCTGTTCCAGACTCTCAGACTGCCAAGGGTTACCTTGGAAAAATTGAGGACCAGTTTAAGGGATCATCCAAAATTTATGCAACAAGCCTCATTAGAAGGCTTATTGATGAAAGGTATGATCCAACTGGGAGTCTGAGAGAACATATCATGAGGAAAATTAACATGGCCACTAAACTTAAGACAATGGAAATGGAAATCTCTGAAGGTTTCCTTGTCCATTTTATTATGTCATCCTTGCCCACGGAGTTCTCTCCGTTCACCATAAATTACAATGCGATGGATTCTAAATGGGGCATGGATGAAATGATGGCTAGATGTGTACAAGAGGAGGAAAGGCTTAAAGCTGGACGAGTTGATCATGTCAATCAGTTCAAGCATTCTCAGAAGAAGAAAAATTTTATAAAGCCTAAGCCTGCTCATTTTAAAGATAAAGGGCAATCTTCTAAGTTCTTTCAGCAAAAGAACCCTAACAGAGCTCCTAATGCAGATGCACCCCCTAATGCTGATGGTAAAGATCCTAATGGATGTCGCTTTTGTGGAAAAAGCGAACACGTCCAGAGGGATTGTATTGGGTTCATGAAATGGCTCAATAAGAAAGGTACTAATGTTATAACCTTTGTTGACGAATCCCTTTATGTTAATTATGCCACCAATACATGGTGGGTGGACTCAGGTGCAACAATTCATGTTGCAAACTCCTTACAGGGATTCGATACGAAGAGGACCCTAAGAAGAGGGGAAAGAACCATTAGAGTTGCTAATGGTGTTGAAGCCGAAGCTGAGGCTATTGGAGAGTTTACTCTTACACTCCATAGCGGCTTTATGCTTCGTTTACGTAATGTACTTTATGTACCCTCTATGAGACGAAACCTTGTGTCTGTCTCATGCTTAGATGATGATGGTTTTCACTGTGACTTTGCGAACAAGAGATGTATAATTATGTTTGACAATAAGGATGTTGGTCTTGCCTTCCGACAAGACAAACTTTATCTTGTTTCCTTATGTGATTCCATAAGTGAAGTTGATGCTTCCTCTAATATAAATATTAGTACCAAGCGTAAGCGCGATGATGATGAGACTTCTTCGAAAGTATGGCACTATCGTCTGGGCCATATTTCGAGGGGGAGAATCGAGCGTCTCATTAAGGAGCAAGTTCTTCATCCTTTAAATTTCTCAGATGCGGATCTGGATCATTGTATTGATTGCATCAAAGGGAAATATGCTAAGAAAATTAAGAAAGGTGCAAATCAAAGCACAGGAGTTTTGGAAATTGTTCACACGGATATCTGTGGTCCGTTTAATATGAAATCAGTGGATGGTTTTGATTCCTTCATAACATTCACTGATGACTTCTCCCGCTTTGGATACATCTATCCTATCAAAGAAAGATCTGAGGCATTAGAAAAGTTCAAGATATTTAAAGCTGAAGTTGAGAATCAAGTTGGTCAAAAGATCAAAGTTGTAAGGTCTGACCATGGTGGTGAGTACTACGGAAGACACACTTCTTATGGCCAAATTCCTGGACCTTTTGCTAAGTTCCTTCAGGAAAATGGTATTGTTGCTCAGTATTCAGCATCGGGCGAACCTCAGCAAAATGGAGTCGCTGAAAGGCGGAATCGTACTCTTATGGATATGGTAAGGAGTATGTTAAGTCACTCTACTTTGCCGCTTGGTTTATGGATAGAAGCTCTAAAGACAGCTGCATATATTCTTAATAAGGTCCCTAGTAAATTGGTGCCGAAAACACCGTATAAATTATGGACTGGGAGAAAACCTACCCTGAGTTATTTGCATGTGTGGGGCTGCCCTGCTGAGGCAAGAGTTTTCAATCCAATTATGGGAAAGTTAGACCCCAAGACTGTCAGTTGCCATTTCATTGGTTATCCTGACAAATCTAAGGCATATCGTTTCTATTGTTCAAAGCAATTCACTAAGTTTGTTGAAACAAGACACGCTGTGTTCTTGGAAAGTGATATGTTGAGGGGGAGTATGACTCCCAGGGAAATAACCTTAAGAGGAGAAACGGGAATATGTCCCGGTACCTATGATACAAGAACCAGTGTTTCCTATTCATGTTGAGGTTACACCTCCAGTTGAAAGAACTGCTAATCCTACCCCTGCTGAGATACCTGTGACTCCGTCAGAGTCCACATCTAATGATACTTCTACGAAAGATGCTCAGCAGCCTGAAGTTGTGATTGAGGTACCAAATAATGCACCTCTCAGAAAGTCAAAGCAGGCTAGAAAGTCTGCTATTCCTGATGATTATGTGACCTATATGAGTGAGGATATAAATGAGTCGATGTTGGATGATGATCCTGCATCGTTTAAGGAAGCCATACAAAGTGATCATTCATCAGAATGGCTTGATGCTATGAAAGATGAAATGAAGTCCATGACCATTAATGATGTATGGGACTTAGTAGAGATTCCTAAAGGAGCCAAAACTGTGGGAACCAGATGGGTCTATAAAACCAAACATGACTCCAAGGGTGATATCGAAAGGTTCAAAGCAAGGCTTGTGGCTAAGGGCTTCACTCAAAGAGAAGGTATTGATTATAATGAGACTTTTTCACATGTCTCTTCTAAGGACTCATTCAGAATTATAATGGCACTTGTAGCTCATTATGATCTAGAATTGCATCAAATGGATGTCAAAACGACATTTCTGAATGGTGACTTACATGAGGATGTTTACATGGCTCAACCGGAAGGTTTTGTTATGGAAGGAAAAGAACATTTAGGATGTCGTCTTAAGAAATCCATTTATGGATTAAAGCAAGCCTCAAGGCAATGGTACTTCAAGTTTGATCAAGTCATAAAGAATTTTGGTTTCAAGGAGAATGAAGTGGACAATTGCATTTATGTGAAGTTCAGGGGGAGCAATTTTGTCTTCCTGATACTGTATGTTGATGACATACTATTAGCCAGTAGCGATAAGAATATGTTGCTGGAAACTAAAAGGTTTCTCTCTTCAAAGATTGACATGAAAGATCTTGGTGAAGCCGCTTATGTCTTAGGCATTCAAATTCACCGAGATAGATCCAGAGGAATCTTGGGGCTACCACAAAGAGCGTATATTGAGAAGGTACTCAAGAAGTTTAATATGCATAAGTGCTCAGCCTCCCCTGCTCCTATTGTCAAGGGAGATAAGTTTGGGACTTTTCAGTGCCCAAGTAATGATTATGAATCTGCGCAGATGAAGTTAGTTCCTTATGCTTCAATCATTGGAAGTATGATGTATGCACAAATTTGCACTCGCCCTGACTTAGCATTCATAACCGGGATGCTTGGCAGATATCAGTCTAATCCAGGGTTGGATCACTGGAAGGCTGCTAAGAAAGCTTTGCGTTATTTGCAAGGTACTAAAGGCCTCATGCTCACATATAAGAGAACAGATAACCTCGAGGTGGTGGGTTATTCAGATGCTGATTTTGCGGGGTGTGTTGATACTAAGAAATCCACATCGGGTTACATATTCACCCTTGCAGAAGGTGCTGTTTCTTGGAAAAGCACCAAGCAAAGTGTTACTGCATCGTCAACAATGCAGGCAGAGTTTGTGGCATGTTATGAGGCAACCGGGCAGGCAGTATGGCTGAAGAATTTCATTCCGGGCTTAAGGGTGATTGACAGTATATCTGAGCCAGTCACTCTTTTCTGCGATAATCAACCCGCAGTGATCTATTCGAGTAACAACAAGTCAAGTGGTGCTGCCAAACACATTGACATTAAGTATCTTGTTGTGAAAGATAGAATCCAGGATCAAACAATAAGTATTAAGCATATAAGGACTAACGCAATGTTAGCGGATCCACTTACGAAAGGCTTGCCACCCAGTGTGTTTAAAGAGCACGTTGCTAACATGGGATTGGCAGAAAGCTTTTGATCCTGGAAATTGGAACCGTTATGACACCATCTCCCCATAAGCTAAGAAGGGTTCTTCTCTTCGATGGAATGATGTACTGTAGTCAATTAGTTCAATGGTACTTAACTGACCATTGCAATTTATTGTCTCTGTATAAGTTTCAACAAAGAGCTGAGCTCATAAGTTTGTAATAAATATAAGTTTTTGGAGCTCCTAAGTTAAAGAAGTTCCGTTTTAAAATAAAGTGGTGTATTGTAGTAACCGAGTTCTGCGGTACTCAATGACCGTTGTAATTCTGTTGTCTTGTATACTGTTTTGTTGAGAAATGGGCTTATAAATTTTATCCTTACGATCAAGGAGGAGAATGTTGGATGTATAAGTGATCTGCAGTGATCTATAGGTTGCTATGATCAATTTAAGTCAAATTAAATATGATTAAGGGACTGTTTAATAACAGCCATTGGATGCCCTGATCAGGGGCATCCTGACCATCCATCTTTTGTTCCCCTGGTGCAGGTCCTATATAAAGGGGCTCTAGGGTTTGAGAAGAAAACCTAAGACAGTTTCTATCTCTCACTCTCTCCCCTGCTCACTGATCAAGCAAGGACTGAAAGCATCAGGAAGAACCACTCACTGCTCGAGATCAAGTTCAGGAGTGGAAGCACATAAAGAGGAGGCCATGGCTGGACCTCCAGATCAAGGTACACACCCCTGATCCTCATCTTGTGGCTCAAATCTTGAGCTAGATGATCCTCATAGGATCTAACATGTAAAACAATGGAGTCAAGGACAACACAAAAGATAACCTTCATCTTCATGCCATCTTCAGCAACCCACAAATAGTCATAGATCCTTGGAATGTGAAATCTGAATTAGGATCTTCTATCCAGCAACAAAGCATATTCAATACCTGCACAATTAATTATATTTTCAATTTTCACAACAATCAGCTAGACATTGGAGTATGAAAGGAAAAAGGAACAGAATAAAAAGGAGTCGTGTGAACTTCTTCAAAGGAACCATCATGATCCTAAATTACCTTTCCTACAGCACCACTGCAGATATATTGAGTGTTCTCATCTTCGTAATGAATATGCTGCATGGCATTTTTTAAAGCTTTTTCCCTCAATTTGCTTCCTGGCCAACATGACAGAACTGGTTCAACAAATTTGTGAAGAGTGGCCCATAAGATATCTTGTCCCAGTGGATGTGGACAATACATATCCTCCTACAGAACAGTTATAACAAAATCTATCAGACATTTAATTATATCCTGCATGGAGATCTCTACATCATGTAATAAACTAAAATGAGTGACATAGGAGCCATGTCCGAGTACACAAAATTAATTACTGGCATCATAAGGTAAAGTTAACTTTATAGATGTTTTGCTGGTTTGGCACATTCATGATGGAAACAATTCATGGAAAGTATAAATCAAACGGACCTTAGCACATTGGTTGCGAGCCTTGTCCCAATCAATCTCATCATAGGGTACTCTATAGAGCTCCTTCCGTAAGTTCAATACAATTGGTGCAACTGGGCAGACAAACCTCTTCCCATATATGTAAGACATGGGAAAGTATACCATTCGGCAGTGGGACCACATGCGCCCTGTGTGTGATGCCCAATTTTTTATCAAAGAAAGATAATAAGTTTTTGTATAATTCTGTTTATTATGGTATATACTATTAACTGTGAAACGTTAAATAGAAATGTATCAAGTAAGAAATAAATAACTTTTGACAAAGTGTGAATAATACAATGATTGTTTTGCCAATCTGTCGAATAAACTAGATTGGAAGAAAAAAAGCATGATCTAATCATATTTAGGATCGACATGCCTAGAAAAACTAGGCAAACTCTAATATAAATTCTCCTTAGGCCTAGCCCTCTCCCCGCTGTACATATTCTGTAAATTTCCAGGCTGTCCTTTGTACATGCTTTCCCTTATACAGAAAAATTATATGCTATCAGGGCATCCCTTACAGCTTAATAAATTGAGATCATAATGTCAAGAACAATTTTAGACAAATATTTTGAATATGCAGTTATGTGCCACCATACTAGTGGCGTCAAAATATATTTATGAACTTTCTCGCCTGTAGCTAGAGTACTACTGCTGCAAATTCCATACTATTCATTCCAGCAACAAATATTTTATAATAAGAATCAGGACCACACTGTATTGAATGCTTTATCAATCCCAGGAAGGATTCTAATCTGTTAAAAAACGAACGATTCTAATACACACTTCCTTGGAGTCGGTCTGCATGAGAACCATACACCATAATCACGGTGTGATCTACTGATCATCTGCACTAACAGTCTAAACACGCATTCCTTCCAGTTTGAACAATGAAGTTTGGCAGTGTTGAACTATTAATCACATTATGTAGCAATTTTTTCGAGATAGCCAAAATAAAATTGAAGGAGGAAGCGGAAGATATTTTGAGGGGGGGGGGGGATACTGCGGGAGGGGGAGGGAGCATACCTGGATGAAATGGCAGGCAGTATGGTAGTAACCATAGTTCAGGAAGCAATGGATTGTTACCAGACCAGTCAAATACACCGAGTACCTTAGGAAAATTAATAAAATCATAAGGACCTCTCTAGGATTAAAAGAAGCACATTTGTATCAAGACCAAAGCAGCTAACAAAAAAATTAAATGAAAATGCATAACAAACGTACTGAAAGCCAAAATTTTCCCCATGATGGTGTAAAGGTTGCTCCTCCATGATCCAAAATCCAATTTCGAGCAATTTCCATGGCTCCATCTCCACTATCTGGTCCTTCTCCAAGTAACCTCAAAGTAACATAGGTCAGGACAGAACCAAACATGATGCTTGGGCTCTCAATGTGCAATCCCCAGCCTCCATCTTCGTTCTACACTTGCATTAACAGAGATTTATTCCCCTTCTTTTGGAAAACATAAAAATAACTAAGAATGACATATACATTAGGCTAGTAGTGATAGAATGTACAATGTGAACAGAAGGACATGAAACACACAGGAATGTGGACAGTAAATCCAGATTTTGTTGCATAAATTTGTCGTGTAAGTTTATCACATGAAACTAACTTTTTGTTAACATGAGGATGTCCTTGCCTGATGGTTATAGAGATACCGACATATCTCCTTCTGATGCTCCGATGATAAGACAGCATTTAGGGCACCAGTCGAATGCAGTGCAATAACCTGAGTAAGAAAGACGGAGAAACCAAATGCATCAGTTAGCACAAAATAAAGGATAACCTGGAATGAGATGCCAGAATTTCTGCAATGTTGGTAACAAGTGAGAAAAGTGAGGCATTTTTATATTTTAGAAAATGGGAAGTGGGATATCTGATGGATCAATTTATACAGGAAATCAAAAGTTCACTGAAAGTTCGATAGTTCAGACCAGAAAGAAGTCACAATCCAAAAGACACTGGATGACTGGAGGGAAACACGAAGGCCCGGGAACTACAAAAGAAACAATTAACCAAGCAAGAAGCCTTAGGCACTACTTTCTCAAGATTTCCTAAACAAGGATGTTAACACAGGATACAATCTTCCAAGAGTCATTTGGCATTGTTCTATACTTTAATATGTTGTCAGAATTCGGAAATGGCTTGTTCAGAAGTTAACTGATATACTCCCTCCGTTTGGAAATATAAGATGTTTCAGGTTTGTCAAGTAAATGTATCTAGACATCTTTTAGTATGTAGATTCATTTGAACCTACACACTAAAAGGTGTCTAGATACATTAGATTCACTATCCTAAAACATCTTATATTTCCAAATAGAGGGAGTACTATGAAAGTCATTAGAATGCTATATATAATGGGCTGTTAACAAATTCACTGTTGTACATGAGCAGAAGTAACTACCAAGCCCGGCAGAAGGAACATAGGGCCAGAGATATCCCCAGTGCCCATCATGTGCTTGGAGAGTAGATAAGCGCCAGATCACCCTCCTCAAAGAGATCAAAATGGTTTCTTCAGTTACATCTTCGTCCTCTTCAAACTTGTTATCAGGAATGGCCAGCTTGGGAGGAGTCAACTTGGCGAACTGCAAAAGGTGCAAGTGTTTTGCGATGGCATGTCCAGTTATTTAGAGATAATATAAACTCCATGCAAACTGAATCCACATAAGTAAATTTCACAAAACAATGATGACTGGGGCAATTGTCAGTTTCACGTAAAGAGCGGCCACATGACCAGTTCAGTGAGACACAAAAGATAACTCTAAAACTTGTGGTTATCGGCTTTTTTTACAGAAATTGTAGTCCTGTGCTACAGTTGCCACAGTTGTGTGAATTACTCTATTTACATTGTTTACCAAGTCCTGTGCTATACGTAAAGGAGTATATGCCTACGAGAGGGCATACCAGGCGAAAATGGCCAAACGATTGTAATTCCACGAGAATTGCATGTAGAACTTTGAATAAAATTCACTATCCTGCTAGATACAAGGGGAATAAGAACCACAAATACTTAGTAAACAATTTACCAGGTGCACTCCTTTTTTTTATCTAGCAAAACAGATTAAAATCCGTCCTACATTTTTTGCATCAAGTGTAAATTCCAAGCGAGAAGGGGTTGTAGATGTTTACGCAGTGGAGGCCCGCGCGGAGGGGACCGTCTTTCTCGAGCACGTAAAGCCTCCTCGGGGTTCCGCCGCCACTGGGATCACCCCGACGACCCCTTGGTGCCGCGACGTCTGTACAGAGCGACCGCGGCGACGGAGGAAGTGGCGGACGGCCGCACGGTGGCTGAGCGCATGGTAATCTCGGCAGGATTTGGGTGGGGGAGGGGGATTGACGTCGTGGCGAAACGGCGATGTATTCGCTTGAGGCCGGAGGGGACGGGGACGGCGGAGGGAAGAGCGCACAGCGGCAGTAGCAGCAGAACCCAAGAGACAAGGTAGAAAAGGCCAGTATAAGTGGGCCGTAGGCTGTCTGTTTATAGGTCCTTTTGTTTCAAAGAGGTTCTTATATGAATTTTGTTATACTGATTCATATATATATGTATATGTGAAATTTGGTGTATTGAAAATCCTTAGGATTTTGTCTACGAAGTTTGTTTTTGATTTTATGGGTATTCTCTCACTATAAATAATATATTGCACTAAGTTTTATAGCAAATTTTGCATCGACTTAAACCTCCTGGTTGCTTCTATGACAACTATGACATATATACACATAATTCTTTGAAGAAAAGTCATGTAGTTTCTACGATGAAATAAAAAAATTGTGTATTCATGTTTTTAAATTCATATAATTCTTCTCCGCGGTCTTACTTATCTAGCGCAAGAATCATAACCTAGTGTAGCCGCTTGTTTGACGAGGTGTAGTTAGCATGTGCTACGATCGCCTGTACAAGCGCTTGTACCAGCGATCAATACACCTCGCCAATCAAATGACATAATTGCTACCAGTGATTGCTATAATAGTTGTCTGGACATCAATGAACATAGACACCTGCAAAGGAAGAACAACATAGAGAACCCTTCTTCCATATCTGATCTAGGAGGAGGAAATTCATCAATGGAGACATCATCTCCACCTCTCACAAAATAAGGGGATTTAAACAAGTGTGAGATGCATCTTTTCCACAGCCATAGCAACCTCTCATTCACCTTGCAGTAATCCCTACCTTGTTCATCCTGATACTTGATCCATTATGGATTTATGTGTGAATTAGTTTAACCATTCATCCATATGCAACTCGTTTATCTCATGACGTTTTGTTCCCTCGATGTGTTAGAGGTTATCCTAGTTCTTAGGGTTATGGGTGATCCCTAGAAATTTGTTGACCATTATCTGGTAAATTATCTAGAGGAAATTATATGTTTATAGTGATGTTCTTCACAATGTTGTGTCAATGTCAAATGCACAACATACAACCCGAAATACATATGGGCATCAATGCCATGGTGACGTGGGGTTGCCAGGTACAATGGTGACATGAGCTACCTTCCATTCTCATTGTTTTATGGTGTGGGAGAAATGAGGATCA
The DNA here is from genome assembly GCA_916181665.1 of Avena sativa. Taxonomy (NCBI): domain Eukaryota; kingdom Viridiplantae; phylum Streptophyta; class Magnoliopsida; order Poales; family Poaceae; genus Avena; species Avena sativa. Next base: position 73,316,488 of record OV702294.1, on the reverse strand, counting down.
ATCATCCTTATGTCTCACCCGCGGAGAAACCGTTAACTACTATACCCACCGAGAAAATGTTACACGAGTTGGTAGTGGTGTGTTAGTGGTACATGGCTAATGTATTACCATGTATCTTGCTTTGACTCCACCCTCATGAAAATATGTATTAATTCTAAGATGTTTCCCACATACCATTGCAAATTGTTATGGTGAACCTGTACGCCTTGAGAATTCCTTCATCATTTTATTGCTCCGCTATTTTCCCTATGCGTGTTGTTACTCTTTATTTACAATAGTCACTCACTGTTTACACCATTAATACTTCTACAAAACTAAAATTCATTTTGTTGTAATCTACTCATATTTTATTGCAGATACAAATCACAAATGCATCATGAAAGGCAACACCAACTACTAGGAAAACCTTTGTAGGAGATCGTAATTAGGGGCGCACAATTTTGGGCCCACACCATTGTTACAACCAGCGGCGTGTGAAAAAGGACAACACCCCTAGTAAATGTGTATTGGCGATGTGGCATAGCAGGAGGCATCACCGCAAGTGACAAGGGCCCGATGAGTGTTCATGTCCCTTCACATAACAGGTGTGCCATCTTATCAGCGCGCCACCACTAGCTGCTATCGGGGGTGTTGAGTGCATGCGCTGCTGATCTGGCGCACGCGTAAGTGGCGTGGCCGTGTGGTATGCACACCGCTGATTGGAGGCGCATGCGTCAGCGGCTGGAGCATCTCATCACGTCACAAAGTAAATAAAGTTGCCTTCACATGTGGCTCTATACTTCGGTTCACTACACCGCGGTGGTTCATGCCTAGCAAAGAATCATAGCCGACCAACTTTATTTAATATGACAGTCTTCCCCAACACAACGACGAGTCGAATTACACACCCTTCTACTTATCTCCCGATGATGGACAAGGACAATCCCTACTTCGCAGCGAAAAAATCCTCTAGTCAATGCTGCTAGACTATGAGAGGACGATCCTCGTCGACCACCATGAGGGGCTCTTCGGCCTGCGGCTGCAGTGGAACAAGGTGGGCCAGCGCGAGTTCTAGGATGGGCACTCGTTCTACCAGGTGCTAGAATACTTGCGGGATGGCATGCCACTGCAGGAGCCAGTCCGCGTCCCCCGCGGAAGGCGTGGGGAAGGTCATCGACTGCCCTCCCAACATGAGTACTCGTCATCTTCCTCCCTCAGGGGATCATCTACATCCTCGTCTTGCAATAAATCCTCCAGCGCACAAAGCCTAGGCGTGATATTCTGGATACCGGAGGAGGATAAGAAGGAGGCGGCGCCTCCGCGCAGGTTGATCTTCCTCCAGCATGCGAATAAGGTGCTTGGCGTGCCTAAGGAGTCAGGGCTCGTCATTCCCAAGAAGGAGCCGGAGCTCTCCATGCTAGAGGAGAAGGATCCCTCCCTCCCGGAGCTGGTGTCGGGCGCGTGGGTGAGGAATCTCACGCGCTCCGCCTCCCTGATGACCCATAGGAATTCCCGGGCTTAACCGCCACCACCATCGCCTTGAGGTGCATGGTGGCGCTGGCGAACGATGATGCGGGACCCATCCATGCCACGACATCGCGCGGCAGCAACATCATCAACCTCAACAACTCCTCCAGCATCGGGTCCAGCTTCACCACTCCGAATGACGAGGACGGCACCATGGAAAAGCCTCTGGACTTTAGCACCTTCGCGGTTACCTCTGCTTTTAGATTTATGCTAACTTAGGTTTATTTTCATTCCAAGATGTGTAAGATATCGTACCTTGAATGAAATCACCGTTTTTATTTCTGAATGAAAATATGCCCCCAAAACTGCAGGGAACGTCTTTCACCGCGTGTTTGTTTGAATTTTCAAAAATCATTACGGGTGTGGGACAGAACAAACGTCCAAGTATTTTCAATAATTACTGGCATATACACCTATGAAAGCACCCCTGATATCGTTGTTACTAGGTCATGCATCCGGCACGTCCCCAGCACTATTTACCAGCGGCGCCATATTAGTGGCACATTGTTTGAATGCTTGTAATAGCAAATTTGCAACACCCTACTAAGCATATCCCTACTAGTGACCTTTCCTCCTTGTGGGATATATACTCTTACTTGTCTAGAACTAATCTTATGCACTTGCAGGATATTAGTGGGTCAATCGAAATATGTGTGGAAACCATATCTACACCAATTACCCATTGGATCAAGAAAACTCAACCAATCAAAGATGAATGTATACAACCTTAATGGTAATGTAGATTAAGGGGAGGGGTTTAGAGAAGGAATACATGAAGGTGCATCGAGATCTTGAGGAAGGATCATGGTGAAGGAGGACGACAGGGGCGAGTTCTTGGATGCCGGGGCAACGGTCATTGAAGGTGGATCACGCTTCGGCTCTCCGGCGAGCGGCACGACAATGGTGGTGGCTTGACTTTTTGGCTGTGTGCATGGGAGGAGTAGGATACTGGGGATCCTGGTGTTGGCGGTGCTTATATAGTGGTAGCTCCAAATCATGGCATGGAGGTACTTTTTATTGTAGTGGGCAGACCATGGTATGTTGGTGTTGTGAGGGTGATTTCGAGAAAAATTCCATCACTCTGGAGCCACTGAAGACAAAAGTTGTGGGTGTCGTGATCCTCTTGGGGCATCGTTTGGGTTACCTCCCCTGTGCCAAGACTCTAGGGGAAAACCCTTGACCATCTTGGTCTCGATGACGACAACACTTTGTGTCTTAAGTACTAACCCTCTTGTGGTCACCATGGATATTTGATACCTTTCATCGCAGCATGTTGTCATCACAGGGAAAGCTTAGATCCTGACTTGAAGCTCATTTGTCCTAGACTTCAAGTTGTCTCGATGACCCTTTATCCTATACACATGACTTAGTTGTCACTGTTCTCGGTCCTCGTTATCGACTGGTACGGTTGGTGCCCACGTATCGGAGCAAGAGGGTAGGCAGTCCTCTTTGGTTATAACTTGGTGTGTGTGTGGCGCAACGATGTGAGTGGTTTCACAAGGAGGCATTGTGTCGCCCCTAGTAGGTAGTCTAGCGAGGTTCTTGGAAGGGTGTGTCTACTTATGTACTTTTATTTTATCTTCAATCCACTTTGTAGAGGATGCCTTATCACTTTGTATTGGTTTAAGCATGTTGCTTTATTTATTAATAGCAAAGAAACTCTTACAGGTGATTTGAAATAGTGGCACGCTGAAAAAGTTTCATGTCTCTACTAGTTGCGAAAATATCAATGGAGTGTGAGAAATTGGTACACTGCTACCATGACATCACCAATGGCGTGTTTTCACACTCGCCACACCGCTGGTTTATAGGCTCGACTGTATGACCAAAATAGATTATAGTTGTATTGCTTTGTGTCATTGGCACGCCACTATTCCACATGTAGTGGTGGCATGGCCATGTGACACACCATCACTAGATACGCCATCACCGTACATATGGTGATGGCGCGGTGTGTATTTGTAGATGCATATCAACACTAGACATGTAGTGGTTGGTGTGGTGTGTCTCTATATATGCACACCACCAGTGGACTCGTAGTAGTGGTGTGGTATGTATCTACATATGCACGACACCACCGGACATATAGTGGTGGCATGGTGTGTCTCCGGAGATGACCATGTGACATGACATTGCCACATTCGAGTGGACATGCATCACGTTCTTGGGGAACTGTCCAGAGGTGGGCCAACCCCATAATTAAAGGTAACCAACTCCCTAGCCATTTGAGCCATTGAGAGGGTTGGCTTGCCAGTCGAACACATAGCGTATGCCAGGTGGGACAGCCTCGTCAGTGAGGGAAATCCATTGGATCTAGATTTTGGAGTATTTTATGGATTTCCTCTTGTGTTCTTCCTCTCTTATTCCCCCAATAGCTTTTGTAGCTTTGGTGGAATTTAGAAGTGAAGGACTTGCCATTGCATTAGGTGTATCGGTTTGAGTTCTTCTCGGAGGATTTGGTTGATGAAATCAAGAAGCTTGTTTCGATTGGGTTATTGGAACTCTAAACGGTTGTGTGGCATTTGTGGTGAGTTCTTGGGACCTCCAATTAAGCTGTGGAGCTCTCCTCAGGTTAGTGGCCTTGGTGGTGTTTATTGGAAGCCTCCAATTAAATTGTGGAGATTTCCCCAATCTTGTATGAGTTTGGTGATCGTCCTCAAGTGTCCCATAGTGGATCGGATGCTTGTCGTGTGGCGGGTGCTAGGGAGAATAGGGTGAGACCTCTTGTGGTGTTGGTGGTCTTAGTACCGTCCACCCCTCCAACGATACGTACTCCCTTGTAGGGAGGAACTCGATAAAAATCATCGTCTCCGCGTGCCTCGGTTATCTCTATACCCGAGCTATTTACTTATGCACTTTACATTATGATAGTCTTCGTGCTTGAAGTAATCTATCTTGCTATCTTCTTGTTGCTTGTCTTGCTTAGCATAAGTTGTTGGTGCATAAAGGTGAACCATAGTATATATAGGCTTTGTGCTTGACAAAAAAAACACTAATTTTATTTCACCTTTGTTAAGCCCATTACGTAAAAGTTTTTAACCGCTTATTCACCCCCCCCCCTCTAGGTGGCATCTCTGATCTTTCACACCCAGTCGACCACCTCCGACGGAGAAGGAGGCCACCACCATCAATGTCGGGGATAGTTGGCCCAGGGGTCCTCGTGTCGGGAGCATGGCCAAGAAAAACCTGTGCGAGCTGCCGTCGAGGGCGGCATCAAATGGCCAGCAGTATTGTCGCAGCCTGTCTAGGCCCATGTGGGCCGAGATCGAGGCCTGAACCATCGTCTGTTGTCGTCGACCATCGGTCGTCGAGGTCCTTCGGCTGCCGCCAGCCATGACACCACCGTCGACATTGGCCAGGTTTGGGCGCCGTCGCCAACATGAGATCGCATTCCCACGCTGAGTTGCAGTTGAGGTAACCGCCGCTGCCGCCACGCCACCAGGGCTTTGCCCGGCGACGCCCTAGGCGGTGGCAGCAGGCAAGGAGGCTGAGGAAGGGAAGGGGAGGTGACCGCCCGACGCGTCGTGATGTCGTGCGGGTGCGGGAGGTTAGGTCTTCTCTATTTGGTGACATGCCAGTTGGGAGTGTGGCCGGTTTGCAATAGCTAGCGTCCAGGTCTGTCGGTATTAAAATCTGTGTTGTGTGCTTCAGATTGCCCGACCTTTCCACGCCGAAATGGTTCTAGGATACACGTCTGGTTTTTTGTAGGCGAAAAGGACATGCACGACGATTCTTCGTCACTGTTTGCTAGTTGTCGTGTATTGCTTGTGAACGGGCGCCAAACAAATTTATACGCGTAATAAAGTAAAACTTCACTATATTTAAGCTATCCACACCATCAAATTATTTGGACCACTGGTTTCATTTTGTCTATAGATCAAATTAACTTGCACGCAACATCACTTAGATGTACTCCCAAACACTGGCGGACCTTGGGCCGAAATTTTGGGGGGGCAAATGGGCTGGGGGGCGAAAATTAAGCTGTAGGCTGATTTTTGGTTGACAAATGGGCTGAATATATGTAAATATTAAGCAATTTTTTCATGGGCTGGGGGGGGCGATGGCCCATTTCGCCCCAATTAAGGTCCGCCAGTGCTCCCAAACGTTGAGAAGAACATTTAATTCATCGAATGCACAACCATTTCTCACGATCAAATTTAACATCTTAACTATGGTAGTTGATTGAATCTTGCATGTTTTTTAGATAACTTCATGTTTCAGCCTTGGAGTTGCGTTTTTTTGTTTGTTTCAGTTTTTTACCATAAGGTTATTGTTTGTGGTGGAGCGACCTTCGTGAAATATACGCATCGGGTTTGTTTTCTTTATTTGCCGGGTTGATTTTTTTTTATATCTAACTTAATTGATGCAGAGCCTAGGGGATATTCTCCATTTGGGAAACAGTGTTTTAGGTCTTTTATCCTTATAGCGAGGTATTATGTAATGTACAACAATGATAAATGAAGCTTCTCCTAGGTTGTATCGACAATACTAACATTTTTTGGAGGCACAACTTTGCACGAAACTTAAGAATACACATAATACTCAGTCACCTACACGAGTGATCTTTTTTTTTAAGCTTTGACGATTTTTCTTTTTAGAAAGAAAATATGTGTGCCCTGGAGTGGCTTTGACAGGATAAGATAAGATAGGAACCCGAAAAATTACTGCCGTCGAAAACATGTGGTTTGCAATAGCTAGCGTCTCCAAGTTGGGACACTCCAACAGCGTCCCATATTAAAATATATCGTTATGTGGTTTGTACTACTCCTTCTCTTCCAAGGGCTTAAAGCCTATATATTTTTAAAAGCAAATTATTTAAAAATTGACCAACTTTATAAAAAATATATTAATATATACAATATAAAATACATACCCTTTTATACGTCCTGAAACATATATTCACATAGTATCTATATAATATCATAGTTTTTAATAATTTTTTCTACAAATTTAGTCAAACTTATCATAGCTTGACTTTTCAAAAAAAACATACTAAGCCTTAACTTTTGGAAAGGAGGTAGTATTGCCCAACCTAGGATACAAGTGACTATACATGTGCCGATGTGCGTCTGTTTTTATGATGACGTCGAAAAGATATATGCACTTGCACATGCATGGTGTGGTTTAGGCTGGTTATAGTAGAGAATAACATGGAGTAGTAACGTGCATATGTTACTAGTCGTCTATGTTACTATCTTTATAGTGGGTAACATTTGTGTGGTGTCATACAAAGAGTTATTTATTAGATTATAGACTCATTTTATCTTGATAAGTGTGATACTACAGTAACTAAATATGTTACTCCCTCTGTTCTTATATACAAGGCCACTACCAAAAAGACTTTTTTCATATATACAGGGCCACTATCTTTAATCAAGCTAAAATTGATGTTATTTTTCTCGTACATTGCACAACTTGAGAAGTGGAAACGGTTTGCATTTAATTAGGCTGTCAATCCATGCATGCATGCGGAGGCCATCTCGTCTCAATGAAAGAGAGAAAAATTGTTTTGCATGCATGCACATTTATCACCACATGGAATCGAGGAGCTTGCATAAGAATTGAGGAATTTTTGCCAATGTATTAATCGGTTTAAAGTTTTGCCTTGGTACCTAGAATATGACTTTGTGGCCTTGTATACAAGAACGGAGGGAGTACTTTATCTCCCTCCTTCTTCATTAACTCATTGCCACATAAGCAACTTTGCTGGGTTGAACTCTTAGTTACTGCTAAAATTACTTGTACTATGACCAGCCTTATGATTACGCACCCACATCTGGCCGTCGGAACAACCTATAGGATTCATTTGTATGGTTGATCTATTTGACGCTGTCCCCTCACTCAAAAAATGTTTGACGCCGTTTCCTTGCAGTTACCATCCATTTTCGTATGTATTTGCATTATTTTAGGGAGGCAGGAAAACAGGCGTTGTTTTTTCAAGGACGCAGGAAAACAAGCGTCATTTTTTTTAGGAAAAAAAGGCGTTTTTTATGGGACAAGGGAAAGTGTGTATTTGTGGAAGAGAAAATATGCTAACAGATGGCTAATGACGCTAGGCCTGCGTAACTGTCACTCTAGATAGTGTGTAGTACTCTATATTGCGGTATGTTTGGATTGTGACCAAAGTATGCCGTATCATTTTTTTTATGACTAAAAGATTGGATCTTGTTTAGATACTTGCTAATTTTTTGGTTTGTCAATGCACTACTACCAACTCTCGTTTATTTTTTGAGCCAATGTTGACCGGGCAACCATGGGCTTGGGCAAAAACCAAACACACCCTTGATTGTTAACTTGTTATAACGTTTGTTGGTTGTAATATAACATCTTATTAAGCAACGGAGGAAGTAAGTTAGTATTGTACGTTTAGATACTTTGTTGGTTGTTAACATGCAAATGGCTTCGCCGTATGTGCGAGAGAACCAGCGTAGTGCGTGGACGAGTAATCACGAGCAAGCAAGCATGAAAACATAGCGACAATGGCTGGCGGATGAAAGTGTGTCGAGATCATGCGGACCTGCTGGCGCATAAGAAGGTCGGCGCTGTGCCTCTGCTGGTGCCGGCGGCGTGAGAACTCACGGCGCGCGGCGTCGACGTCAGCGGTGGCAGCGGCGCTTGCTGCGGGGTCGAACTCCCAGACCTGGCGGCCGGCGTGCGCGTTGGTGGTCCACGGGTCGCCGCCGGCGGTCGCTTCGCCGGTCCTTAGCCTCCACATCGATCGAGGATCGGCGTCGATCGGAGGCAAACCCGCGCGCGCGAGAAGTGACTCTCTCTTTTCCTGACCTTTTGCTGACTGGCTTAATCGCAATGCAAAGTGTATGAGAACATCCCGCAACTTCCTCCATTTATAACCAGGGAAAAACATTTCTATTATTTGGAGTATTATTATTTCAAAAAAAAGTCTAACTATATTGATATCCGAAAAGGAACATTTCTGCCGTTCAAAATGCGAGTCAATTAATTTTGAAACGGGAAGAATATTTGAAATTAACCTTTTGAAACTTAATCAATGCGTATAGAATCTTAATAATATTTATTAATTGCTTTATCATGATAATTTTTGTTTTCATTATTACAGATTTTATCTTATTTACCACTCTTTTCTATTCTAAAGATGTGCATGTTTTTTTTTGCCGGGATAAAGATGTGCATGTTATCTGCATTCCGGACAATATTTTAAGGCAATGTGAAAATTCGACCTTGGATATTCTTTATTTGTAATGTTTTTAATTTAATATATGCTAGTCTTTCTAAAAAAAACTTCCACCTGGTCGTTTACATGTTTTTCTTTAGAGTAAAAGGGCCTCGCCCCGGTTCCATTAAAAAAACCACCAAACAACATATCCAGCACGCGTGGGAAACATCATTGTGATGCCCAGGTATTCACACAATTACGATCACATAAAGTTTAACACCAACTAGTTCAAAACCTCAAGCCACCAGTGCAACTAGAGACATTATCAAACGTACGAATATAACCAGAAAGACTAACAAACACCACAACCCAAACAAACGAATGATCTAATGGCACTCCCCACTCGGCGTCCAGCTTCCTGATCTTTATCTGGTAGAGTTCACCTCCTTCTTCTCTCACCCAAGTTCCAACCACATCAACATGGTTGGCTGGCAAGCTAGTCGATGCAAGTTCTTCACAATCTCCTCTAGCTTTATTTTTTGATCTCCGGGGCACAGAGGTACCCAGAGAGTGAGGGTGTAAGCAACTTTCAGATAGAGCACCTGCATACCAGACCAAGGAGTTATGTTAAAACACATGTCGTTTCTTGTTTTCCACAACGACCATAATACAACTGTATGGACAATATTATTGATAGCACGTGTTTTCTCAGCAACCCATAGACTAGCAATATTCAACAGATTAGCCTATGTATCAGGCCTGTAAGAGAATATATGTTTCTCCACATTTCTTTGGCAACCACACAATCAAAAAATAAGTATGTTTTGTTTTCTGGCTCCGAACAATATAAGCAGGACACATCATCTAAGTGCTGCCTCTTCCCTAGATTATCTCTGGTCAAGAGTTTATTGTTCATCAATAGCCATAAAAACACATGTAACCTAGGAGAAACCTTAATTTTCCAGACAACGGGTAGATAAGTGTGTTGGAGATATGCCCTAGAGGCAATAATAAATATAGTTATTATTATATCTTTGTGTTTGTGATAAATGTTTACATTCATGCTATAACAGTATTAACCAAGAAACATTAATATTGGTGTGATTTGTAAACTAAATTAGAGTCCCTAGTAAAGCCTCTTCATAATACTAGCTTGTTGGTTAATAGATGATTGTGGTTTCCCTATCATGAACATTGAGATGTTGTTAACAACAAGATCATATCATTAGGAGAATGGTATTATGGACATACTCCTATAGATAAGCGTAGCATAAAGATCAAGTAATTTTAATAGTTCAATGTAACATCCCAAAAATACTAAGCTTGGATCATCAAACTCAAATCATTAAAATTAGGGTTAACAAAAACTTTTCTAAATAAAATTATGGAAGCATGCATGTGAGTATGCATTTCATTTTAAATTCTTTTGAACCACCATGTTTGTGTGTTCCATTGCTTGTAGATGGATGATTAGGTGAAATAAACATCATCTAAACATTTCCCACATTTTTCCTAAAGACAAGTAAATCAAAACAAATAAAATAAGGGAATGGTCATTTTGACCAATTTAACTCCCATGCCTACTTTGGCTGTCTCAAACTTTCAAAACCTAACAGAAACTTTTCTGGATCTTTGCGCCCCTTGATTGTACTCATAAAAAAGTATCAAGGCCCACTTTGTGATCATCCAGAAACTTTCAAATGCATAGTTTAAAGGACATTTCAAAATTGAATCTATATCATATGGGAAGATCCCACTTTTTCAAAAACCACTCAAACAAGCTCAACTTTCAAAACCCAAGCATCTGCAGACTCACCAGCACCAATCTAGCACACCCACCAAAAATCTTTTCAAAATTCAAAACTTGAATTCTTGCGGCCATTTCATCAAACACTTGGCAGACACAAATCAAACAAAATCAAACACTATAGTGTGCAGTGTTTTGAGCCTAACTGGTTCCCTATCTAGCTCACAACCATCTCAGTAGATCATCTAGCAAGATTAACCCAACACTAGCACCACTGTGAGCTTGCCAAGATCATCAATGGTGAACAGCCGAGTGCATCCTTGCCACCCCAGTGTAAACAGCAAGCTAGGAAAGAAACTAGCCATGTCAACCTTGTCTGGGAGATCACCCATGCCTCACCGACCCCTCTCGACCAGCCCTGCCTCGAGGACACCGACCAGAGCACCCATGAACGCCGCGCCCGTGCATCTGCCAACCGTGCCGAGCATGCGCCAGAGCGCCACCCTCGACCAAAGCCCACAGACCGCGCGCCACCCTCGCCGTGTGCATACATGCTCCCCACCATCCCAGGAGACCGCCAGACATGCCCATTTCACCGCCCGTACCCCGTAGCCACCGCTCGCCGTCGAAGACGCCGCCTCTGCCGTGCAGAGCGTCGCGTGTTCCAGACCAACCCGCACCGCCCCATGTCTCGCCACCATAGCGTTGAGCATCGCCAGGGAACACCGCACCGTCCCCTACCTTCGCCCATGCCAATAGCCGTCTGTACCACCGCCCCCGACGAGCTCACCGTGCACCCCGTCGGTCCCCTCGCTCGACTATAAATAGAGGCCACCCCCAGTCGAATTCTTCACACCATTCTACTCCCCTCTCCTCACTGATCGTGCCACACCGTTCCCGGAGCAAGGCGAGCACCACCTCGTCGGAATTTCATCGGAGCCCGCCGCCTCTGGAGAAGAAGGCGTCGTCGATTTCAGCCACCCCAGGAGTTGTCGCGACCACCACTGAGTTCGCCGTCGTCAACTTCGTCATTCGCCTACCTCGCCGACCCTCGCCTGCACCCCGGTGAGCCCCCAACGACCCCCACTGGCCGCGCTAGGTTTCTGTCTCGCTGGCGTTGCCCAACGCCGACGATGACTCTCAGCCGTTGGATTAGAATTAGATCGAACGCACCACAGCGCTCCATACCGCTTCGCACCCTCCTGTGTCACTGACACGTGGGGAGAGCAACTTAAACAGCCCGCGGGAGCGCTGCGCTTAGCAGGCCGGCCCAGTATCACTTCCCGCGTAGCCCAGTGATTTGAATAAAACCTTTTCCATTTTATTTCAAACACACTTCTGTACCCATTTTCAAAAATCAACCCAGGTCGATTCAGTGCACCAATTTGAATGAAACCAATTTTGTTAGAAAGCTCTGGGAATGCTGAATCCAAGCCCGTTGGATTCAAGTCATTTGGATCTGTAGATCATCCTTGGTAAAAATAACAAGGCAGAAGCTTTTCAGCATTCAAACATTTTTCAAAGTTAAACCACAATAGCTTTTGAGTTGATTCCAACTCTCAAAAATCACATTTAACTATACCTTTCAGAATATATAAAAATATATAGGTTTACTTACAGAAATAATGTTCAAGTAATAAAAGAATGCCACATAGGCATTTCTAGCCACTTTAATTAATTAAAATAAAAGGGTAAAACCTTATTAAATTGTGACACCACTTTAAACCACATTCCCATGGACCAAAATATGTGGTGATGACATGTGTCAACATGATCCCATGTTTGGTTTGGAGAATATTAAATCTTAAGTAGTTTTTCAATGAGTAGAAATTACTTTTCTAAAAATAAAAGGGATTTTAAACCAAACCCAAATCTTGTAATGTTAGTTGATGATGCTATATCATCTATAGGACCCTTTTGTGTGATGATTGCAAGTAGTTAAGTATTGCTTGGTGATTGTGTACATCGTATTTATTTATAGACGCTAGTACCGACCAAGGATACGAGGAGGAAGGAGGATTCTACGAAGAAGAAGCCGAAGAGAACTTCAACCACTGCTCTGCACAAGGCAAGCCTAATGATACTAGTTGATTGTGCAAGCTAATGCTACTAGTTGATTCTGCAAGCTAACACTTGCAAGATACTCTACTGATGCAAGCAAAACCCTTACTTGTTACCATGCCAACTAAATGCCTTAAGCATATGTGATCATACCCACTTGATAACCCAATGCTAGTTTTATTTGCAAGCTTTCTACTTTATTTCTTTATCAAAGCTTTAACTTAGAGTTGACTTAAGTGACTTGTAGATTCGAGAAAGATATTTTGAAGGTTGCATAAAGAGCATAAAATTTGGCCTAAGATAGAAACTTTGATATCATCCTAAGATATAAGGTTGTACTTAGTTGAAACTCCACTAGTTTACCACCCCTCATTAGTGCTTCCCCCACTTGTTGATGCTAGTGCTAAGCATAAAACTTGATCAACTTTAGATGGGAATACTTGGTGAAAATGGTTATGAAAACCTTAGAATGATGGATCATTCTACTAAGATGTTTTGACATATGTTTATGAAACACCAGATGATTTTGGTGATGAAAATGTTGAGGCATGAGCCTTAGCCCTTTTTAAAACTGATGGTTGTCTGGATGCGATACCATTCCAATTTTATCGTACAACCACAATACCCGAAGATTGGGTAGGGCTTGACTAGAAGCTTATATACCTTAGTATTAGTTCCCGCACGGCCAAGGTCTGAGCTGAGGCTACCTTGTGAAGATTGTCCACCTGTGCAGTACCCAAGATGACAGTTGGTCATGGTTGGGAGGCCAAACTCACAGGAGAGGTGCTTATACTAGGGCGTGTAATTGAAAGGTTAGGATTGATTATCCGCATACTGAGTATGGTGAATTCAGGATTTGTTCCCGACGGATGTATCGAATGTTGTGGTGAAAGTGTACAATCTCTGCAGAGTGTCAAACTATTCGAATAGCCGCGTCCGCGGTTATGGACAGTTGGAGTGGCCATACTATTCCCCTGTCAGCTGTTTTCAAAATGACTTATGAAATGAGTTGATACTTTGACTTGACCACAACAGAGTTGTGACTTGAAATACAAGTTCCCACTTAGGAGTTATAAAATTGTGACTAGCTTCTCTTGCTTATGAACTAGTAGGGATAAATCTGGCTTTTGCAAAACAACCCTAGAGCCTAGTGTCCTATTATCAAAAACCACCTTCACTTGTTAGTATTAGTTTGCGAGTACTTAAAGAGTACTCATGGCTTTGTCCCTGGCTATTCCCGTGGCCAGACTATGAAGAGGAGTACCTGGAAGATGGAACTCAGGAAGGTTACGACAACTAGGATCATCTCCCATCGTCAGCATTGCCTGTGAACCCGAAGATGGAGCTTCGCCCATGCTACCGTTATTATTACGTATTCCGCTGCTTCAAGTTGTATTAAGAACTGGATCATGAGATCCCTATTTGTGTAAGACCTTATATATGGTTTGTAATGGATGATGTACTATGGTATCCAATTCTGTTATGTCTCGCAAAAATGGTAATCCTGGGATTGCGATGTATGGCATAACAGGCATCTGGGATTAAAAATCCGGGTGTTGACATTCAATTGTTGTAAGCTTTTTGATACATAGTAACCTAATTCCTTCGACCATGAGATCATGCTTATCACCATCACCGGAAGGATGCTTTGATGACATCAAACACCACACCGTAACTGGGTGGCTATAAAGGTGGCATTGAGTGTTCGGAAAGTATGGGTTGAGACACATGGATCAAGAGTGGGATTTGTCCATCCATATGACATATAGATATACTCTGGGCCCTCTCGGTGGAATGTCATCCAATTATCTTGCAAGCATGTGACTGGATCACAAGGGATCACATACCACGGGAACGAGAAAAGAGTACTTATCAGTAACAAGGTTGAACTAGGTATGCAGAGATACCGACGATCAAAACCTCGGATAAGTAAACTATCGTGAGACAAAGGGAAATTGGTATCGTATGTAAGTGGTTCATTCGATCGTAAAGTAATCGTAGAAATATGTGGGAGCCATATGAATTTCCAGATTCCTCTATTGGTTATTGATCGGAGAAGTGTCTCGATCATGTCCGCATAATTCACGAACCGTAGGGAGACACACTTAAAGATTCAATGTTGTTGAGTAGTTATGGAATGATGAGTAAGAGACCGAATGTTGTTCGGAGTCTCGGATGGGATCCGGGATATCACAAGGAGATCCGGAATGGTCCGGAGAATAAGATTCATATAAGGAAAGTCCTGTTTCGGAGTTGGGGAATGATTCCGGTGTTTTCACCGGGAATGTTCTAGAAGGGTCCGGAAGGTCCGGCACTCCGGAGGGTAAGGGTACATGAATGTGTCATGACAATGTGGAATGGTTGCATCATGTAGTAGGTCACTTGGCTGGGCAAAATAAAGAGAGAAATCAAATCCTAGTTTGAAAGTCAAACGCCAATTTGAAAAGTCAAACGGCAAGTTTGCTTGGTGGAGGGAGAGTAGGAAACCTACTTGGGGAGGAAGTCTCCACCCTCCACCCGCCGGCCAAGGAGGAGGAGTTGGAGGAGGACTCCCTCATCCCAAGCCGCACCCTCCCACCTATATAAGGAGGGGTAGGGCTGACCCTCTCCAACACACCCAAAAACCCTAGCCTCCAAGTCGCCGACGCCACCACCTCCTGCTGCCGCCGCCTAGGGCACCTCCAACTCGGCGAGTTGGGGTGATCCCCAAACCCTAGCCGCCAGCTACACTCTCCTCTTGGTGCCCTCTAAACCCTAGATCACCAAGGCATCTCTCATACTCCACCATACTCGCTCCGGCTTAAGGCGAAGCCCTGCGAGATCTCCCCTCTACTTCCGGTACCACGCCGTTGTGCTGCCAGAATCGCGAGGAGAGTGCTACAACCTCCGCTGCCTGCTGGAACAAGGGAGAGGAAGGTCTTCATCGAGTACCGAACGTGTGACCGGCTGTGGAAGCGCTGCAGGAATGCAGCGCCGGAAGGATCGTCTACGCGATCTTGAGATCGGCAAGAGTACGACTACATCACCCACGATAATCTGCTATCGTTAACCTCTTTGTAATCTTCGAGGGTGAGTTCTTCTATCGACTCGTTGCTACAATCTAGTAGATAGATCTTGGCTTTTTTGTTTGCATGCGGTAGAAAATTTTGTTTTCCATGCTACGAACCCCTACAGTGGTATCAGAGCTGTGTCTATATGTTGATCTGTTGCACGAGTAGAACACAATGGTCATTGTGGGCGGTGGTGATTTTATTATCAATTGCTTTTTGTGTACTTTGCATCTTGCGGTATGCTGGGATCACCGAAAGGTAAAGCATGAGTCATATAGTAGATATGATGAACATGTTGATTGTTCGTCATTGAAGCTACATCAACTCTCGTGATGATCGGTTTTGATGTGGTGGATTTGGTTCGTGTGATCACTAAAACAATGTGAGGGATATTGTTTTGAGTGGGAGTTCACCTAGATTAATTTAAGTATTAATTAGAACTCAATTTGTCATAAACTTAGTCTAAACTATTGCAAATATATTGTAGATCAATGGTGGCCCCTACCATCAATTTTAATGTGTTCCTAGAGAAAGAAAAGTTGAAAAACAATGGAAGCAACTTCGCGGATTGGTTCCGCAATTTGAGGATTGTCATCAATGCTCGTAATTTGACCTATGTGCTGGATGCACCGCTAGGTGACCCACCTGCAGCTACTGCTACCGATGAAGTAAAGAATGTTTACCTCACTCGAAAGAATCAGTACTCCATAGTTCAGTGTGCTATCTTGTATGGTTTGGAATCGGAGCTTCAGAAAAGGTTTGAGAACCATGACCCACATGATATTGTCCATGAACTCAAAATGATATTTGAGGCTCACGCGACAGTTGAGAGTTATGAGGCTTCTAAAAAGTTCTTTAACTACAAGATGGAAGAGGGCAGCTCCGTTAGTGAGCATGTGCTTAAGATTTCTGGGCACGCAAACAAACTCCAAAGTTTGGGTATAGTGATTCCTAATTCTTTGGGGATTCACCGTGTCCTCCAATCACTACCACCAAGTTATAAGAACTTTGTGATGAACTACAATATGCAAAACATGGACAAGACGTTACCAGAACTCTTCTCCATGTTGAAATCTGCAGAAGTGGAGATCAAGAAAGAGCACCAAGTGTTGTTGGTCAATAAGACCACCAAATTCAAGAAAGGCAAGTCTAAGCAAAAGGGAAACTTCAAGAAGGGCGGTAAGAAAGTTACCGCACTGGCGAAGAAGACCAAGGCTGGGCCTAAGCCTGATACTGAGTGTTTTTACTGCAAGGGAGAAGGTCACTGGAAGCGGAATTGCCCAAAGTACTTGGCGGATTTGAAGAACGGCAACATCAAGAAGAAAGGTATATCCGATATACATGTTATTGATGTGTATCTCACTAGTACTCGTAGTAGTGCCTAGGTATTTGATACCGGTTCGGTTGCTCCTATTTGTAACTCGAAACAGGTGCTGCAGAATAAACGGAAGCTAGCGAAGAACGAGGTGACGATGCGCGTTGGAAATGGATCAAAGGTTGATGTGATCGTGGTCGGCACGCTACCTCTTCATCTACCATCGGGATTAGTTTTATACTTAAATAATTGTTATTTGGTGCCTGCGTTGAGCATGAACATTATATCGGGATCATGTTTATTGTGAGACGGTTACTTGTTTAAGTCCGAGAATAATGGTTGTTCGATTTATATGAGTAATATGTTTTATGCACATGCACCTTTGATAGATGGTCTATTCTTATTGAATCTCGATTGTAGTAATACACACATAAATAACATTGAGGCTAAACGTTTGAAATTGAGCGACAACTCGACCTATATGTGGCACTGTCGTCTTGGTCACGTTGGAGTGAAGCGTATGAAGAAACTCCATTCCGATGGCCTTATTGAATCACTTGAAAGATGCGAAGCATGTCTGATGGGTAAAATGACTAAGACTCCATTTTTTGGTATGATGGAGCGAGCTACGGACTTGTTGGAAATCATACATACCGATGTGTGTGGTCCAATGAGTGTAGCATCGCGCGGTGGTTATTGTTATGTTCTTACCTTCACGGATGACTTGAGTAGATATGGGTATATCTATTTCATGAAACATAAGTCCGAAACTTTCGAGAAGTTTAAGGAATTTTAAAGTGAGGTAGAGAATCAATGTAACAAGAAGATTAAATTTCTACGTTCTGATCGCGGAGGTGAATATCTAAGTTACGAGTTTGGCGAGCATTTGTAGAAATGCGGAATACTTTCACAATTGACACCACCGGGAACACCACAATGTAATGGTGTGTCCGAACATCGTAATCGAACTCTCTTAGATATGGTTCGTTCTATGATGTCACTTACAGATTTACCGCTATCGTTTTGGGGTTATGCATTAGAAACAGCTACATTCACTTTAAATAGGGCACCATCTAAATCCGTTGAAACGACACCGTACGAATTATGGTTTGGGAAGAAACCTAAATTGTCGTTCCTTAAAGTTTGGGGTTGCGAAGCCTATGTAAAGAAGTTACAGCCGGACAAGCTTGAACCCAAAGCGGAAAAATGCGTCTTCATATGATACCCGAAGGAAACTATTGGGTATACCTTCTATCATAGATCCGAAGGCAAAATCTTCATTGCCAAGAATGGATCCTTTTTAGAGAAGGAATTTCTCTCGAAAGAAGTGACTAGAAGGAAAGTAGAACTGGACGAGGTTGTTGAACCTTCTCTCGAACTTGCGAGTAGCGCAGCACCGGAAGTAGTTCCTATGACGCCTACACCAATAAGAGAGGAAGCTAATGATGATGATCATGAAACGTCGGTTGAAGTTGCTACAGAGCCTCGCAGGTCAAGGAGAACTCGTACCACTCCTGATTGGTATGATCCCGTTATGAGTGTCATGTTGGTCGATAACATCGATGACCCTCGACATATGAGGAAGCAATGATGAGCCCAGATTCCAATAAATGGCAAGAAGCCATGAAATACGAGATTGGATCCATGTACGAAAACCAAGTATGGACTTTGGTGGACTTACCGGATGGCCGGAAGGCTGTCGAGAACAAATGGATTTTCAAGAAGAAAACAGATGCTGATGGTAATGTTACTGTCTATAAAGCTCGACTTGTCACAAAAGGGTTTCGACAAATTCAAGGAGTTGACTACGATGAGACTTTCTCACTAGTAGCGAAGCTAAAGTCTGTGAGGATTATGTTAGCAATCGCTGCATATTATGATTATGAGATATGACAGATGGATGTCAAAACGGCGTTCCTCAATGGAGACATTGATGAAGAGTTGTATATGATGCAACCCAAAGGTTTTGTCGATCCTAAAGATGCTAACAAGGTGTGCAAACTTCAAAGGTCCATATATGGATTGAAGCAAGCATCCCGAAGTTGGAATCAACGTTTTGATAAGGTAATCAAAAGTTTTGGTTTTATACAAACTTATGGAGAAGCTTGTATTTACAAGAAAGTGAGTGGGAGCTCTGTAGCATTCTTAATACTATATGTAGATGACATATTGTTGATTGGGAAAGATATAAACCTTCTTAATAGTGTCAAAGATTATTTGAATAATAGTTTTTCAATGAAAGATCTTGGCGAAGCAGCTTACATATTAGGCATAAAGATTTATAGAGATAGATCGAGACGCCTAATATCATTGTCACAAAGTACATATTTGGACAAAGTTCTAAAGAGGTTTGGAATGGAAGATAGCAAGAAAGGGTTCTTGCCCATGTTGCCCAATACGACCTTGAGTAGAACTCAAAGTCCAGCAACGGCAGAAGATAGAGAAAGGATGAGTAAGACTCCCTATGCCTCAGCCATAGGATCTCTAATGTATGTCATGCTATGTACTAGACCCGACATTGCATATGCTGTTAGTTTAACTAGCAGATATCAAAGTGATTCAGGAGTGGATCATTGGACAGCGGTCAAAAACATCCTTAAATACTTGAGAAGAACTAAGGATATGGTTCTTTCTTATGGAGGTGATGAATAGCTCGTTGTTAATGGTTACACCGATGCTAGTTGGAACACTGATCTAGACGATTCTAAATCTCAATCTAGATACGTACTTACTTTGAATGGTGCAGCAGTTAGCTGGAGGAGTGCAAAGCAAAGCATTGTGGCGAAATCTTCAACTGAATCGGAATACATAGCTGCTTCGGAGGCTTCACAAGAAGCAATATGGATGAAGGAGTTCATTACAGAGCTCGGTGTGGTTCCAAGTGCACTGGACCCAATGTCTATCTACTGTGATAACATGGACGCCATAGCCAATGCGCAAGAATCAAGGTTACACAAGAAGCTGAAGCACATCAAGCTACGTTTTCACGCTATTCGAGAACAAGTCCAAGATGGTGACATAAAGATTTGCAAAGTACACATAGATCTGAATGTGGCGGATCCGTTGACTAAACCTCTCCCGAGGGCAAAACATGACCAACACCAAACTGCCATGGATGTTCGATATATTACCATATAATCTAGATTAGTTGACTCTAGTGCAAGTGGGAGACTGTTGGACATATGCCATAGAGGCAACAATAAATGTAGTTATTATTATATCTTTGTGCTTATGATAAATGTTTACATTCATGCTATAACAGTATTAACCAGGAAACATTAATACTTGTGTGATTTGTAAACTAAATTAGAGTCCCTAGTAAAGCCTCTTCATAATACTAGCTTGTTGGTTAATAGATGATTGTGGTTTCCCTATCATGAACATTGAGATGTTGTTAACAACAAGATCATATCATTAGGACAATGGTATGATGGACATACTCCTATAGATAAGCGTAGCATAAAGATCAAGTCATTTTAATAGTTCAATTGCTATAAGATTTCTGATACATAGTAACCTAATTCCTTCGACCATGAGATCATGCTTATCACCAACACCGGAAGGATGCTTTGATGACATCAAACACCACACCGTAACTGGGTGGCTATAAAGGTGGCATTGAGTGTTCGGAAAGTATGGGTTGAGACACATGGATCAAGAGTGGGATTTGTCCATCCATATGACGGATAGATATACTCTGGGCCCTCTCGGTGGAATGTCATCCAATTAGCTTGCAAGCATGTGAATGGATCACAAGGGATCACATACCACGGGAACGAGAAAAGAGTACTTATCAGTAACGTGGTTGAACTAGGTATGCAGAGATACCGACGATCAAAACCTCGGATAAGTAAACTATCATGAGACAAAGGGAAATTGGTATCGTATGTAAGTGGTTCATTCAATCGCAAATTAATCGTAGAAATATGTGGGAGCCATATGAATTTCTAGATTCCTCTATTGGTTATTGATCGGAGAAGTGTCTCGATCATGTCCGCATAATTCACGAACCGCAGGGAGACACACTTAAGGATTCGATGTTGTTGAGTAGTTATGGAATGATGAGTAAGAGACTGAATGTTGTTCGGAGTCTCGAATGGGATCCGGGATATCTCGAGGAGATCCGGAGAATAAGATTCATATAAGGAAAGTCTTATTTTGGAGTTGGGGAATGATTCCGGTGTTTTCACCAAGAATGTTCTAGAAGGGTCCGGAAGGTCCGGCACTTCGGAGGGGAAGGGTACATTAATGTGTCATGACAATGTGGAATGGTTGCATCATGTAGTAGGTCACTTGGCTGGGCAAAATAAAGAGAGAAATCAAATCCTAGTTTGAAAGTCAAACGCCAATTTAACGGCAAGTTTGCTTGGTGGAGGGAGAGTAGGAAACCTACTTGGGGAGGAAGTCTCCTCCCTCCACCCGCCGGCCAAGGAGGAGGAGTTGGAGGAGGAATCCCTCCTCCCAAGCCGCACCCTCCCACCTATATAAGGAGGGGTAGGGCTGCTCCTCTCCAACACACCCAAAAACCCTAGCCTCCAAGTCGCCGGCGCCACCACCTCCTGCTGTCGCCGCCTAGGGCACCTCCAACTCGGCGAGTTGGAGTGATCCCCAAACCCTAGCCGTCGTCTAATCTCTCCCCTTGGTGCCCTCTAAACCCTAGATCACCAAGGCCTCTCTCATACTCCACCATACTTGCTCCGGCTTAAGGCGAAGCCCTGCGAGATCTCCCCTCTACTTCCGGTACCACGTCGTCGTGCTGCCGGAATTGCGAGGAGAGTGCTACAACCTCTGCTGTCTTCTGGAACAAGGGAGAGGAAGGTCTTCATCGAGTACCGAACGTGTGACCGACTGCGGAAGCGCTGCCGGAAGGATCGTCTACGCGATCTTGAGATCGGCAAGAGTACGACTACATCACCCACGAGAATCTGCTCTCGTTAACCGCTTTGGAATCTTCGAGAGTGAGTTTCTCTATTGACTCGTTGCTACAATCTAGTAGATAGATCTTGGCTTGTTTGTTTGCATGCGGTAGAAAATTTTGTTTTCCATGCTACGAACCCCTACAAATTTGGGGTAACCCCCCTGCAGTTTATCACAACATAAAGAGAACCCATAGTGTATACACCTTTAGATTCAAGTTTCCAAACAAGTGAGTCTTCATCATCATTTAAATGTAAAGACTCAGCAATACCAACCAAATCAAACCACCTAAGTAGTAGTTTTTGGTCAACACACCTCCTAAAAGTAAACTTGAGATTAACCCCATCCCAAACATCAGCAATAGAACATTCATGTTCGTTAACTAGGACATACAAGTCCCAGAATTGAATAGCCAGGCTACAGTACCCAAACCAATGATCCTCCCAAAACTTAGTTTTTCTGCCATTCACAACTTTCCATAAATAACCCATCTTAGCAGCTTTGCTATCCCACATAACACATTTCCAAAAAGGGGAAAGACCAACATTAGGACAAGCAAAAATATTAGGCTCGTTTGTTTTATACTTATGATCAATAATTTGTTTCTAGATTTTATTGTTATCTAAATGATACCTTTTAATCTAGGCAGCTAAGAGGCACAAGTTCATCTCAGCTAGGTTAGGAATTCCCAATCCCCCAAACTCCATCTTTTGGGTAACTAGGCCCCAATTATCTAGATGATATTTATGATCCCTCATAATTTTCCCACAAACAATGGGTCGGTTGAGAGTTAATAAGGGTTATGGCCCACTTTGGAAACTTGATTACACTCAACAAATAAGTAGGAATACTAGCTAGGCAGGTTTTAATAAGAATTATTTTAGCCTTATATGACAGCAATTTGCCCCTCCATCCTCCTGCCTTTTTAATAACCTTATCAACCACAGGTTGCAAATCTTCTTTTCTCAACTTCTTATAATGAAGAGGTGTTCCTAAATAATTTAGAGGGAAATTCCCAATTTTACAGCTCAAAATTTGAGCACAAGCTTGGGCTCCTTCTTCATCTAGATTAATGGGAACCAAGTCACATTTATGAAAATTAATGCACATTCCTGATATTTGCTCAAAACAAGACAACAACCATTTCAGATTTTATAGTTGATTCCAGCTTGTTGTCTAAAAATAACAAGGTATCATCAGCACATTGCATGTTGATGATTCCAGAGGGGCAAAAAGACCTCAACATACTAGATATATGCCCATGGCCAGCTGCTCTAATGAGCATGCGTGAAAAAACATCTGCAATAAAATTAAACAGAATGGGGGAAGCAGGATCTCCCTGCCTAACTCCGCTGCCAGCCTCAAAATAACCACCATTAGTGTCATTTATCCTAACAGCAATGGATCCCTTATGTAGGATAGATTTGATAATCTCCATAAATTTTGGACTAAAGCGCCTCTGCAACATCATCTGAATCAGAAACCCTCTATCAACTTTATCATAAGCTTTTTCATAATCAAGTTTAAATATAAATCCAGATTCTTTTTTTTAACTGCATCATGAATAATCTCATGTGCAGACACCACAGATTCCAAAATATATCTACCTCTAATGAAAACAGTTTGATTTGGTGCAATCATCTCTTCACTAATTACCCCATCTTATTAGTTACACATTTAGAGAAAATTTTAAAACTACAATTGGTTAAGGCAATAGGCCTAAATTTTTGAATGGTTTTAGCTTCAGGTTCTTTAGGAACAAGGGTTAAGAGGGAGAAATTTAACCTAAACAGATCTAGTTCTCCCTCATGCCAATCTCTAAACATAGCAAGAAGATCACTCTTAATCAGATCCCAAAATTGCTGATAAAAAATAAAAGAGAAACCATCAGGTCTAGGTGCTCCTTCAACATAGGATCCAAACACTACAGTTTTTACCTCATCCTCAGTAAACTCAACTTCTAGTACTGTATTATGAGCATCAGATACTTTCTCTTCTGGTTTCCAAAAGTCATCAGCCAAACTAATGTTTAGCTTCTTTTGAGCACCAAAAAGAACTTTATAATAATTAACAGCTACATCAAGAATATCTTTAGTATCATTAACTTCCCCATTGGGGCCAACAAAAACATTAATCTGCTTCTTCCTTCTCTTCCTATTGGCAAGAGCATGGAAGTAAGCAGTGTTCCTATCAGCTTCTAAGATGTATCTCTCCCTAGCTCTCTGTATAGCTTTAATTTCTTCATTCCTCCAAATATGTTGTAGCTTGGTAGCTATTTCTTTCATATCCCTTTTTTCCTTCATAGTCAGAGGTTGGGTCTCAGAAAGAATATCTAGCATATCATATTCAGCAATTAAATTCTTTTTTGTTTGGTTTGCTTAGCCTCAACATTAATAGCCCAACCCCTAAGCACCTTTCTTAGAGATCTCACCTTGAATTGCCAAATATCCATGGATTTAACTAATCCATGGGGAACAGGCAGATTCCAGGTTTTATGAACTAAACCTTTAAAACCTTCTTTTTGAAGCCACATTTCTCAAAACGAAATTGCTTAACAGCAGGTGGAGAAAAAGCTCTAGTGTCAAAAATAAGAGGAGTGTGGTCACTCCCCACTCTAGGCAAAGTTTTGACTGCTACAGCAGGAAACACGTTTTCCTAGCAAGTAGTAATGAAAACCTTATCAATTGCTGCCATAACCAAATTATCCTGATTATTAGCCCAAGTAAACATTCTACCAACATTTTTTAGTTCAATTAAATCAAAATTGTTAACCCAATCATTAAACAAGTTAGCCCAATGTTGATTAATATTACCAGTATTCTTCTCTCTACTCTCTCTCTAATGAGGTTAAAGTCACCACCTATAAGGGTGGGGCCATCCCACATAGTCACCACATTGTGCAACTCATTGATAAATTCTAGTTTAGATTCATCATATGCAAATCCATACACAGAGATAAATCTCCACACAATAAATGCAAAACTTTTGAATATCCCAAGATAAAACTTCAAATAAACACTCCTTAACACCAACCAAAATCCCCCTAGCATTTCCTATAGCAGGCAACCAGTTCCAAGTATAAGCATTAGACAAATCTATTGATTGTAGCTGACTTGGGGTAAAATCAGCTTTTTTGGATTTAGAAAATCTAATGAGATCAGGGGCATTTTCTCTAATGAGCTCATGCACCCTAGGGAGCTTGTCAGGCCTATTAAGACTTCTTAGATTCCAAATTAGTCCTACTACCATTGGATCTAAAAACTAATCTCTTCTTACTGTCCTTCTTTTTACATGTTTTTCTTCCACATCAATAGTATATATTTAAGAACTAGAAAACATGTTAAAATAATGAGGAATTATATATACTTGCAAGTATCAAGAATTTTTTTTCATGTTTTTGTCATGTTTCCTCAAGGTCCTCATGTGTAGGATTGTTCTTTTACCAACAAACAACCCTGCTCTCTTGCTAGTTGGCGCCGTTCATCCTTATCGGCTCCAACTTTCGTCTTGCTGCCGTCTCTCTCTAGTTTTGTTCTGCTCGGAAAATTAGTTCCATCTGGAAGACTGGTCAGTGCACTCTGGAAAAAACCTTGTGACTCACTGGCCCTCGTGCGGGAGACAAGTCACAGGTGCCCCTTCCTCCTGCCCTTCCCCTACTCCCCACTACTCCCCCTACTCCTACCCACAGTCGCCGGCGCCCGTTCCTCTTTCCCTTCCCCTACTCCTCCCCGCAGTCGTTGGCCTTGCCCGGCCAGGCCGCATTGTGCCAGCAGCAGCAGGTTCATATCCTTTTCCCTCTTGAGGGGAGGGGGCTTTACTGTTAGAAGTTGAGGTGTGCTTCGTGTTCCCCTCTCAAACTTAACTTTGCATGGAACATGTTTCTTTTGAGCCAGTCAAAACCTATATCTAGGCCATGTATATCTCTGTATATGTGTACTTGATCGAGCCGGGTATACTTCACGTGTTCCCATCAGCTGATCTCACCTCCCGTTATCACGATCTATGTCTTTGCATGCCACGTTTTGAATTTTTGTTGTTACTGCTATATACCTTCAGATTTCTGCCTTTCGCAGGCTTGTGAGTATACGTGTACATGAGTATACGTCTAAGAGGACCATACGGTCTTCCCGA
This sequence comes from Avena sativa, assembly GCA_916181665.1. Lineage (NCBI taxonomy): Eukaryota > Viridiplantae > Streptophyta > Magnoliopsida > Poales > Poaceae > Avena > Avena sativa. The sequence goes on along the minus strand of OV702294.1, from coordinate 73,290,626 downwards.
TGGTTTGTATTGTGTTCAAAACGAATCGGTATCAAGTTTTATTTGTCAAAGTTCAAAAAAGAGGGGGGACACCTGTCACGACCCGGGATCAGGGCTAGACAGATACCAGATCCTCATCTGATATAAGCCTAACATAAATTCCAAAACACGCAGGGAAAGATCGGTAACATTAAGAACATACAACCCATACATTAATAAAGTAAACTCTTAAGAGAGTTACAAACCAGTCGTACAAGCCAGGGGTCATGGACCCATCATTACATCAAACAACGGAAGCAAACAAGTTGTTCTAAACAACAAACTTAGCAAAGGGCCTAAGAGGCCTTAAACAGAAGTAGCGATCCTTCCGTAGATCCTAGGATGCTGCCCGGGAACCCCGACTACTCGTCGACTTCGACGTAGAAACCACCTTCAGTTGCAGTAGCATCATCTGTAGAAAACATCAACGAAGCAAGGATGAGTACAGGGTGTACTCCGCAAGATTTATGGCTAGTGGAGTTATTTTGCATAAAGCCATCTTTTGTTTTCAAAACAAGAGGGAGAAGAAACTCGTCTAGTCAAATGATTTTCAAAAGGGAATAAGAAGACTACAACGCTACTCTTCAGAGTCTTATTTGATATCCACCAAGAACCATCATTATCTGAACCTCTCTTCCCGGAATACCCCCTCAAACAACCCCGAGGAAGTACTCCGGATCTCACATTAGTTGACAAGTTTTAACATTCGGTTATAGTTCTCTATGATCTTCACGTCCGTTCCCAAGTCGTCCATAACCGTGGACACGGCTTTTCGAAAAGATTAATAACCCTGCAGGGGTGCACAACTTTACCCACACGTACCAACCGATTCTTAATGCCAAATTATTAGCCCTCTTCCTTGGAAGGCCGGCAGAGAGTGGTTGACTACGACCTTTACCTTGCTTTCGCCGAGACCATGAGTCACGCACTAAGGAGATGCCGCTGTAACGGGTCAAGTCCCGAAGTCGGTCCCTAGCGATGTGAACAGGGTTTGAGATTACGGATGTCGGGCATCTCCTATTCCCTGCCACGCTTACCTACCTATATGAATGCACCTCCTTCACCTCCATTCAAGAACAACCAAGATGCGTATGTCGAATGGAAAGCCCGAACTATGTGACTCATGGAATCTACTAGGCAAGTTAGTTGGTCGAGGGGGTTTCCAGGCCCCCGTGTGGTTGTACGCTCGTCTTGGTTCAAGATTCAAGAACATCGGTTCTTAGGGGTGGCAAGTATGGGACTATAAAAACCACATCCCACATGGCCTCCCATACAAGCCTTAGCATTTTTATCATCCATCTCTGATCACATCACCACATCCTACCATACAGGATTCATTCGCATCTCTGGTGCATCACCTGAATAATCAGCACCAGACCACTAAGCATGGATAAGCTTGACTGAACTGTGGCACTAGCGACGCTCATAATCCAAACCCTAGTTATGCTAGGAGCAGTGGATCAGGTATATAGTTCGCAAAGGAAAACATGCATCAGATAGGATTACTCTATCTACTGATAAAAGACTGTTGAACCGAATACATATGACGATAATTAAATACTTTGTAAACATGGGATTCATATGAATGAGTGGGGCTTCGCTTGCCTTGTCTGTTGTTGGGCTGATACTGATCTTCAGTCGCTTTGACTTCAGCTTCGGGTTCGGTTCCTAATCACGAGAACCAATCACCGGAAAAGAGAAAGCAACACTCAACACATGGCATGTGCAATGCTCATACAATAAGAATGATATGACAAGTTGAATAGCGTTGAAATGAACCCTAAAACATGCTTGATCACTTTAAAGGGGGTCCGAGATGTCCAAACCCTAGAACAGGGGAAACATCGGAATCACCTATGGGGTTCAATTGGTTCTTCTAATTAAACTTGCTATCTAAGTTGGTTAACAATGTATGGTTGTAGTTTAGTTGGATAGGTTTTATTTTTCTAAACTTTTTGGTATATTATTTGTATTTTTCTGATTTAAAATGAACTAGTTATGAATTTATCAAATTTTAATTCATTTTAAATCATTTTTGGAATATTTGAAATAATTTCCAAACTTGGGCCCACATGTCAGACTTTTAATCATTTCAGAAAATATTTACAGAAAATAATAAAACCCTGACAGGCAGGGCCCACCTGTCATACATTTTCCATTTAATAAATTAATTACAGAAAACATTTAAATAAAATAATAGGGTATTTATATGACCTCATGTTGATGTCATGCAGACATCAGCAATGGAGGCTGCCCCAGATCGAGCACGGGCTCGGCGACAGGGCACACGCTGGGCTGCGAGAGGGGGCGCACTGGACGCGGGCGTGCGCACTGAGCCAAATAGAGGCGGTGCCGCTGACAGGAGGTCGTCAGAGCTCGACCAACGGCGAGCATCTACGGTGGCCGACGGAGGTTGCACGTGCGGGGGCAATGGAGAGCGAGAGGGAGGGACAGAGGAGGTGCCCGAGCACCGCTAGCTCACCACGAAGCCGATGGATGTGTTGGGGAGGCGAGTCGAGGTCGGACGGCAGCGAATCAACGGTGGCCGGACTTCGGCAGACAACACCTCGATCTCGATTCCGACGAGCTGGAGCCCTCCCGTCTTGCGTGCTTCAATGGAGATGATGCTGGCAGGGAGGCGGTTCTCCTGGGGCTCTCTGCAGGGCGAGGGGGACCGGGGACAGCGAAGCACCGGAGCTCCTAGAAGCTAGGGTTCCGGCGAGGATGGGGAAAGAGGGAAAAGGGGAACTAGGGTTCCTCCGGGCGGCACTGGGAATCATATAGATGCTCGGGGGAGGCGGCTCGTATCGCAGCGCCGGCGGGAATCGTGACGCAGACGGGCGACGGCGGCGGCGCCACGCAGCTGCTCCATCATCGGCGACGAAGACGACATGCGGACAGAAGGATCGAAGGTGTACGCGACCAGGGTGGGCTGCTCCTGGGCCAGGCTTGGGCCCCGGGTGGGCTGGCTGCTGGCGGCAGAGAGAGAGAGAGAGAGAGAGAGAGAGAGAGAGAGAGAGAGAGAGAGAGAGAAGTGGGCTTGGCCTAGTAGCTAGATTAGATAGATTTTTTTCTAGGAAACTGTTTTCTATTTCTATTTTCTGATTTCTTTTGTACTTTGAATTCAAATTTGTTTTTTGAATAATTTCAAATTACAGGAACTTTTATAAGTATATAAAATAATGTGGAACCCTTTTATTCACTTTGGGTTCCATTCATTTTGATAGTTTTTCAAATATAAAACCCATTTGAATGGTTTCAAATAGAGGGGGAAGTTAGGGTTTAGGGTTTTGTTTGTTCTTTCTTGATTTAACCAAAATGCAAGTGTTATGCATGCATGCAATGCTCAAACATGTCCTTATTTATATTACACAAAAGGGTGGTATATTACAGCTCTACCCCACTTACAAGAATCTCGACCCGAGATTCCTAGGTTTTAGAAAAGAAGGCAGGGTACTCAGATCGGAGACGATCTTCGCGTTCCCAGGTTGCTTCTGACTCAGAGTGATGAGACCATTGAAATTTGAAGAACTTGATGGTTTAACGACGAGTCTTGCGCTCGGTTTCATCAAGAATACGAATAGGGTATTCTCGGTAGGTTAGATCATCCTGGAGATTCAAAGTTTCATGGTCCACACCACGAATGGGATCCTTGAAGCAACGCTTGAGTTGAGACACATGAAAGACATCATGAACCTCTGGAAAAGATGAAGGTAGATCCAATTTGTAGGCATGCTCATCCTGAGAGAATGCGAAAGGGACCAACATAGCGAGGAGCCAATTTGCCTTTGATACCGAATCAATGGACACCCTTCAGAGGAGTGACCCGGAGATAGACTTGATCACCAACTTCATAATGAACATCAAGATGATGTCGATCGTAGTTGGTCTTCTGACGGGATTGAGCGGCCTTCAGATGCTCTCGAATTATGCGAACTTGATCTTCTGCTTCTTGGATCATGTCCGGACCAAAGAATTGTCTTTCGCCGGTTTCTGTCCAGTTCAGAGGTGTTCGACATGTTCTCCCGTACAGGAATTGGAAAGGTGACATGCCCAAACTGGATTGAAAACTGTTGTTGTAAGAGAACTCCACGAAAGGAAGACATTTCTCCCAGTTCTTTCCAAAGGATATGTCACATGCTCTGAGCATGTCTTCAAGAATTTGATTCACTCTTTCAGTTTGACCACCGGTTTTAGGATGATAGGTTGTGCTGAAGGAGACATGAGTTCCCATTGCTTCTTGGAAACTTTGCCAGAATTTGGAAGTAAACAAACTTCCATGATCAGAGATGATCTTCTTGGGAACACCATGAAAAACGATGATCCGAGAGATGTACAGGTCAGCCATTTGACTAGCACGGATAGTTTCTCGAACCGGAAGGAAATGAGCAACTTTAGATAACCGATCAACTATTACCCATATGGCATGATTTCCTGCTTGTTTTATTAGAAGTCAAGTGATAAAATCCATACCAATTTCATCCCATTTCCACTCAGGAATTTTCAACGGCTGCAGAAGTCCAGAAGGCCTTTGGTGTTCAGCCTTTACACGACGGCAAATGTCGCACTCTACAACAAAGCGAGCGATTTCTGGTTTCATTCCACTCCACCAGAATCTTTGACGGAGACTCGGTACATCTTGGTACCACCAGGATGGATAGACAGAGGGGATTCATGAGCTTCCAAAAGGATTAGATCTTTGATTTTCGACTGTTTGGAACCACTAGCCGGTTACCAAAATAGAGAGTACCTTGATCATTGATGGAGAAACATTTAGCTTCACCACTTACAACACGTTCTTTGATCTTGGTAACTTCATCATCTTGCTTTTGAGCTTCCTTGATTTGGTCCTCCAGAGAAGATTTTATTTCAAGGTTAGCAAGGAATCCACAAGGAACTACTTCAAGGTTAAGACGCTTGACTTCCTCATAGAGAGAAGGTTGGGCTTGTGAAATCATCAGATTATTGCAATAAGACTTCCGACTTAGCGCATCAGCAACAACATTGGCTTTGCCGGGTTGATAGTTGAGACCCAAATCATAATCTTTGATGAGTTCCAACCATCGTCTTTGCCTGAGATTCAGATCTGGCTGGGTAAAGAGGTACTTTAGGCTTTGAAGATCCGAGTAAAGTTCGCAACAGTTACCGATGAGATAATGTCGCCATTGCTTGAGAGCATGAACAACAACAGCGAGCTTGAGATCATGGGTTGGATAATTGTTCTCATGTGGCTTCAACTGCCGAGAAGCGTAGGTCACTACATGACCATCTTGCATCAACACACAACCTAGCCCTTGAAGAGAATCATCACAATAGATGACAAAGTCCTTGCTTGTGTCCGGAAGGACAAGCACAGGAGCGATGGTTAGCTTGGTTTTCAAAGCTTGGAATCTTTCTTCTGCATTTTCTGACCATTCAAACTTCTTATCTTTCTTAAGAAGATCAGTCATAGGCTTGGCTATCTTGGAGAAGTTCTCGATGAATCGGCGGTAATATCCAGCCATTCCAAGAAAACTTCGGACTTCCTTGATTGAAGTAGGTGACTTCCATTCTAGAATGGTCTGAACCTTATCCGGTATGACAACAACACCACTTGCAGACACAACATGACCAAGGAAGACGAGCTCTTGTAACCATAACTCACATTTGGAAAACTTGGCGTAGAGGCGATGTTCACGAAGTTTAGTTAATACCAAACGTAAATGTTCGGCATGCTCTTCTTCGGTCTTGGAGTAGATTAAAATGTCATCAATGTATACCATGACGAACTTGTCAAGATACTCCATGAAGACGGAATTCATGAGCCTCATAAATTTGGCAGGGGCATTGGTCAACCCTAAGGACATCAATGTATACTCGTAAAGACCATAACGAGTTGTGAATGATGTCTTTGGGATATCCTCCTTTCTGATCTTGATTTGATGATACCCTGATCTTAAGTCCATTTTGGATAAGACAGTGGCACCACTTAATTGATCAAAGAGGTCATTTATCCGGGGAAGTGGGTACTTATTCTTGATTGTCACCGTGTTGAGTGGAAGGTAATCAACCACCAATCTTGGAATATTTGTATCCCGCTTCTTGACAAAGATGGTAGGGCAACCCCAAGAGGATGTGCTAGGTTGAATGTATCCTAGACCCTCTAACTCTTCAAGTTGCTTCTTCAACTCAACCAACTCATGAGGAGGCATGCGATAAGGTCCTTTGGAGATAGGAGCAGTTCCAGGAACTAGCTCTATGACAAACTCCACACTTCGATCAGGTGGCATGCCAGGCAACTCTTTAGGAAAGACATCCGAAAAATCAAGACTACAAGGACATCTTAGACCTCGAGAATAGGTAGAACATCCATGGAATACAACTCCGAGAACGGTTTAAGAATTGCTGACGGAGACTTTGAACCATCAGTCCAATACTTGACAGTTATGCCAGCAGGAGAGGTCACAGAAACTGTTCTGAGTGCACAGTCAATGACGGCTTGATACTTGGTTAACCAGTCCATGCCCATAATGACATCAATTTCACATGACTTGAGTGCAATGAAAGAAGTGGGAAACTTTTGGTAGGCTATGTCAATCTCATTCCCGTGACTAAACATAGTGGTGAACCAGCTAGAACCCGGGGAATGGATGGTCAAAGGGGTGGATAGGGGTTCAAAATTTATCCCATGCTCTTGTGCAAACAAATTTGACATGAATGTATGCGATGCTCCAGAATCAAACAAGACTGTTGCCAGAATTGAATTAACACAGAGCGTACCCAGAATGACGCGTGGATCTTCCTAAGCTTCCTCAACAGTGACATGGGTCATACAACCACGTCCAGCACCTTGAGCCTTATCATTCTTCTTTGCCTACTGATCATTGCGTCCAACAGCCCTTTGAGAACACTCCCTTGAGTAGTGACCAGGCTGACCACAGGAGTAACAGGTAACTCCAGTGTGAGAACCAGCAGGGGGATGATAGTTTGCTCCCCCAGTATTTGTCTGTGGCTGACGAGAATTATTGCCAGAAGACTTGGGTGCATAAGGAGCACGAGGCACAACACTATATGGAACAAAGACACGGTGCTTCTTGTTACTAGAGGAAGAAGCATGAGAATTTCCTTCTTCACGCTTCTGGGAGACTTCCATATCCTTCCTTCCATGCTCCAGGGTAAGAGCGTGATTGTGCAAGTCCTGGAAAGACTGGAACTTGAAGGGCAACAACTTATAGCGAAGTGCAGGGTTAAGTCCCTTACAAAACAGCTCTTGCTTATCTTAGTCATTGGTCACATCCCTGGTTGCATAGCGAGCCGTGCGAGTAAACTCGCGCCCATAGGTTTCAATATCCTTGCGCCCCTGAGTCAGATCCAGAAACTCCCTCCTTTTGAGATCCATGATGGGCTTAGGGATATAAGAGGCACGAAATGCTGCAACAAACTCCTCCCATGTAACAACATGTCCCTGAGCTTGCAGATTCTGAAAACCTTCCCACCAAACACCAGCCTCACCTTCCAGTTGATAGGTGGTTAAGTTGACACGGTCAGCGGGACGGACATGAAGAGCACTGAACTTGCGCTCTATGGTGCGGAGCCAGTCATCATCTTCAAGGGGCTCCTTGGAGTGGGTGAATATTGGAGGAAAAGAGCGGATGAAATCTCCAAGTGTGACACAGTCGTCAGGACGACGCTCAGTGTTCTGCGCCACATGCTCCAGAAGGTGTTCATTCCTCAGACGGTTTGTATCGATGTTGTTGATAACCTCGGCCATTGTGGGAGGTGGCGGAAGTTCTTGATCAGCATTGTTGTTTGCTCGACGGCCAACAGAACCACGAGTACCAGAAGACATCCTGAGAAGAAAACAGAAACCATGAGAATGGATTCACCAAAAAGAGTATAACAGAGGATGGCAAAAACCATATCAAAAGATCATGGTAGAGGTGAACATGTGGATGAAAATTATATCAATGCATTAAGTATGGCAGTAGAACAAGCATACGAAACGTATACGCTACCAACTTAGATACAAACCATAACAATGGAATGCAAGCATGATATGTACCAACAAGTCACAAAGGAGTTGAAAGCGGGATTAGAGGCATCCTTTGCAAAGTTGAAAAACAATGCTGCAGTTGCACAGATTTATCTTGGAAACTCTGAGCCTTGCAACCAAGCACGAAGTACTAAGAAAAACAACCCAAACACGTATATCCTAAAAGTTTGAAATGATAGACGAGAGGTGAAAACCTTGCAAAGCAAACGAGATAAGATAACTCAACAATAGAACAACCTTGGATAAGGAGTAAAAAGAGTCCTATTCAGAGTTTTGCAAATAATTTTTAGCTTTCAAATAGTTTTCTCAAACTCTAGACTCAACATCGACCAGCTAGAAGGGTTTCCTACAGGCAGTCCTGCTCTGATACCAAAATCTGTCACGACCCGGGATCAGGGCTAGACAAATACCAGATCCTCATCTGATATAAGCCTAACCTAAATTCTGAAACATGAAGGGAAAGATCGATAACATTACAGAACATACAACCCATACATTAATAAAGTAAACTCTTAAGAGAGTTACAAACCAGTCGTACAAGCCAGGGGTCATAGACCCATCATTACATCAAACAACGGAAGCAAATAAGTTGTTCTAAACAACAAACTTAGCAAAGGGCCTAAGAGGCCTTAAACAGAAGTAGCGACCCTTCCATAGATCCTAGGCTGCTGCCCGGGAACCCCGACTACTCGTCGACTTCGACATTGAAACCACCTTCAGTTGGAGTAGCATCATCTGTAGAAAACATCAATGAAGCAAGGCTGAGTACAGGGTGTACTCCGCAAGACTTATGGCTAGTGGAGTTATTTTGCATAAAGCCATCTTTTGTTTTCAAAACAAGAGGGAGAAGAAACTCGTCTAGTCAGATGATTTTCAAAAGGGAATAAGAAGACTACAACTCTAGCTCTTCGGAGTCTTCTTTGATATCCACCAAGAACCATCATTATCTAAACCTCTCTTCCCAGAATACCGCCTCAAACAACCCTGAGGAAGTACTCCGGATCTCACATTGGTTGACAAGTTTTAACATTCGGTTACAGTTCTCTATGATCTTCATGTCCATTCCCAGGTCGTCCATAACCGTGGACACGGCTTTTCGAAAACATTAATAACCCTGCAGGGATGCACAACTTTACCCACACGTACCAACCGATTCTTAATGCCAAATTATTAGCCCTCTTCCTTGGAAGGCCAACAGAGAGTGGTTGACCACGACCTTTACCTTGCTTTTGCTGAGACCATGAGTCACGCACTAAGGAGATGCCGTTGTAACGGGTCAAGTCCCGAAGTCGGTCCCTAGCGATGTGAACAGGGTTTGAGATTACCAATGCCGGGCATCTCCCATTCCCTGCCACGCTTACCTACCTGTATGAATGCACCTCCTTCACCTCCATTCAAGAACAACCAAGATGCGTATGTCGAATGGAAATCCCAAACTATGTGACTCATGGAATCTACTAGGCAAGTTAGTTGGTTGAGGGGGTTTCCAGGCCCCCGTGTGGTTGTACGCTCGTCTTGGTTCAAGAGGCAAGAACATCGGTTCCTAGGGGTGGCAAGTATGGGACTACAAAACCACATCCCACGTGGCCTCCCATACAAGCCTTAGCATTTTTATCATCCATCTCTGATCACATCACCACATCCTACCATACAGGATTCATTCGCATCTCTGGTGCATCACCTGAATAATCAGCATCAGACCACTAAGCATGGCTAAGCTTGACTGAACTATGGCACTAGCGACGCTCATAAGCTAAACCCTAGTTAAGCTAGGAGCAGTGGATCAGGTATATAGTTCGCAAAGGAAAACATGCATCAGATAGGATTACTCTATCTACTGATAAAAGACTGTTGAACCGAATGCATATGACGAGAATTAAATACTTTGTAAACATGGGATTCATATGAATGAGTGGGGCTTCGCTTGCCTTGTCCGTTGTTGGGATGGTACTGATCTTCAGTAGTGTTGACTTCAGCTTCGGGTTCGGTTCCTAATCGCGAGAACCAATCACCGGAAAAAAGAAAGCAACACTCAACACATGGCATGTGCAATGCTCATACAATATGAATGATATGATAAGTTGAATAGCGTTGAAATGAATCCTAAAACATGCTTGGTCACTTTAAAGGGGGTCCGAGATGTCCAAACCCAAGAACAGGGGAAACATCGGAATCACCTATGGGGTTCAATTGGTTCTTTTAATTAAACTTGCCATCTAAGTTGGTTATCAATGTATGATTATAGTTTAGTTGGATATGTTTTATTTTTCTGAACATTTTGGTATATTATTTGTATTTTTCTGATTTAAAATGAAATAGTTATGATTTTATCAAATTTTAATTCATTTTAAATCATTTTTGGAATATTTGAAATAATTTCCAAACTTGGGCCCACATGTCAGACTTTTAATCATTTCAAAAAATATTTACAGAAAATAATAAAACCCTGACAGGCAAGGCCCACCTGTCATACATTTTCCATTTAACAAAATAATTACAGAAAACATTTAAATAAAATAAATAGGGGATTTATGACCTCATGCTGATGTCATGTTGACATCAACAATGGAGGCTGCCCCAGATCGAGCACGGGCTTGGCGACAGGGCACACGCTGGGCTGCGAGAGGGGGCGCGCTGGACGCGGGCGTGCGCGCTGAGCCAAATAGAGGCGACGCCGCTGGCGGGAGGTCGTCAGAGCTTGACCAACGGCGAGCATCTGCGGCGGCCGACGGAGGTTGCACGATGCGGGGGTGATGGAGAGCGAGAGGGAGGGACAGAGGAGGTGCCCGAGCACCGCTAGCTCACCACGAAGTCGATGGAGGTGTCGGGGAGGCGAGTCGAGATCGGACGGCGGTGAATCGATGGTGGCCGGACTTCGGCAGACAAACACCTCGAGCTCGATTCCGACGAGCTGGAGCCCTCCCGTCTTGCATGCTTCAATGGAGATGATGTTGGGGGGAGGCGGTTCTCCTAGGGCTCTCAGCAGGGCGAGGGGAGACCAGGGACAACGGAGCACCGGAGCTCCTGGAAGCTAGGGTTCCGGCGAGGATGGGGAAAAGAGGGAAAGGGGGAACTAGGGTTCGTCCGGGCGGCGGTGGGGATCATATAGATGCTCGGGGGCGGCGGCTCGCATCGCGGCGCCGGCGGGAATCGTGACGCAAACGGGCGACGGCGGCGGCGCCACGCAGCTGCTCCGTCGTCGGCCATGAAGACGACAGGCGGACAGAAGGATCGAAGGGGTACGCGACCGGGGTGGGCTACTCCTGGGCCAGGCTTGGGCCCCGGGTGGGCTGGCTGCTGACGGCAGAGAGAGAGAGAGAAGTGGGCTCATCCCAGTAGCTAGATTAGATAGATTTTTTTCCAGGAAACTTTTTTCTATTTCTATTTTCTGATTTCTTTTGTACTTTGAATTCAAATTTGTTTTTTGAATAATTTCAAATTACAGAAACTTTTATGAAGTATATAAAATAATGTGGAACCCCTTTATTCACTTTGGGTTCCATTCATTTTGATAGTTTTTCAAATATAAAACCCATTTGAATGGTTTCAAATAGAAGGGGAAGTTAGGGTTTAGGGTTTTGTTTGTTCTTTCTTGATTTAACCAAAATGCAAGTGTTATGCATGCATGCAATGCTTAAACATGTCCTTATTTATATTACACAAAAGGGTGATATGTTACAACACCGAAGCAAAAGTGTTGTTAGAATTGTAATTAGACTCTAACCCCACCTGTCATGTAACACATGTACGAGCCGTATACATATGTAATTTGTACATGTTATGATTATATAAGTGGAGCACGTGTGGAGTTTTAGACCCACGCATAAACCCTAAACCAATTTTCTGACTTTTACATACCCCTGTTTAATCGGATCTTAACAGGTCAGGACTGGTGTGCCTTCGTGGAGGTTTTACATGTCTCCACAAGAATTTGGATACGTGTACAGAGGAGCAAATTACAAAGCGCTCGCTAGGCTGCCGAGAGAGATCCTATACTAATTCCTAGCTAAGCTAGCTAGTATGGGACATTGTACTCCGAAAGAGGTATGTACCAATCGGGTTGTTCATCGTTGATAATCGAATCGTCGATGTCATTGATCCCTTGGAGGAAATCTCGTGCAACCACGTCGTCTCCTCTCTCATCAACCACGAAGCCTTCGAGTGAGCTAATGCTGGCCTTCATCTTCATCTTGGATCTTGGAGTCTTGCTCATGCGGCTCCACTTCGAGCTCACCCACGAACCCGGCGTCGTAGTTGTCGGCTTCTTCTTGGGTGATGACGTGGTCTTCGTCTATTGATGCCTTAATAAGGTTCACTTCCACGCAAGTTCAAAAGAAAAGGTTCAGTTCCGCGCAAAAAAAACAATACACAGTTCACAAACGCAAATGGGACTATCACGAAATGTGATAGAAAGTGCATCGAGGGAGATGGGGTTGAGACCCATGGATGTCACACCTTAGTGGTAACCTAACCTATGTGATCGGAGATCCTGTGAATTAGGACCTAGGAAGAACAAGCTAGTGGTTTGACGGAGGAGAGTATTTTATAACCCTCTCTATGTGAAGATGCATAACTCTCATAATCTGTAAGGCAGGCTGGCAACATGCCTTAATGTGTTTATGTTGGCTTTAATTAGCAAAGATGCTGTTCTACAGGGCATTCTTGAAAGAACACACCTATATGAGCTCGACTGTAAACGTCGCGGTCTATGAGACTTGGGTGATCTCTAGTAAACTCATGAAGAGACCATGGAGTATGACGCATATGCTCCAACCCGCGGGGTAGGCTACTGGCAGCCAGGTACTAGTTATGATTTTGAGTGAAATCTATTGGCACCAAACTTGCAATTCAAGGTTCGTCCATTGTTCAAGTTGTTGATAGACGTAGTTCAAGATTCTAGGCGGAAGTTCAACTTAACAGTCTCTACTGAAACACTGGTATATAAACAAGTAGCAAGGATTGGCAAATCTTCAAATGGGCATTTAAGATCTGGTGGGGGATTGTTAGAAATAATGGGACTAATCCATTTAGGCCCATGTGTATTTCAGATTTTCCCTAAATCTCAAAGCCCAAATTTGTGGCAGCCCATATGTGTTTGGGCCCATGTTTATGGCAGCTCACATGGGAGTGGAATGTGAGCTAAAGTTTAGTCCCACATGGAAAGTTGGAGGAGAGTTGCACCACCTTATAAGGTGGAGTGTTGCACCACTTTGTAAGTGAGTGGCAATAAGAGAGATACACGCGCGCGCTCCTCCTCCGATGACGCCGCTCGCCCGTCACGTTGTGTCGCGAGACACCAACTGTGAGGTTTTGACAGACGTGTCAAACAGTAAGCTTATTCGGGTCGCTCCCGTTAGGGTTTTCTGAGCTTCTCTATATAAAGTCCCGCGCGGCTACCGCCACAATACCACCGAACACCAATCTAGGGTTTTGCCATCTTCTCTACTTGTGTCGTCACCGTAGTCTACTCCATCCCGCTTGCTGGCGTGCACCGGCGGACGGGAGAGCAGGTCTCCGGAACCACTCGCCCTTGTGATCCTGTACAAGGGCGAATAAGATTTTTGGGAAGCGCTCCGTGCGACTGCTCGAGTTCTCCATCATGGGTCATCTTCCATCCAAGTTAGGGGGTGCTGCCTATCGCCGTCTTCGTCGCCATCTGCTTCGATCAGTCTTCCCCAAAGTTTCTACTACGACAACCGAACGGTACGTGCTACGTGCTCCTGTTTGGTTATTCATCATATTCTGCGAGTACATGTTAAGCTGCTGTTTGTTTCCGATTATCCTGTTGTTTAGTACATCTAGTATATGTTCGAGTTTGTTATGATTTATATTCTGGGATTAATCGTGAAAATTATGCCTAATAATCCAACAGGATCTTGGAGTCTTCCTCCTGCGGCTCCACTTCGAGCTCGCCCACGAACCTGGCGTCATCGTTGTCGGCTTCTTCTTGGGTGATGACGTGGTCTTCGTCTATTGGTGCCTTAATAAGGTTCACTTCCACGCAAGTTCAAAAGAAAAAGTTCAATTCCACGCAAAAAAAAAATCAATACACAGTTCATAAACGCGGGGGGTTTAAAAGCAGAGGAATTCATTGTGCATTTTGTATCCACATTTCCCAAGTATTTCACATATAAAACTCGTTAGAACTCATGATGAACGCAATCTATATTCATTTCCACGTAATACTGTATATACGTACAATACAGATCAAGGAGCAAATGAGAAATCGCCCGCTAGCTAGCTGTTGAAGGTGATCCTATACTAATTCCTAGCTACAATGGCTAGTATTGTAAATTGCCGGCGTAGTCTGCAAGAGATTTGCAGAGCCATTCCTGGTCTTCACCGTCGATCGGATCGGCCATGCCCTCGAAGAAATCTTGTACAACCACGTCGTCGTCTCCTCTCTCATCAACCACCAAGCCTTCGAGTGAGCTCTCATGTTGATGCTGGCCTTCTGCTTCATCTTGGACCTTGGCGTCTTCCTCCTGTGGCTCCACTTCGAGCTCGCCCACGAACCCGGCGTCGCCGTCGTTGCCGGCTTCTTCTTGGGTGATGACGACGTGGTCCTCGCCTATTGGCGCCTTTTCAAGCTGGCCTTCTTCTTCTTCCTCGTCGTGTGGCAGCTCTCCCTCCAGCCACCTCGCCAGGTCATCGTCCTCTTCTTCCTCTTGGACCTTGGCGTGTTCCTCGTCTACTGGAAGCTCTCCCTCCAGCCACTTCGCCAGGTCATCGACCTCTTCTTCTTGGCTGATGCCGTGGTCCTCCTCTACTGCTGTCATGTCAAGCTCCGCCTCCGCGTCGACGTCCATTTCGGTTGCCGGCGCTTCAGCCTCCGCCGGCCGGGAAGGAACCGCGACAGGTGAGCGTGTCGCGACGGGAGCATGGGGCAGCACCGGAGCACGATAGCAGGACGGTTGCTTTGGCGTGTTCCACCCTACGACCACGTCGTGTCGAGGTCCTGGTGGTGGCACCACGAGGGGCGGCAGTGCCGCAGCAACGCGCATCCGCTTGGGTCCCGTCGGCTCGGTAACCTGAGGCGGCGCCGGCCTCTTGGGCGCTTGCTGCGTGATCGTCACCGGCGTCGGAACCGTGACGCGAGGACGGAGTACTGCTGGCTTCTTGATCGCCTGCGGCTGCGCGATCGCCACCGGTTCTTGTCGACGCGGCTGCACGGCCGCCGCGGCCATGGCACTCCTGGAAGGTTCTTGAACTCCAAGAGCAAGATCCCCTGCAGCGGACACGGATCCCGTCTTGGGATAGACCCTGCACAGGACGCGCTCCTGATCCCCATCGACGACGGCCGCTTCGTCGTCCAGGTGGTACTCGTCCATCAGCCAGTCCGACTCGCGGCGCTTGTCCCTGTACGTGTAGCGGAGGCGCTCGCGGTAGCCGATCTTCTCGCCGGCGCTGTTCTCGACGGTCTTCTTGTCGTTCGACACCCAGCTTCCTTCGCCGGCGGTGCGGGACATCCTGTATCCCTTCCCGGCTCTCTGGCGCTTGCAGGTGGTGTAGAAGAAGCGGTTCTCGGTCTTGGGCAGCGGAGGGAACTCGGCGGCGAGAACCTTCGGGTCGAACTGGTAGACCGCCGCCTCGTGGACGATCCCGGCCGTGTCCGGCAGCGGCGCGCCGACGGCCCAGCGACGGAGGTACAGGGAGATGGCCTCCGCTGGCGTGGGGTTGAAACGGACGCCAAACTGGATCGCGCGGTGTGCAGAGGTCGTCATCGATGAGCGGGGACGAGTGGATTCGTTTCTTCTCTGTTGGGAGAGCTAGAAGTGGCGAGCCCTAGCTAGCTAGCTAGGGGGAATTTATTACTGTATGCGCATGAATCATAGAGCGAGTACTCCTAATTGGGTCCGGTTCCATGTCCGAAGGTGCACTTGGCCGAGTTTGAGTCTGATAAGGTATACTGTTAGTTTTGTTGATGTATTGCCAGGAGTCGGTGCTAGTCCGAGTATGAGATGGACTGCAAGCTGCAGTGGTGGTATAGCTAGCTAGCGCGAGTGGGCTGCAAAGGATGAGGTAGGGAATTTCTTCGGGAATAAATCAAATTAGGAGAAACGTTAAATTAAAACGAAATTTGTGTTCCAAACTGCTACCTATTAGAATACTCATTTTAGAATATCCACAAACTCCATTGCCATTGGAATATCTTTTTGACTGGGGCTATGGCGGGCTTACGTACGTCAGCCTATACACTGTTACAACTTACAAGGGTTTCAGTACAAAGTTTTTAGAAGACTGAGAAACTAGACTAGGACAAAGGATCAAGGCGGATCGTAGTTGTTACACCAAGATTTAAGAGTAGATGCGGAGCTCGGGTTCGTACAACGGTGTGCCCATAGTCGCGCATCCTCGATACATCTGCTATGAAATAAGAGAGAGGGGTTCGTCAATGTTGTTGAAGACGAGGGTGTTTCGTCTTTTCCAAATGTTTCACAGGGGTGTAGATAGTGGCTGCTTCAGGTGAGGTCCATAAATCAGCAATTTGGCTGTGACCAAGCGTGTCATCATGGAACCAGCCAGGAGTGCTGGCTGCTAGCCATTAAAGGGGATTAATGTGCCACTCTCGGTGGCGACCCGAGTCGCTTCTCCCTCGAGCGACTCCGGAGGCCCCCTTCCCCAACCCTAAACTCCCCCCTCCCCCCCCCTCCCCCTTGTCCTCCTGTTTCGAAAGGCTCCGCCGGCGAACTTTCATGTACGACTATGCCCAGAGATTGCTGGATCGAAAAGAATTTGGTCGTGCACACCCATATTTTTTCTAACTATTTGGATTCAGAGGGACTGTTGCGAAGCTCTGTATCTGTTACCATCAGTTGTCATGTCTTCGACGATCCATGGTGAAGTCAGATGCAGAGAATGTCATGAAAGCAGGGACATGAGGGCTAGTGATGGTGGTTTGAGTCTTCTGGCGTTATGGAGCTGGCTTGGTAATCTGTGACTTGCAACAGTGACTATTAGTGGGGGCGGCAGCACAGGAGAGGTTCACAATCTTATCTTGCAGGATAAAAATCCAAGGTCTAGCCTTAATTGGTTGTGTCTGGCAATGACCTTGTTGAAGGCATTGTTTTATGAGCGCGGACTTTCTCTAGGGTATAAACCTATGATCGATGGATGATCAAGGCGATGACGGTGCTTATGCATTGTTTCCTTCTTGGAGGCGTCGCTTTTGGAGAGGATGGATTTCTGGTGTTGTCTTGGTGGTGGTTGGTCGCTGCTATAAGGCATAGATAGCTATATCAGGAATTCTCCTTTTTCTATTATTATTCTTTCTTTTTTCGCCTGTGTGCATCTGTAATACTAATAGGATAGTGCGTTGTTATAGAGGCAAGGTGTAATTGGTATCTCGCGATATTGATATATGCTTCTTTCCAAAAAAAATGTGTGTCATCATTAGGGTTCAGATAATAGAAATACGGAGTATGACATATCATCATTATATGGAATTATAATCCGTAAAGATTAAAAAATAATTATAATTTTGAGCCATATCCATGAAGCATCGAGTCTATATTTAGTTTTTGTACCACTTTATATCATCTAGAAAGTAACCATCATTACCTAGTTAAAACTCGAAAATTGTGTGACATACTCTAGAGAAAACATAGCTAAAATATGTTAAACACATTATTTTTAGAAGTGTATGTTATAATTAAGTATCTTGTATTAACGGTACACAATAACAAGAATATCTAGTGCTCCGTATGCGGAACAAAAATGAATTTCAGTTAATGTATAGTCATGAACTAAGAGAAAATAACAAAGTAAAAAATGATAGTTCTATTAAAAAATAAGTTGGGATATTATAAGCATAGAAGATCCTAGAATTATGGAGAAGTGTGCTTGAGGTTTGTTCATAGTGTCCATTGTTCCAAAAGCTAATAGAATCTTCTATATGTTAGATGTGACATAATTTTACATATGGTGTTGGGGATATTCTAAATGGGTATCATCATAGCATGTCTCTAATTCAGATAACCCGGGTGACCCACAATTGGTAGCAAAAGACCTATGGCTTGCTGGGCGGTCCAGTTAGATGGATCCAAAAGGGAGGTCCATGCCGAATAAAGAAAGGCTACGATGGAGCCACCGACATACTCAGAGCCTTGGAGTGCAAGATACGTAGATCAATTAGAACTAGTGTAGGACCCTGTAACCTGTCCGGAATTTTCCCTGTAATCCTAGGATCTAGCGTCTTTATAAGCCAGACCTACGGGAGCCTTTAGGGCAACACAACAGAACAACTTTTATCGCGCACAGCAAACCGATCCATGTAACTCGACGTATTGCCATTAAAGTGATTTATAGCAGGATTAGGGTTCCGCCACTGTTGTGAAACCTGAACCTGGTAAGCTGTGTTACCTCGTACCCGCCACCTCGCCGTCTTCCCTCATGTCTCTAAACACGCTCTGTGAGGACCCCTCCATGGCGTACTCGTCGGCAATACCACGACATATGGAAAAGAAGATCCAATGTTCAACAATGTTGGGATTTGTTAATCTACATCGAACCTTCAACGTTCAAATTTATTCATACACTATATAGTGGTATAGATTGATCGACGTGGATTTCCTGCCCGTGATGGCTATGGTGCACACCATCTACAACGCCGGATTGTGGTGTATATGCTCCCTTAATGCATATGCATGTTGATGAGGGGCTAAAGGTGTTAACTCCCCCGTTTCTAGTCCTACATCTCCGATACCTTGGGTTAGTGGTAGAATTCAGCATGCAGCCGCCCAGCCATGTCTAGTCCCTACACCGTCTGCCATGTACCGTGAGCAAACTGACATTGTTCTCACATGGAGACTATACGCATGGGTCAAGGGGCATGCAAAACCCATCACCGTGAGAGTTCAGGCAGAGCCGACGACAATTACAAACGTGTATGGATGGCAAATATCATGCATGCGCTGTCTACTATTCTTTATTAGCTGATTAGAGCGCGCACATTCCCTGTCATGGCTCTCTTATGTCGTCCTTCTCTCTCGTTCACAAATTTATTTTTGGCTATACCTTCGAGTTCTCAGGCTAGGCGGCAGCAGACCCAAGCGACCGGTATATTGCAAACAATAATATGTCATCCCACTGCACTCATGGACAGTGTGCAGAGCAAAGCCATTGCCACTTGACGATTTTTTCGGGTCGCACCCATCGGCCAACAAGCTGATGTACGAAAGTAAGTTTTTTGTTGTCTCCTATGGATGCGAGCATAGATTTTAATAGACACCCGTGCGATCAATACAACTATCTGGTCTACCCAATTTTAATTTGTTTCTCACTTTTAGGCTCAACGAGAAGGGAAGTTATCTAGAGATGCAACTAAGTGAACAACCTAAATGCAAGAAAACAAACACCAACCACAAAAACGGTAAATAACAAGGAGTAAAGGAAGGGAACGAAGTAACCGGAGCGGGGACACGGCGATGTAATTCCCGTAGTTCACTCCCAAGGAGCTACGTCTACGTTGGAGAGGTGTCGGGGCCACACAAGGTCACCCGAGCGCCACAAAGGCCTCACCTTCTTCTCCGGTGAGCTCCCCCATAAAGGAGGCCTCACAATCCACTAACCGGTGACCTTGAAGGCGCCAACCGAAACCTTTACACCAAGGTTGAGGGGGAGGATCCACAACTCAATTTGAGGCCCTCAACGATACCTCGAAGCTTTACAACACAATCCTTAGCTCCGAGGATGCCCTACACCGTCTAGGGTTTCAAGAAACCCAAGAGCAACAAGATCCACAAAGGATGGGTGGGGGAAATCAAATCTTCTTTGGTGGAAGTGTAGATCTAGGTCACCTCCCTCACCTCTCAAAAGATCAAGTCATTTGAGTGGCTAGAGAGAGAGAGATCTAGTGAGGTGAAGCTCAAGCATTAATGGAGGAGAGAGAAAAATTCAAGAGATGGTGGGAGGAAGAAGAGGGGTGCCTTAAATAGGCCCCCTCGCGCTGAACCGTTACAGCCCTCGCGACCTCACTAGAAGTTCCGGTGAGAGGCCGGAAGTTCCGCCCAGCCTGGCTCCAACGGTCATCAGACCGTTGACGCTCGCTCCAGAAGCGCAACCAGAAGTTCCGGTCAAAACAGACCGGAAGTTCCGGTGAACTTCCGATGCAAGTTCTGGCAAATAGAACACTTCAAAACAGAAGGTTACTGAGCCACCACCGAAACTTGGAGCGGAACTAGGGGCGGAATTTCTGGGTCGCGAACCGAATCTGGCCGGAAGTTCCGGCGTCTGGGCGGAAGTTCCGCTCAGGACCTTTTGGCAGGACAAGTTCCGATGCAAGTTCCGGCCCAAGTTCCGGCAATTAGAACACTTCATACAGAAGGTTACTGATTCACCATCGGAACTTGGGGCGGAACTAGCGTAGGAACAAAGCTTAGAACAACCCACAGAAAAAGCCTGAGCGGAACTTCCGGCGCCAGGCCGGAAGTTCCGGTGAGACACAGAAGGCTCCAACAGAAGAGGAAAATGCTCTCTCACAGAATAGTGGGATGGCTGTGGCGGTGCATATAGGTTTGTGCAAGAACAAGTGATTTCCCACATCCTTTCAAGATGGACCCCCTCTTGATAGTACGGTGACCTAAAAACAACAACCGGAGAGAAACTAGGAGAAAACTAAAAGGCCACCGTCTTCATGAGATCCCAAGAGAGCATCCACCACAATAGAAGGAGACATCAACAAAGTTTCCCCTGAAACACAAACGCACACTTAAAAAACACAATTGGGATTGTCATTTAACACCAAAAACATCATGGGAAGATATAGCCCTTTCAATCTCCCCCTTTTTGGTGTTAGATGACAATCCCAAAGATTTGCATAGAATCAAAGCTTGCAATGGACGGTACAAGCTCCCCCTGTATGTGTGCAAGGTAGAGAAAAACTCTAAGGACAAGACCGGCACACATACAAGGAGGCTCCCCCTACCAATTGCAAAGATAACACAAGTGCAGGGTACAAGAAAGGATAGAGATCATACCAGAACCAACCAAATGTGGTGGAGACAGAAGGAGTAATAATAACAATAAGAGCTATGAGGCTCCACCACCATATGCATGTGCTCATAAGATGACAACAAGATACCACACGCACGGCATTGCATAAGATACCACAAAGATACCACGTAGTGTCGAACATAACATGGTCCACAAGCACACATAAGTTCACGGACATAAAGCCACAAGCACACAAATAAAACTAGAGAGTTCGCGAGCAAGCAAGAAAAGATCAAAGGCAAGAACA
The DNA here is from genome assembly GCA_916181665.1 of Avena sativa. NCBI lineage: Eukaryota > Viridiplantae > Streptophyta > Magnoliopsida > Poales > Poaceae > Avena > Avena sativa. The sequence goes on along the minus strand of OV702294.1, from coordinate 73,269,336 downwards.
GGCTCGCGACTCAACCCATGCAAATCCCGTAGACAACCTAATAGACATCTTTCTCCCCCTTTGGCATCGAGACACCAAAAAGAAATAAAAGATCAATCTAATCGTCCCAGCCATGAGAGGGGGGAGGAGGAGAAGACTCAGGGACTCAAGGACCCCACTCAGGCGGCGGACCAGTGACCTCCTCCTCAGACTCATCCTCGGACCAGTGGCAGTTGTCGCCAATCCAATCATCCTTGGGAACAATGACAGAGCTAGTGACCGGAGAGCTGGGAATGTTGAGAGCGGTCATGATGGCCTTCTGGCGCTGAACATTGTGACGCTGATCTACATAGGCCTGATACTCGCGGTCCTGCAGAAAGTAGAAAGTTTTCTTCACCTTCCCAAGCAGCTTCCTTGCCCAAGACGGCTGCCTCTGGAGAGACGGACCACCAGCACGAGAACCCCCAGGAGCAGAGGAAGGACCACCAGCTTCATCTCGGGCCTTCTTGAGTTCAGCTTCCTTTTCTTCTTGAGAACGCGGCTTTTGGTGCTTACTCACACGCAGCTTCTTCTCTTCATGAATGGTGATGTTGTCTTCAAGAAAGCGAGTGCCAGTCGTCTCAAGCCACTTGTGATTGATGAGAGTCTGAATGAAGGGAGCATAGATGCAGGATTTCTTTTCAATAATAGCTTGCCACAGCTCGGAGTAGATGAAGTGCATAACATCCATGGGACTATCAGTGTCATGGCGGAGATAAGTCTGATGCATGAGGTCAACCTGATAGCCATGGAGCTGATCAAAGTTACCAGCCTTGGGAGAGATGGTGTTCAAGTACACCCTGCGCATGATGTCAAAAACGGGCAGCAGATGATTCACAAACCCAATAGTTCCCCACCCTTCAATGTAGAGAGGCTCCAGGACCTCAGGATCAGCAGCTTCAGGACCATGAACACGCCAACCATTTGCCCCGCGGCCAGGCTGAAGGGGATAGCCAAGAATCTCGGCAAACTCAGACCAAGTGGCGGTAAGAAACACTCCCCTAGTCATCCACTTCAACACACATTCAGTAGAGGACTGCATGTGAATAAACAGAGTTGAGTAAAACTGAGCAATAGCATTCACATCATAGTTCTGACGGTGCTCCATGAGAGGAATCAGACCAAACTTCTCGCAAATATCAAGAGCCTCGCCAAAGTATGCATGCTTCTCTTCCATGTGAGTCACATTGATGTACTTTTGAGGAGCAACCACGAACTTCTTCTTCGTTGCATAGATTTCAGCAAATATCTGTTCCTGACAACAGTTGTGGAAGTGAGGATCCAAGCAAAGATGATCACGAGCCACGAGGTAGGGATCCGTACGCCTGAATGCAGAGTAAGCTTTCTGATACCACTTGGAAATCTTGGCTTTGGTCATGTCTGGCCCAACAGCAGTGGCCTTCTGAGCAAGAGCAGGCCTTTTCCCTTCAGCAACAGCAGCACGACGAGCAGCAGCAGCCTTCTGACGACTAGTCTGAGTGGTTGGACGCACAACCTCAACATCTTCTTCATCAATCTCAGGAGGAATGTCAGAGGATGGTCGACGGGTACGCTTGCCTTGGCGAGTGCCTCCTTGCCCTGAGAGGAAAGCATAAGAATAGGGAGGGAAGGTGGGGTAAGTGCACAAGTTCGGAAGAGGAAACAAAAGAGATAGATTGGAAAAATACAATCAGGAAAAAGTTGCATTGTTGCCGGAACTTCTGCTGAATCGCCGGAACTTCCGGTGAAAATGGTCCACCGGAAGTTCCGGTCCTGGCTCACCGGAAGTTCCGGTGAGGCCACGAACTGACGGTTCCAAACAGCAGTTCACTAGATCTAGATCTAAAAGCCACAAGTGCAAAGATTTCCAAGAATGTATTGGACCAATCTACTCTAGCATGATACCCTAGGCCTACCAAGATCTCCCAACAAGTTCTAGCCAAAGAACTAGCATAGACATGGTGTGCCCTAACTCAAGCCATGGTGAGAGAGCAAGATCTCCATAAATGGAGGAAGTTGAGGGCAAATACCGGAGTCCATGGCGGGAGATCGAGGTGGGGAAGGTTCCCATGGAGCAGATCTGCGGAGGAGTGGCCGGAGACGAAGGGGCCGGAGCACCTTCACGGAGAGGTCTTCGCCGGCGGCTGCTCCAAATAGAGGATGGGTCTTGGGGGAAAAAGGGAGAAGATCCCGTTTTCCCCCAGGGCCCACCTTATATAGGACAGGGAGCACCACCAGAAGTTCCGGTCAGGGACCGGAAGTTCCGGGTCAGGCTGAACACGTTCCAGGTCAGCAGGTGGTTCAGACGAACAACCAGCTGACCGGAAGTTCCGGTGACGCCAGGAAGACCTTCTCAGGATTGGAAGATAACAAGGAAGAACTTGTGCAGGGAATAGATAGGGCTTGAGGAAAGGAAAGGCTTAGGATAGAGAGCTCAAACTGTGAAGAACCAAAGCCAACAAAAGCCAAAAAAAACACAAAAAGGTCAAAGACACAAAAAATAAATAAAAAATAAATAAATAAAATAAAATAATAAAAACGGGTCGGTGGCCGAGGCCACCTTATATAAGAGTAAATGGCTTGACACCGCGAAGATATATCTTGGGTTCATTACCAACACTCATCATGAAGCTCAAATGGTCTCCTTTAGAGACTATAAAGTATGAAAACTTTAATGTGCGCATAATAGGGATATCGTTTGTTCATAAGACGAACTACACTCCCCCTAAAACCATGCCTACATCCAAACAAGATACACACTGAGACGCAGGTAGGTGTGCAAGGTACTCAAGCAACATTGCTCGGATCAATGATATTTAGCTCATGCCTTAACTCCCGGAACCTTGCTTCATCAAGAGGCTTCGTGAAAAGATCCGCAAGATTTGCCTTGGTGGGAACATACTCCAAAGAAATGTCTCCTCTAGCAACATGGTCCCGAATGAAATGATGACGAATCTCAATGTGCTTGGTCCGGTTGTGTTGCATGGGATTGTGAGCAATAGCAATGGCACTCTCATTGTCACAAAGAAGAGGCACCTTGTCAAAAGATAGTCCAAGATCCTTCAAAGTTTGCTTCATCCATAGCAATTGAGCACAACAGCTTGCGGCAAAGATGTACTCAGCTTCGGCAGTGGACATCGACACACAGTTCTGCTTCTTCGAGGACCAACAAACCAAAGATCTTCCGAGAAACTGACAAGCTCCAGAGGTTGACTTTCTTCCCACTTTGTCACTAGCCCAGTCCGAGTCCGTGTAACCAATAAGATCAAAGATGGCTCCCTTGGGGTACCACAACCCAAAGTTTGGGGTATGAACTAAATATTGAAAGATTCTCTTGACCGCCACCAAGTGACTTTCCTTTGGTGCGGCTTGAAATCTTGCACACATACCCACACTCAACATAATATCTGGTCGGGATGCACAAAGATAGAGCAAAGAACCAATCATAGATCGATAGAGTTTTTGATCCACTTCCTTACCCTTGGGATCGAGATCAAGATTAACCTTAGTTGGCATGGGAGTCTTGGCACCTTTGACTTGATCAAACTTGAACTTCTTGAGCATGTCTTGGATGTATTTGGCTTGGTTGATGAAAGTCCCTTTCCTCAATTGCTTGACTTCAAACCCAAGGAAAAACTTCAGCTCCCCCATCATGGACATCTCGAAGCGATCGGTCATGAGCTTGGAAAAAACCTCATTAAAAGTTTTGTTAATAGACCCAAAGATAATGTCATCAACATATATTTGGCATACGAACAAGTGGCCTCCAACTTTCTTAGTAAAAAGAGTGGGATCAATGAGACCCACTTCGAAGCCACGGTCTAACAAGAGCTCCCTAAGGCAATCATACCACGCACGTGGGGCTTGCTTGAGGCCATAGAGTGCCTTATTGATCTTGTAGACATGGTTCGGAAAAAGTGGATCCTCAAAACCCGGAGGTTGCTTGACGTATACCAACTCTTTCAAAGGACCATTAAGAAAAGCACTCTTAACATCCATTTGATGCAACTTAAAGTTATGATGGGTAGCAAAGGCAAGAAGCATACGAATGGATTCAAGACGAGCAATGGGGGCATACGTCTCACCGTAGTCGATGCCCTCAACTTGTGAGTATCCTTGGGCAACTAACCTTGCCTTGTTGCGCACGACAATTCCATTCGCATCGCACTTGTTCTTGAAGACCCACTTGGTTCCAATGACATTTTGACAGTCTTTGGGCCGCTCAACCAATGTCCAAACATTGTTCCTCTTGAAGTTGTGAAGTTCCTCGTTCATAGCATCAAGCCAATCATCACCTTCAAGAGCTTCGAAGACTTTCTGTGGTTCCACAAGAGAGATAAACGCATGGTGAGAGCTAAAGGAAGCTAGTTGCCTCCTATTAGTAGAACCTTTATTGAAATCTCCATAGACATTATCAAGGATATGGCCATCTCGAACAAGCTTGGCGAGACGATAGGCTTGACGGCGGGCTTGTGCTTCAACTCGAGATTCTTGAGCTACCACTTGGTCATTGCCACCAATTGAGCCGCCGCCTTGACTATAAGCACGAACACGAGGGTCATCTTCATCAATTTCCACTTCGGGGGAGTCATCATTTGGAGAGGATCCTTGAGGATCATTGACTTGCTCTTGATCTTGACGAGCTTGACCTTGGGGAGAGCCGTGACCTTGAGGAGGAGCCCCATCTTGGGGAGGTTGATGAGGTTGATGAAGAGCTTGTCCGTGGGAGGTGCCTTGAGGAGGAGCCCCATCGTGGGGAGGTTGATGTTGTTGATGAAGAGCTTGTTCTTTGGAGCTTGGAGAGTCATGAGCATGGGAAGCTTCGAAAGAGCTTGAGGGAGCGCTTGTGCCAAAAAAGTAGGTCCTTGAGGGGCAAGATGGTCTTGTGAAAGTGAGGGCTCCACTTGAGTAGAGCTTGGTCCTTCTCCTTCGTCCATAAGGGGATCCTTAATGGGAAGGTGGAAACCCACACCCATTCTTCTTATGGCCTTAGGAGGAATTTCATCACTTGGGTCACAAACACCATCTTGCCTAACAAGAGACTCATGATTTTCATCAAACTTCACGTTGATCGTTTCTTCAACTCTTCCATTGGCTTTGTTGTAGACTCTATAAGAATGGGACTGATTTGAGTAGCCAACGAAAATTCCTTCTTGAACCTTGGATTCAAACTTGGACAAACGAACTCCTTTCTTCAGAATGTAGCACTTGCAACCAAACACCCGAAAGTAGCTAACATTAGGCTTTTTCCCGGTGAGAAGTTCATAGGGGGTATTGTTCTTTTTCTTGCGGAGATAAAGCCGGTTGGTTACATGGCAAGCGGTGGAGATGGCCTCGGCCCAAAAGTTGTATGGAGACTTGAACTCAGCTAGCATAGACCGAGCCGCATCCATCAACGTGCGATTCTTCCTTTCGGCAACTCCGTTTTGTTGAGGGGTATAGGGAGTGGAGTATTGATGCTTGATTCCTTCATCACTGAGAAACTCATCCAAGGTATAGTTTTTGAACTCGGTGCCATTGTCACTTCGAATTGAGAGAATAGTTGCATTGTGCTTCCGTTGAACCTCATTAGCAAAGTTGATGACGGTTTGTTGAGTCTCACTATTGTACTTGAAAAAGAACACCCAAGTGTATCTTGAGAAATCATCCACAATAACCAAGCAATACTTCTTGCCTCCAAGGCTATCATGAGAGGGTGGACCAAAGAGATCCATATGCAAGAGCTCCAAAAACCTCTCAGTAGTTATTTGATTGAGTGCTTTGTGAGGAGTTTCATGCATCTTCCCTTCAATACAAGCCCTGCAAACACGATCTTTGGCAAAAGAAACATCGTTAATTCCAAGGATGTGGCCCTCGGAGTGAAGTCTTTGCAAAGTTCTCATGTTAACATGGGCTAGGCGGCGATGCCACAACCAGCCCTTGTCGGCTTTAGCATAGAGACATAGAGCATGAGGAGAAGTGGTCCCTGAAAAGTCCAACACATACAAGTCATGTTCTACATATCCTACAAAAGCCACCTTGAGAGACTTGCTCCACATGAGGACCACGGAATGAGAATTAAAGAAAGAAGAAAGACCCATAAGAGCAAGGGCACGAACTGAGAGTAAGTTGTAACCAAGAGTTTTGACAAGCATGACGTCAACCAAGGAAACATCCGGGGTTACCACCACTTTGCCAAAACCCAAAACCTGAGAGCTTGTTTTGTCACCGTAGGAGACCATGGTGTTGGCAATATTGGGCCTCATCTCGGTCATGATAGACTTGCTTCCGGTCATATGACTCATGGCACCACTATCAAGCACCCATTTTGATCCACCGGAAGCATAGTCCTACAAGAAAGTCAAGCTTTGGTTTTAGGTACCCATTTTGCAATGGGTCCCCTTTTGTTAGTCACAAGAGCCTTTGGCACCCAAATGGCCCAATGATAATCATGTGTGTAAGAAGTTCCCACATATCTAGCATATACATGACCATCATATGATTTGCAAAGAATATAAGAGGGACTGTTCTTTCCGGCAAAGTTGTCACTTTGCAAGAGGGTTAGGCCATTTGGTACCCCTTGGGCCATGCCCTTGTTCTTTTTCTTTTTCTTCTTCTTCTTCTTCTTCTTCTTCTTCTTCTTCTTAGTCTTGGCAAGTTGATCCTTCAACACCTTGACTTCCTCTATGAGATGCTCATGCTTGCAACAAGGGTTAGGAGTGCTAGACAAGTCTATAATTTGCACAGCGGAAGACTTAGCAAGATCACAAGTTAATTGAGTTTGAAGCTATTCATGGGCTTAAAAAAGATTTGAGAATTTACTCTCCAAGGCTTTGTGTTCCTCTTTGAGTTTCTCAAGATCCTTTTGAGTCCTATCATGACCACCCACAAACTCAACATTTTCTTTCTTGAGAACCTTAATCAAAGCAAGAGCATGATCACGTTCTTTAATTATAGAGCACAAGGTGTTGTTATGATCATCTACGAGCTTAGACACATTTTATTCAAGATTAATTCTCATATTTTGTTCATCCTCAAGACTTTGAGTGAGAGAAGCAATTTCATCGGCGGCATCTCTTTCTTTTTACTTAGCAAGTCAAGAAGTTCTTCCTTTTCATCTAAGGCATCCCTAGCATTATCAAGTTGTGCAAGCAAGAACTCAAAACAAGTTTTAGTTTCTTCATCTAAGGTAGCAACAAATTCACGCATGTCAATCATCTCTTTCTTTACCTCTAGAACAACAAGATCAAGAGAGGAAGGCTCACTAGAGATAGGTTGAGGAGTGGATTTCGGTGTTACCTCGGTGGCCTTGGCCATGAAGCACTTTTGGTTGGAGGAGATGACATTTTCATTTGGCGAGTCGAAGAGGGATAGACGTGGAGTTGAGGTAGTAGCAATAGCAGCAACTCCCACAATCTCTCCACCATGAACTTCATCATCATCATCTTCATCCGTGCCCGAAAGGTATTCTTCATGGAACACAATTGCTCGTTCCTTGTTAGTGACGTTCTTGACGGCGTAGTTCTTGTTCAAGGGATGAGGAGGTCTTGACTTGATCTTGCGAATGATACGACCACCATTGTCTTCACGGTTCTCAAAGGGACACTTGGCCACGAAGTGACTCTTGTCATTGCAATTGTAGCACGACCTTGCCTTGGGAGACTTTTTGGGTGAATTGAATCTTGAGTTGTCCGTTGATCTTGACTTGAATCCGGACTTGTTCCAAAGGCCCTTGAAGCGAGAGCAAGATGTTCGTTGAAGGCACATTTGAGATCCTCTTGAGACCACTCACTTGATGTATCATCATCATCAACTTCAATAGCCTTGGCCTTCAAAGCAAGATTCACTTTGGTTGACCCAATGTCCCTAGCTCGAGCAGACTCCGCATTCTTCTTGGCAATAGTCATGGCAATTACTTCACTCAAGACTTCTTGGGAGGTCATTAGGTGAAAGTTGGTTCTTCCCTTGATAGAGTTGAGCTTTTGTTCTTCAAATGGAAGGAGCGCTTGGATGAACTTCCTCTTCATAAACTTGTCATCAACATAGTGAGCCCCAAGGTCCCTCATAGTGGAACAAAGGACCTTAAGGCGCCTATACATGTCTTCGGGGGTCTCATCATCTTGCATTGCGAAACCATCGCACTCGTTGTTGATCTCATCAAACTTGGAGCTTTGGATGCTTGCATTCCCAACAAAGAGCTCGGTGAGTTGATCCCAAGCTCCCTTGGCGGTGTCGAATTGGCGAATGTGAGCAAAATCCTTTGGAGTCAAGGCCTTTTGAATCATTCCCAAAGCTGTGGCATTGAGTTGCTTGTCCACCACTTCACCTCGTGTCAACTTCTTTGGGTCATATGGAGAGAATCCATCCTCCATAATCCTCATTAACTCAATAGAAGAGCTGGAAATATGTGAGCGCATTAGATATTGCCAATTGGCGAAATTAGAAGTATCTAACATGGGTGGTGCTCCTTGAGGTATAATGTGTGGCATGGGAATGGGTGGATCCGGAGTGTACTTCGGAGGTGGGGGTACCGTCGAGTAGTCCTTTCCTCCATTTTCCTCTTTAGAAGTTGGGTTCTCGGGCTCCTCGATGTTCTCACTTGGAACCTTGGTAGAGGTTTGAGCAACAAAACCAAGTCCCAAGTGAGTGGTGGCGGCCGCGGGAGTTACCCTGGGGGAGGACACCGTAACGGTGGGAGGAACCTCGGTGGGTTGGGGTGTGTCAAGAGCAACCATGGGGTTTGGCTTGAGAGACTGCAAGATAATCATCATTTCCTCGAACTTGGACATCATGGACGACTCCAATTGCTTGAGGTCATCCATAGTGGCCAAGTTTTTGGATTTTTCGGTTTCACTACCCCCTTCGTCGGCCATAGTCTCTTAGGCGGTAAAGCCCGAAATAAGAGCCTTGGCTCTGATACCAATTGAAAGTACCGACTTGATACGACTAGAGGGGGGTGAATAGGCGTCTACCCAATTTTAATTTGTTTCTCACTTTTAGGCTCAACGAGAAGGAAAGTTATCTAGAGATGCAACTAAGTGAACAACCTAAATGCAAGAAAACAAACACCAACCACAAAAACGGTAAATAGCAAGGAGTAAAGGAAGGGAACGAAGTAACCGGAGCGGGGACACGGAGATGTAATTCCCGTAGTTCACTCCCAAGGAGCTACGTCTATGTTGGAGAGGTGTCGGGGCCACACAAGGTCACCCGAGCGCCACAAAGGCCTCACCTTCTTCTCCGGTGAGCTCCCCCACAAAGGAGGCCTCACAATCCACTAACCGGTGACCTTGAAGGCGCCAACCGAAACCTTTACACCAAGGTTGAGGGGGAGGCTCCACAACTCAATTGGAGGCCCTCAACGACACCTCGAAGCTTTACAACACAAGCCTTAGCTCTGAGGATGCCCTACACCGTCTAGGGTTTCAAGAAACCCAAGAGCAACAAGATCCACAAAGGATGGGTGGGGGAAATCAAATCTTCTTTGGTGGAAGTGTAGATCTAGGTCACCTCCCTCACCTCTCAAAAGATCAAGTCATTTGAGTGGCTAGAGAGAGAGAGATCTAGTGAGGTGAAGCTCAAGCATTAATGGAGGAGAGAGAAAAATTTGAGAGATGGTGGGAGGAAGAAGAGGGGTGCCTTAAATAGGCCTCCTCGCGCTGAACCGTTACAACCCCCGCGACCTCACCGGAAGTTCCGGTGAGAGGCTGGAAGTTCCGCCCAGCTTGGATCCAACGGTCATCAGACCGTTGACGCGCGCTCCAGAAGCGCAACCGGAAGTTCCAGTCAAAACAGACCGGAAGTTCCAGTGAACTTCCGACGCAAGTTCCGGCCAAGTTCCGGCAAATAGAACACTTCAAAATAGAAGGTTACTGAGCCACCACCGGAACTTGGAGCGGAACTAGGGGCGGAATTTCTGGGTCGCGAACCGAATCTGGCCAGAAGTTCCGGCGTCTGGGCAGAAGTTCCGCTCAGGACCTTTTGGCAGGACAGGTTTCGATGCAAGTTTCGGCCCAAGTTCCGGCAATTAGAACACTTCATACAGAAGGTTACTGATTCACCATCGGAACTTGGGGCGGAACTAGCGTCGGAACAAAGCTTAGAACAACCCGCAGAAAAAGCCTGAGCGGAACTTCCGACGCCAGGCCGGAAGTTCCGGTGAGACACAGAAGGCTCCAACAGAACAGGAAAACGCTCTCTCACAGAATAGTGGGATGGCTGTGGCGGTGCATATAGGTTTGTGCAAGAACAAGTGATTTCTCACAGCCTTCCAAGATGGACCCCCTCTTGATAGTATGGTGACCTAAAAACAACAATTGGAGAGAAACTAGGAGAAAACTAAAAGGCCACCGTCTTCATGAGATCCCAAGAGAGCATCTACCACAATAGAAGGAGACATCAACAACGTTTCCCCTGAAACACAAACGCACACTTAAAAAACACAATTGGGATTGTCATTTAACACCAAAAACATCATGGGAAGATATAGCCCTTTCAGCAGTGAATTTATACACAACATAGACGCCCACCGCGCCCATGTGTACCGTTGGCATACATATATATTGCCATGTTTTCTCATGGACATGGAGGTCTCATTCCTAGACGGATTACACCTCCACCGCACCTGTTTGAAAATATCACTATCACAAGAATCAGTATGTGTTTGCTTTCGCACCGTAAATCACGTGTGTGTTTGTCACTCTCAAACTGTAGCCGTTATTTAACATATGTGTTTTGTCGCTTAAGTGAATACCTGCTGCTATCATGTATGGATGTGATTTTTCAAACCACCGCCCGTGCTAAACGATTATGCTACATGTATGTCTATCATTGTTGTTTGCTCTCTCTAACATCATGTGCTCTCTTTATCAGACCGAACGATCGTCAGGGTGTGCACCGTGGCCACTATGGCTAGCCCACTATTTCCTATATATTGATATCTTCCATTTGTCAAAAAATGAGTTTTTATGAAAAAATGTATTTTTCCTAAATTTCAGCTAGATGAAAACTTATTTCACCATAACTCAGATCACCAGTCGTTGGTTCTGAATCCGTGGCGCAAATCTCTGACCGCTCCTGCACGTAGGTTTCTATTCTGGCGGTGGTTGCGTTTTCTTCTCTAGTCTGGTTTTGTTGGTTCATTTTTAATTGGGATAGTTTCTTTTCTCATTTGGATTTTAGAGATGGGAGGCAATGCCACTTTGTCTCTTTTGACTTTTCATTTCTAGTTTTTCTGGCAGGGGAGAGAGGAAGAATGACAAGGTGGAGCCTCGGTCTCAAAGATGCGACTAGTGGAGTTCACCCGAGGAGGAGGATTTTGGGAAGAACCAAGAGTCAAGAACGATTAAACCGATCTTGTAATTAGCATGCTTTTAACGTGATCTAAAAATACACAGCGAATTAGCATAAAATTTAGCACCAATTGTATGCTAACTCATGGATCGTTACTCTTCACGGAACGAAACATATGCTCCAGCATATGATGAGTTCATTGCATATAAAAAAGTTTCTACGGTTGCAACTACAAAGATCAAATCTAGGTGATACTTGTAATGGTTTTAGAAGGACTCACCCTCGAAGACCGAAAGCGGGATAATGTTCCTGTAAACAAATATGGTTGATATAGAATATACACGTTCTTCCTTAAAGGTCATTAAAAGGATCGTATGAGCACCTAGAGGGGGAGTGAATATGTGCTACTTCAAAATTTATTCTTTTTCAATTTAGGGTTTAACACAAAAGGTAAATTCTCTAGATATGCGACTAAGGTGAATTTACCTATATGTCACACTAGCACAACAAACTAAGCAAGAGCAAGATATAAGTAAAGTGCGGTAAAGGATAAGGGTAACCGAAATGGAGCACACATAGACACAAGAATGATTTCCCGCAGTTCCTTCCTTTTGATGGGAAGTACGTCTGCATTTGGAGAGAGGGTGGTTTCAAACCACCAACGCCCCAAAAGGCCTCCCTTGTTCTTCGGTGAACCTCACCCCAAAGGGATCGGTTCACTCTTTCACTATATCGGTAACCTTTGAGGTGGAAACCGGCACCTTTACAACAAGTTCGAGGCACACATCCACAACTGAATTGGAGGCTCCTGGATGCATTATGCAAGCAAGTTGTCACAACAATTTAAGACAAGCTTGTAAGAACCAAATCAAGGCCTAGGGTTTCCAATGAAACACTAGAGAAAGGGGCCCTCAAGTGAATGAGGGGGAAATGAAGATCTCTCTTGGTGAAGATGTATATCAAGGCCTCCTCCTTCGATTCTCCAAAGATTAAGGACTTTGGATGGTTGGAGGGGAGATCTTGTTGTTTTGGTGGCTCTACTTTGGGTGTTCTTCTGTTCTGAAGACGAGCAGCTTGAGGTAGGGGATGAAGTCCCCTTTTTATATGCCCACGCAACTCTGGCCGTTTTCTACCAGTTGGGGAAATTCCACAGCGGAGACTCCGGTAAGTAGACCGGAGATTCCGGTATGCAAACGTTTCACACCGGAGATTCCGGTCCATCTCCGGATGATCTCCAGACCCCTGTACTAACTGGCACGTACTTGATCTTGATGAGCACACCAGAGACTTGTGCTGAAACTCCGGTTTTGGGAACACCGAAAACTCCGAACTTTGCACGAGGGAGATTCCGACCGGCGACTTCACATCGGAGTTTCTGGCCAAACTCTGGCCTGTCTCCGGACCCCTATACAGAATGGCATGGGACATTTGCTCTGATCCACATCGGAGTTTCCGGGCTTTCCAGACCGGAGATTCCGGTCTAAACCTTCCATGAAAACTTCGTTTTAGCTAGGGATATTTCCAAATGCCGCAGACTTTTCACTTTTCAATAGATTAGCCTAGCACCATTAGCACACGGTAAAAAGGTTCCTCAAGTTGTTAACGAACACCAAAACTCGGTAGGACAATAAATGTACTTTCAGTCATGAAGACGATCAACGCCATAATCGGTCAGCGCTTACGTAATCACTCACACGTCCAACACGACAACGACCTTCGTCCCTTGCTCTAGTTGGGTAGCGGAAGCAGTGGATCTTTGGTGCTTGACGTGGAGCACTTCACTGGAAACCCCAAGAGCAAGGTGTGATGAGCACAGCAGCAAGTCTTCCCTCAGTAGAGACCGAGGTTATCGAACCAGAAGGAGGAAGGAAACGTCACACAGGTGTTGCAAGCAACGTGGAGACCTGCACAACACAAACTCAAGACTTTGCCCCCAACGAACAGTGAGGTTTTCAAGCTCACCGGTTTGCTATAACAAAGGATTAAACGTATGGTGTGGAAGGTAATGGTTTGCAACAAGTAAACATGTAACAGTGGAAGGTGTATCAATGGTAAAGATTGGACCGGGGTCCATAGTTCACTAGAGGTGCTCTCCTTAGATAAACAACATGGCATGAAGGGTAAATAAATTACAGCAGGGCAACTGGCAGGAACTGAGCAAGGCATAACAATGCAATACTAGTCAGAAAGATCCTATGAGATTCAATTGGGCAATACAACAAGATACATAGACCACCATCCAACTGCATCTATGACTAGAAGTCCACCTTCAGGTTATCATCCGAACCCCCTCTAGTATTAAGTTGCAAGCAACAGACAACTGATTTAAGCAAAGTGTGTAAGGTAAACAGTCCACATGTTCTATGAACAAGAGACCGTTGTTTTCTCCCTAGTGGCAACAACACATCTACAACCGAAGAGATTTCTGTCACTTCCCTTGAAAACTAGAGGCATGAACCCACTATCGAGCATAAATACCCCCTCTTGGAGTCACTAGCAACTACTCGGCCAAGATAGATACTAACAACGGAGAGCATGCAAGATCACAAACAACACAGACATGATAGAATCATAAAGAAAAAACCATTAATCAAACCAACATAATAATCTCAATATCCATCGGGTCCCCGCAAACACAACATGCATGATTACAAATAGATTAGATCTTGATCATGAACGGAGCTCACAAGATCTATACATGAAAGCACAAGGAGGAGATACAACCATCTAGCTACTACATGGACCCATAGTCCAAGGTAGAACTACTCACGCATCATACCGGAGATAAGGCCTCTAGGATGATCTCCCCTCCGGCAGGGTGCCAGGAAGAACTTCAGACCCCCCCTCGATCTAGGGACGATGGTGGCGGCGGCGGCTATAGAATGTTTCGTGGAATATTGATCGGGTACTTAGGTTTTCTGCATTGGGGGCTTCTTATAGGCGAAGAGGCGAGACTGGGAGGCGACCAGGGGGCCCACACCCTGCCTAGGAACGGGCCCACCCCTGGCCGTGCCTAGGGGGTGTGGCCGCCTGGCTTGCGTCTCCGTCTTGTCTTCTGGATTCTTGTCTCCCACGGAAAGTTATTGACTTTGGCTTTTGTCCGTCCAATTCTGAGAATATTGATTTGCTGCCTTTCTGGAACCAAAAACAGAAGAAAATAGGCAACATGCACTGTGGCAACTTGTTAATAGGTTAGTTCCAGAAAAGATATAAAAACACCTCAAAGTGTAGACAAAGCAAAGCAAAGTAGATACTAAACAAGCATGGAGTATCAAAAATTATAGATACGTTTCTGATGTATCAAGCATCCCCAAGTTTAACTCCTGCTCGTCCTCAAGTAGGTAAGTGATAAAAGAATAATTTTTGAGGTGACATGCACCATCAAAACCAAGATCAAACCATTTGCAAGCATTGAAAGATGGGATCAAAGAAATCTAAACATGTGCATGAAATATGGAGTTCTAACAATAGGACATAGTAACTATGCATGCAACATGAAAGGCTACAAACAAAGATCATGAATAACATGCATTGAAAAACGTTTGTTTGTTGAGGATGCTTCATAGATAGCTCACTATGGTGATGCTACAAGTTTCCACCATGATTAGTCATGGCTTAGGCTAGCAGCCCAGGCGTTTCTCTAACACAAAATACAAACTCCATGGACTTACAAGTTCCCTCTTTATTTTACACCGGTGACATCCATAGACAAAAGAGCATGATATCAACTGAGTACAAAGTACAAGTGCAATGTTGAAAACGTTTCCCGTGATAGCACGGTTGTGCTAATTCAACGTATAAGTGCAAGCATATACAACATAGACGACACAATGGTTCAAGTTTATTAGGGGCAAAGAATATAAAGTGTGCCATCAAGTTTGTGAGGGCTTTAATCACTAAGTTTTTACATGACAAAGTAGTTTTTAATTGGAAGATAGCTGAAAACAAGAATATACTTAGAATGGTGTAACACACCATGCATAGGAATTTATAGTGGACACTTTGGAAAAAATGGGTTTCTTGGGAGTTGGAAGCATGAGTAGAGCTTACTCATACAAGTGGAGGCTAGCAAACGACCGGGAGCATCCAACTAAGAGAGCATAATGGCCATAATCATGCAGAACAACAAAGCATTACTAATTAAAGCATAGAATGGTACTACAAGTCTATGCCTAAATGATCATAGAGGCTATGGTGACTTGTCATAGTCATAACATGGTGTAAGCATGTGCCAAGTCAACCCAAACAAAGCATCAAAGGATAATACCACAATACTATGATTTTTGCATGCTAAAACAACGCATAATTTCTTTAAGGCACACTAAGCAAACCCAATTGTTTGGAACAAGACATTCTACAATAATAATCACTAAGCATAATGCTAAAACAACACCTAGCATGTCATGCTAAAGTCTAAGTCACAGTCAATGCAAGCTCATCTTGCACTTACAAGCAAGAACTCACTACTCATTTCCAACACCAAGCAACTTATCTATAAAACAACACAGCGAGAACGGAGGTCCAAACTACTTTATTAAAGCAAACTAAACAACCTAAGCAAAGCAAATGAAAACTAAGATGCTCCAAGAACAATACAACTGTGCATAAAACAATAAAAACGAAGTGTCTAGACCGACCTGAGATTTTTATTGATGAAGAAGGGGATGCCTTGGGCATCCCCAAGCTTTGACGCTTGTACCTCTTGGATATTTCTTGGAGTGACACCGGGGTGGCATCCCCAAGCTTGAGATTTTTTCTATTCTTCATCTCATTACATCATTCTCTCCTTACACCTGAAAATTTTCCTTCACACAAAAATTCACACAATCTTCATTAGCA
This sequence comes from Avena sativa, assembly GCA_916181665.1. Classification (NCBI taxonomy): domain Eukaryota; kingdom Viridiplantae; phylum Streptophyta; class Magnoliopsida; order Poales; family Poaceae; genus Avena; species Avena sativa. Next base: position 73,253,229 of record OV702294.1, on the reverse strand, counting down.
ACATTAGTGTATTCAAAAGATATTAGATCCCTGGAAAAGATTTGGAACAGCAAGACTTTTCACTAAAAACAAAAGCTACTGTAGTAACTCCTTCAAAAAGCTCAATTCCCTTAAAGAGAACTCAAAAAGGAATCAATAAGAAGCAAATGCAAATAATGCCAGAAATCTGTCAAAACAGACCAGCAGGTAGAAACCTACTTTTTCGAAAATCTTTTGTTGCTCAAATCAAAAAGTGTTGAACTAAATAAAGTTATCTAACATACTGGGGGATTTATTAGTAAATTTTCAGCTCCATCCGAGTTACACAGACTCCTCACGAATTTTTATGTTGGAGGACAGAAATCTATTTCGAGACAGCAACTCCCCAAATCTTACTTCCCTCTCATTAGAGGTCATTCTTAGCACAAAAAGCAAACAAAAAGAATAAGGAGAGGTCATTACTGAAGTAATAACTTCCAGGACTCAAGGAAACTCTTGGGTTATCTCCCAACAAGTACTTCTCTTTAATGCCTTTAAGTTAGGCTTGATAGCTTGAGAAGATGCTCACATAAGAATTATGAATTGAAGTCAAAGAGAGCATCAAGAAGCAAATTCAAAACACATTTAAGTCTAACCCACTTCCTATGCATAGGAATCTTGTATGCAAATAAATTCACAAATAACAAAGTGACTGGCATAGGAAGATATGACAAGAGTAACTTCAAAACTTTCAGCGCAAAGAGAGGTGTTTCAATACCATCAAAGCTTCTACAACCATATTTTACTCTCTCTCATAATAATTTTCAGCAGCCTCATGAATAAACTCAACAATATAATTATCACATAAAGTAGGCTTTTCATGAGCTACAAACACATAATTTATATCAAGCTCAAAAATAGTGGGATTAAAACCTTCACAGGTTTTACCCAGAGTAGATATTTCAAAAGGATCCATAGGAACATAACATTCATCCTCCTTTGTTAAGCATGGGGGACAATCAAATAATGTAAGGGATAAAGAATTACTCTCGTTAGAAGGTATGCATGGGTAGATAATCCATTCTTCCTCCTTTTGTTCATCACTATCCTCCTCTTTTTCATCTAACGAGCTTCCAGTTTCAACAATTTCTTCTTCCATAGGCTCCTGCAAGGCATTAGACTCTTCCATTTGTGGGAAACGCCTATTAAAATATTCAAGAATATAGCCATTTTCTTCCATGTAATTATCAAAGCAAAATTTAAGTATCTCATAAACCTCATTTTCATAAGGTGCATCATCAGTATTTTCAAACAAACTAGAAAGTATAAAAGCACCCTTGAAGGCAATGAATTCTTCAATTTGTTCCACATCATAAAAGTCATAATTTCCTTTAACATAAGAAGATATGGTAACATTATCATTATAATCACATTGAAAAGGGAGGTGTTTATACCCCCTACAGCAACAAGCTTTATCAAAGCAATAAGTAACATTATAAGTAGAGCACACGTCTCTAGCAATAGTATTCAACTTATTAATTTTCTCCCATAAGTGTTTCCCTTTTTGTGACAAACGTTGTTCCTTATAATAATACTTTTGTTCTTCCATGAATCCACCTTGCCAATAAGAACTAGTTTCAAAGAAACCATCCATTGATAGAAAGCATGACCAAGCAAGGCAATAACAGTCCAGCAACTAGAGCAGGAACTATTTTTTTGTGTTTTTGAATAAAGAAAGCAAACCAAACTAAACTAACTTTTTTGGAGTTTTTGAAAAGAGGCAAACAAAACCAATCAAAAGAAACTAAGCAAACTAAAAACAAAGTAAAGAGAAAGGAAGTGAATGACTCCCCTAGTGAAGCGTCCTTAGCCTCCCCGGCAACAACGCCAGAAAACTTGTTGATGGCGCCTTGATGCTTGACAGGGAGGAAGAAGTTTGATATTCCTTTAGTCCCCGGCAATGACGCCAGAACACTTGTTGGTGCTTGACGTGGAGTACTTCGTTAGAAACTCCAAGAGCAAGGTGTGATGAGCACAACAACAAGTCTTCCCTCAGTAGAGACCGAGGTTATCGAACCAGAAGGAGAAAGGAAATGTCACACAGGTGTTGCAAGCAATGCAGAGACCTGCACAACACAAACTCAAGACTTTGCCCCAACGAACAATGAGGTTGTCAAGCTCACCGGTTTGCTGTAACAAAGGATTAAACGTATGGTGTGGAAGGTAATAGTTTGCATCAAGTAAACAAGTAACAGTGGAAGGTGTATCAATGGTAAAGATTGGACCGGGATCCATAGTTCACTAGAGGTGCTCTCCTTAGATAAACAACATGGCATGAAGGGTAAACAAATTATAGCAGGGCAATTGACAGGAACTGAGCAAGGCATAACAATGCAATACTAGTCAGAAAGATCCTATGAGATTCGATTGGGCAATACAATAAGATACATAAACTGCCATCCAACTGCATCTATGACTAGAAGTCCACCTTCAGGTTATCATCCGAACCCCCTCTAGTATTAAGTTGCAAGTAACAGACAACTGCTTTAAGCAAAGTGTGTAAGGTAAACAGTCCACATGTTCCATGAACAAGAGACCATTGTTTTCTCCCTAGTGGCAACAGCACATCTATAACCGAAGAGATTTCTGTCACTTCCCTTGGAAACTAGAGGAATGAACCCACTATCGAGCATAAATACCCCCTCTTTGAGTCACTAGCAACTACTTGGCCAAGATAGCTACTAACAACGGAGAGCATGCAAGATCATAAACAACACAGATATGATAGAATCATAAATACAAAACCATTAATCAAACCAACATAATAATCTCAATATCCATCGAATCCCCGCAAACACAACATGCATGATTACAAATAGATTAGATCTTGATCATGAACGGAGCTCACAAGATCTATACATGAAAGCATAAGGAGGAGATACAACCATCTAGCTATTACATGGACCCATAGTCCAAGGTAGAACTACTCACGCATCATACCGGAGAGAAGGCCTTCAGGATTATCTCCCCTCCGGCAGGGTGCTGGGAAGAACTTCAGATCCCCCGATCTAGGGACGATGGTGGCGGCGGCTACAGAAGGTTTCGTAGAATATTGATCGGATACTTAGGGTTTCTGCATCGGGGGCTTCTTATAGGCGAAGAGGCGAGGCCGGGAGGCGACCAGGGGCCCCACACCCTGCCTAGACGCAGGCCCACCCCTAGTCGCGCCTAGGGGGGTGTGGCCGCCCTGGCTTGCGTCTCCATCTCGTCTTCTCGATTCTTGTCCCCCATGGAAAGTTATTGAATTTGGCATTTGTCCCGTCCGATTCTAAGATTATTGATTTTCTACCTTTCTGGAACCAAAAACAAGAGAAAACAGGCAACAGACACTGTGCAACTTGTTAATAGGTTAGTTATAGAAAAGATATAAAAACACCTCAAAGTGTAGACAAAGCAAAGCAAAGTAGATACTAAACAAGCATGGAGCATCAAAGATTATAGATACGTTTCTGACGTATCAATCCTCAGGAACTCCAGCAACACTACAACATGGTGGTGGTGGAGAAAAGGTCTTGAGCAGGGCTTCGCCTAAGCATCGCACTTACGATAGTGGATTAGCTAGCAAGTAGGATAAGATTCCACCAAAGGGTGAGGAATGGAGTTTGTGTGAGGGAGGGGTCTCCACCACCTCCTTTTATAGCATGATATAAAACTATTATGAACTAATGTGAGAAATACCTTTATTATTTGCCTCTAGGGCATATCTCCTTCATGAGCTTCTTGTGACCTGGATTGCCATAGTAAAATCAAGTAACCCCTTGTCTCTGTCTTTACTTTGAACTCCCCTTGGATTTTAGATCTTTTCCATGTTGAGATTTGCCTTGTCCACGTCCACAATTGTCATTTTTGATGTGGGATTCAGCAGCATATGCATCAGAAGGGGAGGCATCACCTTTCCCCCTCTTTCTGGCTTCTTCATTCAACATATTATTCTTCACCATCTCTGATGCCATCTTCCCATCTAGAGCTGAACTACTAAGTGAAACAACAAGCGTGTTCCAACTGGTAGACATGGAACTCAACAACAATGCTTGCACCTCATCGTCAAAGTTGATATTCATGTATGAGAGTTGATTTATATGGCATTATAAGACATTCAAGTGTTTAATAACACTTCTTCCATCTCGGTACTCAAGCTTTGCAAGTATTTTGATTACCTAGGCTTTGCTCATAGTTGTCTTCCAATCATACATTGACTCCAACTTCTGCCACGTCTCATATGCATTTGTGTCGTTTGCAACATGGTGGAATATATTATGATTGATGTATAATCGAATCTTACCTACTGTCTTTCAGTTCAGCACTCTCCATTCTTCTTTCGTGACACTGGTTGGAATCTTATCATTCACAATTGGTTGGTACAAAAAACCTTGCAACAAAAGATGTCTTCCATCAAGAATTTCCATAATGAGTAATTGTAAGAATCAAGTTTTAACATGCCACTTGTGGTGGCGCCTTCTTCCAAATCCATTGCGAGCTACCAACAACCCCTGAGCATAACCTGGATCTAATACCGCTTTGTTGGGAAAAACCAAGAGTGTAGACCGATTAACCCAATCTTGTGATTATCACACTCTAAACATGATATGAAAATACACAGTGGAATTACTATAAAATTTAGCACCACTTGTATGCTAACTTACGGGGCGTTTATCCTCGCGGAAGGAAACATATGTAACAACATATATGGAGAAATTGTCTAAGAACTTGACTATACACTCCTAGAGCCAATGTGTCAAATAGTGCTTAGGTTTTCAGAACCGAGAACTATAGTAGCAAATCAACACACATGAACACCAATCCTTTTTATATGGAAAACCTCTCAACTTTAGAGAAAAAAACACGGGACGAAGCCACCCAAGTCTTCTTCCGCTATTATCAAATAGGGATAGAACTTGTTCTTATCTAAAGAGCACTAGAGGATCTTGGATACCAACAACAACATTTGAGGCACAAGAGTTAGGGATTGAAATACTCTCACCAAACATGGTGGGTGGAACCACTGCTTGAAGGAGACAAGGTAGTGGCTATGGACGTCACGGCCTTGTGGGCAGAGCCCGGTGCTTGATCCAGCTTCTCCCTTCAACTTCTTTATCTTCCCTTATCTTTTGGTTTTATTATTCAATGGAGGCTAACCTGGATTTTCGTCACTCCACCAAGTGGTGGCTTGATGGGAGGCTGAACATCCCCCTTCTCTCATGTGCAATGTCTAAAATAACCCTCGGTCGTAACCTTAAAGGCTGGTGGGCTCTCGCACCTGTTTGGGCCACCTAAAAGGCTTTAATAGGCCATCTCCTCACATCCCACACAAGGAGGATACCCAACTTCTGATTCACGCACTTTTTCAATTTTCTTATTCTTTCATTCTTTTTAGTCCTTTGTTTTAGTATTGCATTCTCCTTTTTGTTATTTTATTAGTCTCTCGTATTTTCATTAATTTTCAGAATTCTCATCATTTACCAAATTAAGTTTTTCCTCGGTTCATTTTCTCAAGTTAAATGATTGGATTAGTCAACCGTCTATATATATATGATGAAATGTATAGTCTATTATGATCTTTTGATTTAGATGAGTTTGTTCAATTACTTTTCATTTCCCCATGGGGTTTTATGTTATTCGGTAATAATATTCTACCACCATTCTTTTTGCAATGCACCACAAGAATTGTGTCAATGAAACTATTGTTAGTGGCAGTAAGTCATAACATGTGCAGTCTGAATGTGTTAACGGAAGAGACCACGGTTGAGTTCGATTTTATATTTTCAGGATGGTGAAACAAGATTCAAAACGGGGGCAAAAATGGATCAGAACCCCATGTAGTGTTGTTTTGTTGTGCGTGGCAAATAAACCGTAGCCTAAAGTGGTTTTTTAGCGTTCTTCACTCTTTGTGCCACTGCAGTCAAAGATGGCTACAAAGGCGTTGAGATCCAAAGGTGTTGTCATCTCTCGCTGCATTCTTTGTTCTGGTGTTTTCCTTTTTATCCCCTCCATCCCTCTCCTAAAAGGATCTGTTTTCTGCCCTCTTTTTGCATGTATCTTTTGATCCTTGACCCTTTTTTTTCTCTCTCTCTTTTTTTTTTTCTGTCCGTGGTCTCAGTCGGTGTGCTCGCTGACAACGGTGGCTACATACTTGTTCTAGAACCCTGAAATGAAGTTGTAGTTTCTAATTAAGCCTACATTTTGATTTCCAGGGACCGAACAAAGGCTAAGGTTTTTGGGGAGCTAAGGTTACAGTGATATGAAAAACCAGAAAAAACGAGATACTGAAAAAAAGACCATCTTTTTTTGGACTGAATTGAATTGGGAAAATTAGCCGAAGAATGAGCAAATGAAGACTAGGAAAATCGCAAATATGACCTCATGGCCAATTGTAAAATCATCCATATGATGATTAGACAGTCCCAATAATGTTCGTTTGAGCTTTCAGCCTATAAAGATGTAACTATTGCCTTTTTTATGGAATAATCGAGGATTGTGCGCGTGTAGATTTTTTTTTTTGACCAAGGGGGTTTCCCGCTTCACTAACAAAGCAAACAGGGTCTACAGGGTTTTTGCTTATTACATCTCACGCTCCATTACACTTTCTGCGTTCTTCCCACCGAATACAGAGAGAAGGGCAACCAGAAACCAAAACAAGGCAGCTACAAGCAGCGGGGAAGTACGTAGCCACCTCAAATTAGACAGATAGACAATTAATCTCCCTCAAATTATCGAGGAGATACAACCGATAAAAAATTCCACGACACACGCATCACCAGCCCTCTCCACTCCATGTGTCATCGTTTTACTTGACGCAGCAGCAGGTGCCGCCCTTGTCCGGCTTGCAGTAGCTCTTGAACAGGCTATAGCCTGTGGAGAGGCAGTAGAGCTGGCAGAAGATGTCGCTGCTAGGTTTATCCGTCGGCGCGCAGCCTTTCGCGAGTATGCACTTCGCCGTCGGTGGCGCAGGCGTCGGGCCGCCGCCGGTCGTACCTGCGCAAATACGGCGGCGCGATCGGTTTCAGTTCATTGTGCACCGCAACAGAGATCACCTGGACATAACTTTTTTTGGGATACAGAGGAGATCAGTTACCTATGTTTCTTCCGGCAGCTTGGGTGGAGGTCGACAGGAGAGACATGGCGAGAAGAGCCGCCAGACACAGAGCTACCCGTGCGTCGTTGCCCCTGGGACGCGCCATGAGGATCTATCGAGGAGTAGATGTTACCTGGCTATTTGCTTGATTTTCGTTGAGCCGCCGCGCGTGCTGGTGCTTTTATGGAGGCAATGAGACATTTATTACAGCAAATCTCGGAGGATCAATTAGATCGCGGAGAAAATATTTGAGAATCAAAATCTTGGGAAGAAAATCTGCTGGCTTTCATGTGTTAATGTTGGCCTATACAAGGCAACGAGAAGATCTCGATTTATATCCTGTGATTAATTGGTCCATGCCATATTTACATATCCTCGTCAGTGTTAATTTCCTTAGTATATCCTCTGCCATACGAATTGGATACCTAGTGTCCTTGTCTGGTGCACTCGGTTTCTTCTCCACGTGTCAGGCGTGCCTATTTGCGTGGCTACTTTGCATAGTCTCTCCGGCTGAAATATACACTGTCCACGTTAGCAATGGGTCCAAGGCCCAGTTCTTTTGAAGCTTCTCAGTAGCTTAAGGGTGAAAATTAAGTCTAAACCAAAAATAACTCAATTTTAAGCCGTTTCATATGGTAGCGAGCATAACCAATTCCTTCACGATTGCGAGAAGCCACGGTACCCCAGCTTCTCACGGCTTCTCGAGGCTGGCCAAAGCGTTACGTTTCCATAGCCCTATTTTTTCATGATATTTACTTCTAATGCCACCGTTATACTCTTAGTGAGCAATTGTTATATACATCTGATGAATACAAGATGCTGGCTGTTTTCGTAGGCAATCATTTTAGGTCCCGCTTGTTTTATCGTTTTGGTTACCAATTAAGTCCGAAAATTACGGAGGATACCGGGATTTTAGCGGGACCTAGATTGGTCAGTAATAATTACGGGCTAAAATCCAAGGAAATAAGCGGGGCTTTATGGGTATTACAGACTTTTTCAACATACAAACCTGACAACAAGCCGCTAAAGTGGAAGCCAGAAAGAACTAGGTTGTAGTTTCTCGTCAGCTTATTTTTACTATGGTTTAGCAGTTTCTGCACAAGCTGGAGCCTAAAAGAACCGGGCCCAAGAGTATTAGGGTCAGAGCAACTCTAGCAAACCCGCTTCACTCAAGAAAAAACTCTAATAAATCCCCTAAATAGCTACTCAAATGGTGGCCTTATGTTTTTTCCAGATCCCTTGAAGCGGTAGCCTCTATATCTACTTTCTCCTCTATTTGTCATATATCAAATTTACTTCAACTCCAATTTCACATTAATATAATTCAAACTTTTAACTATTCAGCATCACATAATCCAATGACATTTCAAGTGCATAATTTCAAAATTGCAGATTTAAATTCAATCACAATTCAAGTTCAAAATGCATCAACATAACACAGAACAATCGAAAGCAGCATCATCCGCAAGGAACATCACACTTAGTTGGCCAAACCGCCACCCCTCCCTACCTTTTCCCCTGCCGCCCCAGGATGCAGCGGGGCAAAGCCTGACCTATCAACATCCACAATCCCAAATACATGTAATTTGAAAATATACTTTATAATGATTATAATACTATAGATTCTACATAGTGGAGGCTGATATTTTTTAAAATTATTTGATCAAACTTTACCAAGTTGACAATGTGAAGTAAAATTGTGAAGCGGAGTGGGAAAAACTTATGTTGAATGTCCCCACATGTCATCCAAGCCATCCAAGAAAAAACGTTGCGGAAATCCCGAAACAGAGTGAAGCCAGAGTACAGCCGCCAAAGAAAAGCGCGTTCCTCTCCTCCGCCGACCAAAACCCTAAACCCTAGCCCGACGAAACCCTCCCTCCCTCCCCCCTCCCTCCTCCGGCGGCGGCGGCGTCAGCCACCGGTAGCACGTACCAGACGAAGATGCCGTTGGGGCAGCGCGCCGGGGACAAGAGCGACTCCCGCTACTGCGGGGTGGAGGTGCTCGACTTCCCCGCCGGCGACGGCCTCCCGGCCGTCCTCTCCCACTCCCTCTCCTCCGCCTTCGACTTCCTCCTCGCCCCGCTCGTCAGTACTCTCTACCTCTACTACCACTCCCTCGTATCCTCTCTCTGAAACGGAGGCTTACTCGCACTGCTCTGTTCAGGTTGATCCCGAGTACCGGCCCACGCCAGGCGCTGTCCTGCCGGTGGCGGCGTCGGACCTCATCCTCAGCCCGTCACAGTGGAGCAGCCACATCGTCGGGAAGATCAGCGAGTGGATTGATTTGGATTCGGAGGACGAGCAGCTCCGGTTGGACTCGGAGCTCACGCTCAAGCAGGAAATCGCGTGGGCGTCCCATCTATCCTTGCAGGTCCATTCACCTGGCACCATATTGCTCGTTGTTTATCAGACAGGCTATATTTGATCAATTGGTTTTACACATAATTAAGCAGTAGATGCAGCACATAACCTGAGCACTGCAAATGGGTAACTGCAATAACATTATTTATCCTACAAAGAGGTGAATTGTGGCGCATTTCTTTGCAGGCATGCGTTCTTCCCCCTCCCAGGAGATCAACCTGTGCCAATTATGCTAGAGTTGTGAATAATATTCTGCAAGGCCTGACCAATATGCAGGTACCATCCTGTATCCCCAATTTCAGCTTCGTGTTGCTGTATGTATGCATGCCTTAATATTTGTTAACATCTAACCTTTATTTGCTATGTTTCTTTCTTAAGTTGTGGCTTAGGATACCTCTGGAGAAGAAGGAATCTATTGATGAAGACCATGTTATAGTAAATAATAACCACCCCATGGTATGCTTGTCATTCACCCAGGATTGTCTGGAATTTTTGTGTTCTAAGGGTCCTAGGTGCTGGACCGTAGCGCCTATTCGAGGCTAGCCAGCTGGCTAGGTGTACTAGGCATCCATCTTCCAGAGAAGCATGCCATAATCCATTAAGGGTTGATACTATATATACACATGCACACCACATAACTCTCTTTGTTATGTCTTTTCTGAAATTGCAGACCGACATAGTAGACTCGTGGGAATGGTGGAATTCATTCAGACTATTATGTGAGCATAGCAGTCAACTGTATGTAGCACTTGATATCATGTAAGTGATCTTGCATTGTTACACCAAAGCTTTTCTTCCAAGTGAAGATCACTGTGTCTCAGTTTTTGTATTCCTTACAAATGTTGGCTATTCACTTATCAGGAGCTCACTGCCATCAATGAACTCCCTAGGGAGGTGGTTTGGGGAGCCTGTGAGAGCTGCAATTCTTCAAACAGATGTAATCATACAACTTATTAATTGATATGTCCTGATCTCTTCAGGCACTACTATATGGCCTGCATGTTTGCATCACTAATTGATATTTCATTTGCAGGCTTTTCTAACAAATGCAAGAGGCTACCCGTGCTTGTCAAAGCGCCATCAGACTCTGCTTACTGGATTTTTTAACCATTCAGTTCAGGTGGGTTCTTTATTATGCTTCCTGATATCAAACATTTTTTTCCGATAACAGCATAGCTTTCTGAATTTATGGCAAAGCACACAGACTTCCCTCCTTTTGCAATATGGTTTTAAGCTTCCGATGCAATTGATGTGCACGGTGTAGCTAGTGTTCTGCCTCAAGCCCTGAATTTTTATTTTCTATTTAGGTAATTATTTCTGGGAGATCAAATCATAATGATTCCCAAGTATCTGAAGGAGTGCTCGGCAGTGATGAAAACCACACTGAAGGTAAGCAAGCTTATAGATCTCTCCCAAATCAATTTCAGAATTGGTGTTCCCTCTTACTCCCTTAACGGATAAAAATGGCATCTCATTCATAATAGTGATAAGCTTGACTTAAACTTCAGTTATTACGTATCGTGATCATAGCTAATAGGGCTATGATGAGGTTCATCCAAATTGTGAGCAGCTGTTGGCTAACCATGCTAGCGGTGCGTCCTTGAAGGGAGCGATACTAGACCGGAATAGAAATACCAATATAAAAATTATTAAAGGAATGGGATAACAAATGAATGTGTTTATTCGCTCAACTGACGCTCAAGTCAGATGGTTAGCGAACATATTCATTCCCATTTCATTTCAGTGCACTGATCGAGCACTCTTGCGCCGACGAATCCGGTCTTAGATAGAATGAATATAGTTCAGATAGTCTTTAACTACACATGACTCTCAAAAGTTAACTTTGCGAATAAACCTGAGAGATCAAATCCATTTTCTGCCTTTCAATATGAGAAGTTTAGCACTTCTTGATATTCCTGCCCTATCTGCTTGGTTTTGTGACTTTCGCTGAAAATACCCCTCAGTTCCTTTTTTTTATATGACTTGTTCACATATGCACACCTAAATTGTTGCTTCAGATACCCACACGCGACATGCATTGAGCCCGTACCTCGACTACATCGCCTACCTCTATCAGAGGATAGACCCACTACCTGAACAGGAACGATTCGAGGTATCCACTCTAGCGGACTATTTCTCTTCCATGCCCCATGGTTTTTCTTATTTACTAACATCTTCCTTGATCTTATGTTGTTTGCCTTGTTCCAGATCAATTATAGGGATTTCTTGCAATCTCCTCTCCAGGTATTAACTGTTTTGCTTACTCTTGAGCTTCCCTGATCACATGTATTCTTCCTAGCAAAGTTATGGGACATATGATATGGCTCTCTTTTTGTCCATTATAATGTAGCATTCACTTTCTCATAACTTTCCTCTTTTTTTTTTTTCGCAGCCTCTCATGGATAACTTGGAAGCTCAAACTTATGAGACTTTCGAGAAAGACACTGTGAAATATACACAGGTTTCTGTACAATAATTAATATTTGGACTCTTTCTATCTTTTAATGCTATATATTTTGAAGAAGCAAACATTGTTTTCACTCATGTGAATAGTTTTTGTTAACATATTGTGAGAACAAAGTTGGATTTTGAAGTGAACATTCTGATTATATGTTCTGTTTCATTTTTTCTGAACAATTGACCGCATCATGGTTCTCAGTATTCTAGCCAAGTAATCTGTTTGCTAATTACTATAACCGGCACAAGACCAACCCTTTCGAGGTTTATGTATGCATGCTTCAGCTAGCACATTGTTCAATATTAGAACTTCATAGCTAACGAACCTGGTTTTTTAAGAAATAAAAGATAAAAGATAAAAAACTATCTCTTTTTAATAACTACCAGGAGTTTGGAATTCCATTTTTTTGCTGGTTCAGTCCAATATGTTACTCTCGGTACTAGTATCCTATTCGTAATTCCTTGTTTTACATCAATTGAACAGTATCAAAGAGCAATTGCTAAGGCTTTGGTTGATAAGGTTCCAGACAATGAAGTCCCCACAACTAGAACGGTAAGATTGACCCTTGAAACTTCTCTCTTTTTTCTATATAAAATGGCTGCACTCTGTGCTCCCAGGAAGATGCATGATTTTAAACAGTGATTCTTATACCCAAATTATTATTTTTGAGTTGGCATACTCATATCCTGTTTCTGCATTGCATCTTCTACAATCCTTGCAGTCAATCCAATGTTATGCCAGAACCTGTATTGCATTTATAATATTTCTAGATTAGGAACTGTTGAAAATCATTTTAACAGTTCCTTTGCACCTTCTCGTTATCTACAACATAAAACTGAAGTACTGCGTCTATTTCATGCACCTCTCACCTTAAATGTACACTTCTAATATTTAATTTAATGTTACTTTTGGAACTTGTCAATCTAATTTCATTCGCCATTCTACAAAGGTGTTGATGGTTGTTGGAGCTGGCCGAGGGCCTTTAGTAAGAGCATCATTGCAGGTGAGTTTCTTTTCTCCTAGCTCTTATTAACTTACTCCCTCCGATCCAAATTAATAGACTCAGATTTTTCTAGATTTGGATGTATCTAGCGCTAAAACATGTCTAGATACATCTGAATCTAGACAAATCTGAGGCCATTAATTTGAATCAGAGGAAGTACCACAAACCTTGCTAATATTTCTGGTGTTTAAATAACGTATCTGTAATTTATCTTGAATTTGTCCTGTAATCTGAATATGCTTTCATATTAAATGCAGGCTGCAGAAGAAACTGGTCGCAAGTTAAAAGTATACGCCGTGGAGAAAAACCCTAATGCTGTTATTACCCTTCATGTAAGTTGTTCAATGGATATTTTCGATTCTTGGTCTTTGTTCCATTAGACAGGGTGGAAGGTAGTTTAGTGATCATTGATGCATTCATTTTAAATTACTTTTCTGTTGGTAGTCTGTTCCTGTATTCCTGCTTAAATAGAGATGAATCTGATGATCTGATTGGTTGTTGGGAACTGATGCAGAGTTTGATCAAATTGGAAGGGTGGGAAAGCATGGTTACTATAATTTCTAGTGACATGCGGTGCTGGGATGCTCCTGAAAAAGCCGATATTTTGGTATGCTGATACTTTGCTGAAAAATGCCATTTGAAATCTTTAGCAACCCATAGCGAAATGTCTTACATGCCGTTATGAAACAGGTCAGTGAGTTGCTTGGGTCCTTTGGTGATAACGAATTATCTCCTGAGTGTCTAGATGGTGCCCAGAGATTCTTGAAGCCAGATGGAATCTCTATTCCTTCCTCGTACTGGCTTTTCCCCTTTCTGTATTCTTATGATCCAACTCCCTGCATTTTTCAATCCTAAGTATCGTCGTGTTTTCATGTGTACCTGTGCAGATACACGAGTTTTATCCAACCAGTAACAGCATCAAAACTACACAATGATGTAAGTGTTTATGCCATTTTAGTAATATTTTTAAGTTCCAATAGAACTTAAGAGACCTGGTTTCTGCAGATCAAAGCGCACAAAGATATCGCCCATTTTGAAACTGCATATGTTGTCAAGCTACACCGAGTAGCGAGACTTGCGCCTCCACAAGAGGTGAGACACCACACTTTCTGCGCAATGCCCTTCATTGATTGTGTGGTCGTATCACATTATGTGACAGTGATATCCCCAAGAGCTATTTTCACAACGACATTTAATGCTCACTTTACATGTGTAGGTTTTTTCTTTCTCACATCCAAACTTCTCACCAAAGGCTACCAACGAAAGGTATACCAAGTTGCAGTTTGAACTACCACAAGATACTGGATCATGCCTTATACATGGTATGCAGCTGTACTTGATATAGTGTTTTCTATTCATGAAAGCTATTTGTATCACTCTTAAGTCTACATGTCATCATTTTTGGCAGGTTTTGCTGGATATTTTGATGCCGTACTATATAAAGATGTCCATCTGGGAATTGAGCCAAACACATGTACACCAAACATGTTCAGCTGGTAAGTAGCAACTTGCAACCCAGTTTTAGAAGCTGGCAAACAATCCTGCCATCAATCGTAAGTTTGACATCTTATGAACATTCCAGGTTCCCGATCTTCTTCCCACTGAGGAAGCCCATCTATGTACCGTCGGAGTCGCCCATAGATGTGCACTTTTGGCGATGCTGTGCTGCCACTAAGGTAGTGTGGTTTCCACTGTCCATATATACAGACCCTGTAATTAGAGTCTCATCTTCTCTGCTGTTGCAGGTGTGGTATGAGTGGGCTCTGATGGCGCCGTCTCCATCCCCAATCCATAACAGCAACGGCCGGTCGTATTGGGTTGGTCTATGAGTTAAGAAATCAGGCTATTATGTTTTTTGTTTCGGTTTTTGAGAGAGGAAAAGGGTCAATTATATGCTTGGTTTCTCAGCATCCAAGGTCCAACTACCTGGGATCAAGAAACACAATGTTGAACTTGGATGGGGATCACATGCTGTAACTCGTAAGCGATTTGTTTTGTAACATCATTTGCTTACTTGTGTTAGGAGTTGTGGTTCATCGTCAATTTTGACATTGCCTCTTATGCCTCGAGGAGAATGAATACGAGGGGATGCTCTGAACAAATTCAGAGACTCAAATCTACTAGTACCGTGTGCAATTTGGTAGTCCTACTTACAACTTGTCAAGAATGAATTTTCCAGCAGAGTTGCTTCCTAATGAATCACAAGCATGTAATATCTAGATTGTAGCCAAATTTCCTCCACAAAGTAGAGCAAAAGGCATTTCTAATTGTAGGAGAGGGTCATGTGAGAAAGTTCTACAGTACTTCGGTTTCTCCCTCACATGACACTTGTAGATGTCGATGATGAGGATAGAGCGTGGATTGAGGCTGTATATGTGGATGATGAGGATAGAACGTGGATTGCCCAAGGGTACGATGCTTACGGCCTCGTTCGGTTTGCAGGGACAGAAAACCTAGGTAAGAAAAACTGCAAAGGAATAGGGAAGTGCATCATATGCGGACGGCAGGAATAGAAAACAAGAGAACATGAGTAAAGAAAAGACCCGCTTATCTAGCTGAAGGACAGAGTTTTGCCTGGGACCCAAGCGAAACATGAGGTTCAGCTGGATATTTCATTTCCCGTGAAAAGTACAGGATAGCAAAACTTCGCTAAGGAAACCGATGAGCCGGTTCCTTTAAAACGAACGCCATCAAGGAAAATGTTTTCTGAGGAATAAAAACCTATGAAATTCCTGCACTTCACTTGTGAACCGAACGTGCCCTAAGAGTACGACCTGCCCTCCACGCCAGATACATATAAATTATGTCTGGTCTTGTGGGTGTCGAGAGGGGTCTGTGACCCAATCAGCGAAGTTTTTAATAAAAGTAGTGTTTTAAACAAATTATAGTTAAGTAGTATCTTTAATAGATTAGGTCCTTTGGATCTTATTTTGCTTGAACGATTTTGGAATTTTTTGCATTGTTGTCACGAGGAGCATGATCCTTGCCATATTTGTCTCGGACGTGTCTTCGATGATGGTGGTTTGTACACTCAGCCACTAGCGACATCGACAAGGCTATTCAGTTGCTTCTCCCTACAATATTGGGGTTACTCTTCACAATGTCGGTTAACTAGCGTGCCGAATGCATAACCTTAGCATTGTGTCTCAAAACCAGAACTATCGGCCTTAGCATTGTGGCTCAAAAACAGAACTATCGGAGAACCCTCTTCTCATAGGTATATTGGTTGGTCTCTATGTCATATTTCTACAGCTTTCTTCAAAAAAAATATAATATTGTATCTTTCAAAAATACAATATCTAGGCCTCAATGATTTTTATAGTCTCTTTTGTAATTGCGGGAGACAACTCTTGAACTTATATAATATGAATAAATGGTATTTTTTGACAAGGAAATAAATGATATCGAGTGTTAGAAAAAAAGATGCACTTTGATCATTTTTTGTGTGGAAGAAATATTATGTCCTGCTAGACCTAATTTCTCCCTATGTTTTGGAACATCTTCACTCTTCCTCTGACACCGGGGCCCACACGTGTAGACAGTCAGTGTAGAAACCGAGTAAGAATCCAGAACCTTCCCGAGGCATGCGGAAGGAGCTGGTGGGCACACTCCGCGGGGAGAATAAAAGAGTCAAAATTGGTGCGCCCCCGCACGCGATTCGCTACGGGCACAAAATCCGGCAAATCCTCTCCTCCGGGGTAGAAGCCTCGAGATCCTCCGGGAAGGGAGAGCCTCCTCGCCGATCTACCCACTCGTCCCCTCCCGCTCTATTGGGCCTCGCGCCTTCGAGAGATCTGCCGATGGAGGAGGCGGCGGCGGCGACGGAGACCGCGCCCGTGACGGCGGAGAAATCGTCCTACAGGTACTGGGTCCGTGAGGCCACCGGCGACGCGGCGCCGCTCCCTGTTCCCCGAAAGCTCGACGCCGCCGCCGCCGCTGCCGCAAATGGCGCCGGCAACGGTAACGGGCAGACGGCCCTCGGTTCTGTCTGGAATCAGGTGAGGCCATTCTCTCTACGGTTACACCCAGACTCTTTGTCCCTGTCTCGGATTTGGTAGGATATGCGCCTGAGGGGGGTGGCAGCTGCGTTACAGGCCGAAGTACCATGCCATTACAGTGTTTTTGTCACTAGGAAGTCGTGATGTTCTTCTTGTTCATAGGGTTTGCTTATGATCTGACCTCTAGTAGTAGTATGTACTTGATAGATTGAGCAATGCCGATCCACGAACTGGATGGCTATATGTATTAACTCCGTCGGCTTAGTATTGTCAAATCTGTATTTTTATTGCCTTGCTAGCGCGGTGTTGTCTCCGCTTGTTGGCAGGCGTGTATGTGCAGGGGATATGTTGGCTGCTGTACATTGCAACAGATACGTATTGGTGCGCCACTGCATGAACAAGAACTGACTTTTGCAGCTCAAATTTTGGGCCTACCCTACTCTAGGCTAGCTGCCACTTGACCTGAAACTCATAGTGAAAATGTTATTGGTCCATTATTAGAGGAACAGATATGTAAGGGGGGAATAAAATTACTGCTAGTTTGAACTACTAGACGATACTACTACCAGTAGTTCTCTTGTACAATTAGAGGAACTGTAACCTGCGATGATTACTCTTAGATAAGATAGTAGAGAGTACTAGTAACACTGCTAAGGTAGGAAACAGCTGCCAATTTTTTCAATACAAATCATCATCTTTTGGGATGGCTACATTGCTAAGTGCCAATCTATAATTCTCTGATGAGTTGTCATTTTTCAGGCCGGAACATGGGAGGAAAAGAACCTCAATTCATGGGCTAGTAGTAGGATAAAGGTGCGTATTGGTTTGCCAACTGTTGGCAAAATGCTTGTATATGTATAAAATAGTACATCGGTGTTTCCATTCTCCTAAAAATATTCTGACAGCTATTGGCTCATATGTACTGTAGGAATTGGTGGGTTCTTTAGGTTCATTGGATTTCTCCACAGGGAAGGCATCCATTGACGAAGTGTCCAAATGCTCAGGCGATGTAAGTACAATGTTTGACAAAACTGTTCAATTCCATGAATTCTTAAATACTTTGTCATAACTTAATAAACTTTTTTCTCCTAAGTATCATGTGAATGTGTTAGTTTAATAACTTGGCACGTCCTTGGTGTTTTAACAGGCATATCTAGTAACGGTCCGTAATAAGAAGAGAGTAGGGTATAATTATGAGTTGAGCTTGAGATTCAAAGGTAAATGGACTATCATGTCAACCTTGGCATTCTCCACTTAGTTCAATCCATTTTAGTCGTTGCATTACTGTGACGTTGCTGACTCAAGTCATGGTAATGCTGATTAGGTGAATGGAAAATCAAGGAAGAGCAGAAGAAGGTCACAGGCCATATAGACATCCCTGAGTTTTCACTCGGTGAGCTTGATGACCTAGAGGTATAGCCACTGATCCATATAGTACTTGCCCCCATTGTAATTTATTAGGTAATGTTGTCACGGATCTCCAAGGATGTGACTGGAATTCCTTGTGATTCCAGGCAGAAGTAAGGTTTACCGACAGCCTCGAATGGGACGACAAGTCACGGATCTCCAAGGATGTGAAGTCTTTCCTTTCGCCCATCAGGGAGAAGCTGCGCACATTCGAACAAGAGCTGAAAGATAGGTAGAACTGGCTATGCTAGCAAAGTTACAGGCCCTGTTTCCCCAGTGTTTGCTGTCATTCTTGTAGCTGAGACGATCTGTGTTGGATTAATCAGTTGTCTAAGACTCGAGGTCATAGTCTTGTTTCTCCAGTCCAGTGTAACTGTTATACAGTCACCAGTGTGTTTCCTGGTGGACTGAGACTTTAATTATGTGAACCAGTGCTACGAACTTAAACACAACCAGATGATGATGATTACGGATTATTAATAGAATATCCTTTTTTTCCGGCCTCTCTGCAGATGGTACTATGGTAGTGCTAACTTGTGGAGAAACCACCATGTTCGTTTGTGGAATCTGGAATATAAAGTCTTCTTGCACTCGTTCCATGTTCAATATTTTCTCCTCCCATTTGCCAGAGAATGGGAAAATGCAGTATTGCTAGATCTCCTTTCAGCCACTGTACAGAACCCCTTTGCATCAAATGAACCTATCACTATTACATATTCCAGTTCTACCTACAGCTTTGCATAATAACAATACCTGGCTTGGCTCTTGGAGGTCTACAGATTCCAGGATGAATTCTTGACCTGGAATTCCAAGGTAAACAATTTCAGGAGAGGTCGACACCTGCATATGTTGTTGGAGGTACTCGCCAATTTGGACAGCCAAGCTTTTTGCTCCCTTTTCTACCCGATGGAAGGTAAAAGTTCGGTTACTTGACTTATCCTCCATGCTAATTAGTCTCGATCCTATCCTCAAGGAAAGTAATACGGAATACAAGCTAAATACTACTGCTAACAAAGCTGGGTCCATTGGATGATTATTACCGCGTGTCCTGGTCACTAATCTCATACTCCCTCCGTTCCACAATATAAGCCTTTTTTAAGGCTTATATTGTGGAACAGAGGAAGTATCTCTTTGTTATTTGTCGCTATTCGCACAATGACGAACAGGTTGCAGTTCTACAACTTTGCATGAGAAAAAAAAACCTTTGTTAAAGAAGAAAATATAAGGAAAACACTCCGTCTCAAATTAGATGTCGGAGGTTTGTCAAGATTCGCGTGTACGAATCTAGACAAATCTCGACAAATCTCTGACGTGTCTAATCCGAGACAAGGGGAGTGCTGCTATAGATTGCTTTTTGTACCCTGCGGCGGTTCTGTCTTTTAGTGCCATATAAGTGGTGTCTCACATCATCAATGGATTACAGATTGCCCAGTTCCGATGCTCTAACAAGTTCTGTTTGCTTAATTACGTGTTGCACACGGCCTAGACCAGTTCAGTAATCCCTGCTGGCTTATGGCTTAACCAGATGTTGATAAAAAAAATCCTGGTCCCATGTTTTTTCCTGCATGATTAAAATGTGGCGAGAAGAAGTATACCAGCAGAACCTTGGCCAAAATCAGAAGCAAGAAAGAGCATGCCAGCAAAGGTAAGAGAAAGCAGCTGCATATTGTTAACTAGTTCTCTGAGAGTCGTGACAGAGCAGCCAAGACAATCAGCCATCCAAGTAAGATGGTGCACGGAAGAGGCAGGATCCCAGGAGACATTAATATTGAGAGAGGGAGAGGGAGAGGGAGAACTTCTAAACAGGAGGGTGCGCGGGAAGGTGTTGGCGGCTTGCTGGCTCTGAATCTTCCCTCTTCCAGTTGCCTGTTGGATCATCAGGTGTTCTTCTTCTGACCAACTAATTCTACTTTGTGTTCTTGCTGATTTTGCAATGTTAATTGCTCAATTCTTTTTTCCCAACAAAAACAGTCTTGCCTTCAGGTTTGCTCTTTTCATTTCTGCTTTCTATTCATGGTTATGGTAAGGAATTATCATGCAGTTGTGATAGCTTTGAGAACTGTTCTGTCGGAAAAGGAGATTTGTCAAGGTTGGAATTGGATTTATGCCCTCCCTCCCTCTCTCTCTCTCTGGGGTAGAGCTTCCCATAGTTATTAGTTCAGGGGTGCCCTCTCTTGGGTAGAGCTTCCCATAGTTTTTTGTCTGGTTTATGAAAGGAAGTTTCAGACATGACCATATCAATCACTTAGGAAGCAAACTATCATTACATCTGCAGAAACGAGTCGCTGTTTGTTGAAGGGTCAAAATCATCTAGATTCTAGGCATATTCTTTTGTCCCTTGTGTGCACTATTTTTCAGTAGTATCATATTTTGTTGCATTAATCTGGATCATTCTCTCTTCTTTGATAGACTGCTCGAAGTAAAATAGTTTTGAACAAGTTTTTAAAAATACTAGAATATATCATTTGGCAGGACTTAAAACTGTACTGTACTCGACTGGATATGCACATAGAGTGATTGTCAATTCACTGCTCGTTACAGTATGGCCCACACCTGCAACGCTCCCCAGCCTACACTTTATCAGATGTTCAATGCCAAATGTGACATGTGCTGTTCCTCCTCAAATGGTTCGGCGCCATCATGTACTACTCAACCCTCGAGCATTAAGACAGAATTGATCCGTTCATCAATCGTGTCAAAAATGCTTCCTTTTGAGCTTCAGAAGTACTACAGTGCCACTGACTCTGATCTCGGAAGATCGATTTCACGCGTCTCGCAAGCCGACTTAGCAGACCCAATCTTATCAAGTTCCTCCACATTCTGCGCAAGCATGTACTCGTCGTCGTTGTCAAATATAGAACCATGGCGGCAAACCGGCGGTTTGCCTTTCCTGCCTCATCCTCCTAAATGTGAGCAGCAACACTTTTCAGCTGGGCAGTCATCCATCTCTTCTTTGCTGCTTGCTGCTGATCATGGCAATGGTGGTCATGGTGATTCCGAGTATTCATATGATCTCAAGGACTTCCTTAATCTTTCCGGGGACACTTCGGGCGGTAGCTGCCATGGAGGAGGCACTGCCAGCATGGCTTTCAGCGAGCAAATGGAGTTTCAACTCTTGTCTGAACAGCTTGGAATCACCATCATTGACTATGAGGAGAGCCCTCGGTTAGATGTGAGTACCTTAGTTCCACGATTGGTCACTTATTTTGCGGGTATTTTTTTGAATATCTTTATAAGCTCACTTGGGCATGTTGCCCAAGTGAACTTAGACTCTGATTTTAATTAACTTGTCCATTTCATTCAATTTGGTCTTGCTTAGGACATATATAACAGGCCATCGGAACATTCGCCTATTCTGGTATCGTGTTCCTCAGACAAGGAGGATCTGCACAATGACGGTTCTTCGGTTAAAGTTCAGTTGAGTCCATCACCATCTTCATCTGAAACTGCAGCATGCAACAAAACGAGAATGAGGTGGACACTTGAGCTCCATGAGCGTTTTGTGGAGGCTCTAGAAAAGCTTGGAGGGCCGGAAAGTAGGGTTCCCCTCTTGTTCAGATTCAGAGGAATTTGAAAATAAAATTATTCTTTAAATGTTTTGCCTGTATATCTTGTAGAGGCAACTCCCAAGAGTGTTCTGAAGCTTATGAAGATTGAAGGCTTGACCATCTATCATGTAAAAAGCCATCTGCAGGTAATTGGATCAAATATGTTTCAGTACATAGTAAATTTTCTCTCATTTTCCTATCATTTTGTTGTGATATTTACTCATCACATATCATTGCAATGCAGAAATATCGTCTCGCAAAGTATCTTCCAGAGGCAAAAGAAGGTAACAATTTAGATGAAGGGACAACCTATACATCTTAAGTAGTTAGAGATTACTATCTAATTATTTGAGTTGGTGGCAGTTGCTTTGTTTTTTCATTTCTTTTCTGAAAAAGGGCAACAACTCCGGCCTCTGCATCAATATATGCACACAGCCACAGCAGTTTCTTTCTGTTATGATCTTGTCAGTCTTACTATGTTATTGCCTCTTATGCATGCTCAATCTAGAGAAGAAACCTTCAAAAGACAAGAAGGCACAATCAGCAGAGAATGAAACTGATCTACGCAAAAATAAGTGAGTACCACCCTCTCCAGGACTTCGTATCTCTGTTTGAGTTGGCATGAGTGTATCCGGAAACTGCAGTCATTGAAATTCACATTGATTTACATTTCTTAGTAGTTCCCAAATAGTGGAAGCTCTTCGGATGCAAATGGAGGTTCAGAAACAGCTTCATGAGCAGCTAGAGGTACGCATCAAGCACTTTTATGTTTAGACGACATTGTGTGGTCAGATGTAGAGGCATCCTACAACTTATCATTGCAAAATTCTTGCAACAGCCTTGCTTAATCTACTCTGTAATTGTATGATTAAGAAAACAGAGTGTGGCCCTGTGTTGTATTATTCACCACACAGCATACTATGTTCATAAAAGGGTGCAGTTTACCATTAGCGTTAACATTGTTCTTCGGCCATCAGGTACAAAGAAAATTGCAGATGCGCATCGAGGAACATGCAAGATATTTACAGAAAATACTAGAACAACAAAAGGTCGGGAAGTCCATGTCCTCGACAAGAAGTTCAACTGCCGGAGAATCACTGGGATCAAAACCGAATGAGAGAGCAGAGATTAAAACAGACACCTCTTCAGCTCCAACACCAAAGCGTAAAATTTCAGACATTGACATGAGACACAACTTGCACAAGGATAAAAAAAAGGGTTGACCTTGAAAGTACGCCATGATGAACATTGTGGTGCATGCTTTAACTACATCTCTTACATTGTATAAATTCCGTACCTGCATACACATCTTGTTTTCTTGTGACCTGCCTTAATTACTCTCATAGCAATGCCAATTAGTGCCAAAATATGATCTAGTTAGCAATTATAAATGATTAACATTAGGACAAACTGAAAGCAAAAAGGAGACACGATCTGTTTGTTTTACGAATGCTAGTAACAAATAACGTTAGCCGCACACAAAAAGAAGTAAGTGTAAAAACCTTGAAAATGAAAATGATGAAACCATAAACCCTGATTAAAATCAGGATATAACGAGCATAATATTTTCTTGGAGAAATGACATGAGCACTTTCAGTTCAAAAAACATACCATAATCTTGAGATCCAGATGATAAGCTGTTTTGGAAGTTCCATGAATGTACATCATACTAAACTGTGAGTCATTGATTTCTAGATGATAATGCAATCAATAAGAGATCAGGCACATTACCTTTTCTGTTTTTTATGTATCTCGCAGATGTAACAAGTTTGTACATCATACTAAATTGACAATCTGATAACAATACAATCCAATTGCAGCAATGGTATCGCCAGAAAAGCCGACAGAAGTACATAACTGAACAAAACTCGATGATACACATATATAGAGAGAAATCATTTTTTGGTAAAAGGAATATATTAATATCATGAAGATATAAGTTACACCCATCTTCTACACCAACACGATGTCCAAAGACATCAAGGAAACACACAACCAAGAAAAAAAGTAAAAGGGGAGAAATAGAGAAACAGAAAACAAATACCCTATCGCGGTGATGAACACTCGCAATATCAGCACTCTAACCACCTTCAAAGACAACACCCAGACTACAAAATAGATTCTCCAAAAGAAAACGCTTCCAATAAGGAAGCAATGCACAAGCGTTGTCGTCACTCGATCGAAGATCTTGGGTTTTTACCCTAGAGAAAGTCCGAGTTCACCTAAAAAACAATACCGTAAACAAGGTCATTGCCAGGTACAACCAATACAGGCTATACCTTAGGTTTTTACCTTGGGAATCATGACCCGTTACTCGAGGAGCACCACCAAAAAGGAAATCTTCCAGTGCTGCCACCCCGCTTGCCAAGTCCATTGTTGCAAGCCACCAAACACCTGTCACACAGTCTTCATCCCATCCAATACACCCTTCCGCCAAAGATTCAAGACCTCTAATCGTAGCCACCATGACTTTCTCCACCTTTGCCAGTACCATGAGAATTTGGACTTAGACATGTCCCATGACTCCAATAAGAAAGCGAAGCTTCGTGCCATACCCTCTTGAAGTCGTGTTGGCTGATAACATGGGCACACGACCGAAGCCCTCTAATGTTGATATCTAGTGGCCACATACACCAATCCACATAGATCTATGATGAGGAAGACCGGAACTCATTAGTGGCTAGATCGAGGAGGTTGACATCCGATAGAGACACGACTTGGCGGAAGAAAATCGCTAGGGGTAAACCACCATTATTAAAAGGTAGAAGACAGCAACCTCCACTCCACTCTCCTTCGATCCATACCTCCAGACAATGGCCAAGGACTGTGGAACCCCAATCCAGGTGATCGATACTGACGAGGGTTCGACTCGTCAATGCCTATTGTTATGGACTTGGGTTTTGGAGAAGGAGGGGACGCTGTAGATCGTGGAATGGCTAACAGATTTGCAACAAGGGGACATGAGATTTACTTAGCTTCAGCCCTCGAAGGGAAAAGCCTACTCCTGGCTGTCTGTTCTTGATTGATGGCGATGCCGAAGGTTACAGGGGTGCGCAGATGAGATATGGCAGATTGTGTGCTAGGTTATGAGGTGTGGTCCTCCTCGCCATGCCCTCCTGGATTTTATATGGGGAGGCCAGGTCTCGGGATAGGTCGAGTCAGTTACAAATTAGGGTTTATCCCTTTAAATTTCTATCTAAAAGCTGATCGTGTTCTCCAAGGGATCGCATATTTCATGGGCCTAGGTCACTCGGATCCTTCCTGGGCTTCGCCATCCAGAGCTGGTGATTATATGGGCTCCTGACAGGTTGGACCGGGTAGGCTAACATCAGGCACCCATAGGGCATACCCATGTCATTAGCCCTCTAGTGTTCAGTTGAATCGTAGATTCGATTGGAGACTCTTAAGTCTTTCGACATCTTTCATCTGAACAAGTTTCGGGTCAATGTGTTGGTTCATAGGGATGTTGATACGCATGCCTGACTCTCCCGACGGATCAGGGTCAGTTAACTGCCTTTGGGCAAAACAACGCTATCTACTTCAGACTCGAATCTAGAAAATTGCTGGCGTAATTCGACCGAGGTGAAAGGATCGTATGGGCACCTAGAGGGGTGTGTGTGTGTGAATAGGTGCTACTTCAAATTTTCTTCCTTTTCAAGTTAGGGTTTTACACAAAAGGTAAATTCTATAGATTATACAACTACAGTGAATTTACCTATATGTCAACCTAGCACAAACACTAAGCAGGAACAAGATAAGTAAAGTGCATTAAAGGATAGAAGTAACCAAAATGGAGCACGCGGAGACACAAGGATTTGTTTCCCGCAGTTCTTTCCTTTTGAGGGGATGTACGTCTGTGTTTGAAGAGGGGGTGGATTCAAACTACCAATGCCACAAGAGGCCTGCCTTGTTCTCCGGTGAACCTTACCCCAAAGGGTTCGATTCACTTCTTCCACTATATCGGCAACCTTCGAGGTGGAAGCCGACACCTTTACAACAAGTTCGAGGCACACATCCACAACTGAATTGGAGGCTCCTGAATGCAAGCAAGCTGTCACAATAAAAAAAAAGCTTGTAAGAACCAAATCAAGAACTAGGGTTTCCAATGAAACACTAGAGCAAGGGTCCCTCAAGTGAATGCGGGGGAAATGAAGATCTCTCCTGGTGAAGCTTTAGATCAAGGCCTCCTCCTTCGATTCTCCAAAGGTCAAGAGGTTTGGATGGTTGGAGGAGGAGATCTATTTGATGTGGTGGCTCAGCTTTAGGGTTCTTGAGGTTGGGGAACGAGCAACTTCCAAAGGTAGAAGAAGGGGCTTTTATATAGCCCCCCTAGAAATGTATCCGTTGGAATTCACTTGACCCATACAGTCCCACAGAACTGGCCCGGACAGTCCGGCCCGAGCGGATACTCCGGCCGCATCCCACCGGACACTCCGGCCCGACAAAGGGCCAGTGTCCGGGTAGAGTCCGGGTAGTGTCCGATATGGGACATAGATTGTCCGTACACAACGCCTAAAACTTGGTGAACTCCTAGGGCCTGACACTCTAGTAGATACCAGCCGGACATTCCTGCTAGGCCGGATACACCGGCTCACATCTGCCGGATAGTCCGGCAAAACTTGAATAGCTGCAACAATATAATCCTAGGAACTTCTTTTCTCTTAGAGAAAAATAACAAATATACAGCTGATAGTGTAGATATATCCTGAAACATTTTAGCAGCTGATTAAACCTATCCAAGTGGTGTCAACAAACATCAAAACAATATGAAGGGCATAAATGCCCTTTAAATCTCCCCCTTTTTGTTGTTTGATGACAACCCAAGGATTTGCATATAGGATAAGCAATAATCATCACAACAAGAGGTTTACAAAAATATAGGAAGGCTCCCCCTAGATGTGTGACCATTTAAATTTTCCATTTGAATACAAGATCACACACCCTAGGATCACATCCGCACTAGATTTTGTAAACAACAAGATACGACATGACATCATAGTAAAGACTAGATAGTTAGGCTCGACATAACATAGCCTTCAACGAAACTTGGTACGCATGTCTTACCACTCAACACAACAAGTTCACAACTGAATGAAAATAAAGACACAAAGCTTCAAAGAGGCAAATAGAAATAACGTGAAGCTTGTGTACCCATGAAAATCCCCGGTAGCAACCTAATATGAGGCTACTTATCCCCCTTTGGCATCGAGACGCCAAAAAGGGAAAACAACACTACGAAAGCGTCGCAAACCAACTCTAGCCACTGTAATCGTCATCCTCCTCATCATCATCGTCGTCATCGTCATCGCCATCCTCATCCACAAACATGGACCAATCCACACGCCCCTGACTCCAGTGACCATGGGAGAGAGTCCCATCTAAATCCTGCTAAGAGGGATGAACATCCATGGGCTGGTTGATTCTCTTGAGTTCCTTCATGACACTCCTGCTGGCCTTATATGCGTCCTACTGTCCATGGAGAATGTCAATGTTCTGACATAGGAGAAGCTTCTTCCACCAAGAAGCCTTCTTCACCTTATTGTGCACATCCTTTTTAGAGGTGTCAAAATGATATGCGTTGCTAGCATGGTTCATTCAAGGGCCACGGGTCACAACTTCCTGAACCTCCTCTGACTCATCATCATTGTAATCATCATCTGGATCCACATCATCATCCTCAAAAATATCATGAAACAGGGGATAGCCACGAGGTACCTTGGAGAAAGGGGATCCCTTTCTCTGAAGCTTGGCAGGAAGGTGTGGAACAAGCTCGTTGTATAGTATGGGGGTCGTTGGAGTGTGGGCAGCACTGAGCTTCATCACATAAGGATCATAAAGAGAGCTGACGAGGTTCGATCTCGTCAATGCCCATTGTTATGGACTTGGGTTTTGGAGAAGATGGGGATGCTGGAGATCGCGGAACGGTTAGCAAACAAGCAACACAGGGACACGAGGTTTACCCAGGTTCAGGCCCCCGGAGAGAAAACCCTACTCCTGCTTGTCTGCTCTGATTATGGTGGAACCGAAGGTTACAAGGGTGCGCAGATGCAATCTGGCGTGGAGGTGTGTATGCGAAAGTATGAGGTGAGTGCCTCCTCGACGTGCCCTCCTGGCCTTTATATAGAGGCAGGCAGGTCCCAGGCACAGATCGAGTCGGTTACAGGTTTAGGGTTTACCCCTTTGAATTTTCTATCTACTCTAGTCTTGTTCTCCAAGGATCCGAGGGCGTCATGGGCCCTGGCCACCCGAAAGTCTTCATGGGCCAACGTATATTTGTCGTGGGCCTTCCTTGGGCTGGACTAGGTATGCTGAAGTCGTGTACCCGCGGGGTATAACCATGTCAGTAGCCCCCGAGTGTTCAGTCGAATCGTAGATTTGGCTGAGGACTCTTCAATCCTTCGGGTGTAACTCTGTCTTTCAAGAGAATGTGTAGGGATTGTTGATGCGTGTGCCTGACTCTCCTGACGGATCAGGGTCAGTTAACTGTCTTAGGACAAAACAACACGATCTTCTTCAGACTCGAGTCCCTCGACTCGGATCCGGAACAGATGCTGGCGTAATTCGACTCAGGCCACGGAGGTCTTACAGAGTGGAATTCCAGTAAATTTAAATGATGTACCCAACGCGTCCATCAGGATTTTTCATCGCGCCTGCTGACACGGATTCTTACTAGCAGAGCGCAGTCGTGTGCGTTGCGAGGCCATCAGATGATATCTGTAGGTCTTATCTTTGCATCGCAGACACATCATCCGAATGTTTATCACTGCGGAGGTGTTTCGGGTGGCCAAGGAGAACGTTGCTCACTTAGCGTTTAATTAGGGCAGAGTTGCCGAAAAAGTTTTGCATACTGATCCGAAGGATCACAGTCGAAGAATTCATAGGGTGCGCGACTAGCGCTCCCTATGGGAGTAGCCCCCGAGTGTCTGTTTGAGTCGTAGACTCGAGCAGAGACTTTAATTCAGCCGTTGTTCAGCTTTAGGTCCGTAGGACACAAATTTTTCGAATGCTTGAATCCACGCTCCCTATGGGAGTAGTCCCCGAGTCCGTAGTGGAGTCGTAGACTCGACGTAGGACTCGAAGAAAAATAGGTCAGTGCTGTAGTTTTTGTTCATTTTCGGGTGCGCGGCCAGCGCTCCCAATAGGAATAGCCCCCGAGTAGTTAGTCGAATCGTAGATTCGAGTGAGTACTCTTAGCTTTGTAGCCGAAGAATTGTGGCTTTTGCTAGTATAGCTTTTGATGACGTCAGTGCTAACGGTGACCTCAAGCGTCTGCTGCGCCAGAGATGACGTGACTGGACGAACATGGGTCCCACCTTCTGACCTTGAATTGACCGGTCACGCGCGGCGTGGAGATAATTACGGTGTCGCCTCGATTTCCGCGCGTAGTGGACGGCGTGTGAGCGACGGTTCGCTGCTATGCTGACACGTGTATGGTCAGATCTTGCCATTGGTGTTAGGTCTTCTTGATGGAAGGTTGTCGTGCATCGTCTTCGTCCTTATAATCATTGGGTAAAATTTAGTCTGTTTTCACCGCAGCCATTCTTGCTTCACTGCTCCAATCTTCTATGAGATTTCTTGCTGCGTGCTGGAATATCCTCGGACATTTCCTTCTTTGATTCTACGGTCTCGTCGTCGGTGCCGCCGCATCGCGATGGGGAAGCCTAAGAAGTCCTCTTCTGTGGTTGGCACCAGCGCTGCTGGGGGCAAGAAAAGTGCTGTCGCTACCCGTGTCACCGATGGTGGCTGGCGATGATCGGAGACGCGGGAGAGTGATCTCTGCAAGCTTCGTGAGTGGGGCTTGATCCCGCAGGATAGGGAGGCCGTCAAACTCCCTGGCAACAAGGTAATTCCCCGTCCCCCCGCTGGGTTTCGGGTTATGTTCCTCGCATTTGTCCTTCGGGGCTTTTCCTTCCCAGTCCACAATTTCCTTCGTGGACTGCTTTTTCTTTATGGCATCCAGCTGCATCATCTTTCCCCCAACTCTCTTCTTCACATTGCTTGTTTCATTACTTTCTGCGAGTGCTGGATCGATATCGAGCCGCACTTTGGCCTCTTCCGGAAACTCTATTCCGTGAAGAGGCAATCTGGTTCTGATGGTGTTTATCCCATTGGGGGTTGCATCATCTCCCTTCGATCCAATCTTCTTGTCTTCTCCTTTTCCATGTGTGAATCTGTCCAGTACTGGCGGAGGCGATGGTTTTACATCCGCGACTCCACGGTGGCTGGGCAGGATTTTGGTCTTGCTCCTTTCGACCCCTCCCAGAAAATCGAGCCAAAAAGGTCTTGGAAAAACCAGATCTTGGATGACGAGGTAGCGGAGATAGAGGGGCTCCACCGTCGGGTGGAGGATCTCCAGTTGACTCCAGAGAAGGAGGTGAATGGTGTGGATATCATCCGCACCTTTCTCAAACGTCGGGTGCTGCCGCTCCAGGCTAGGGCGCACCCGATGTTCCTTTACGCTGGTCGTCGTGATCCGACTAGGGTTTCAGCCGAAGAATTCTCCAAGGGAGATCTCGACGGGGTCCTTCGTCCGCTGTTGAAGTTCAAGGCTGGAGAGGATATCCCGGGGAAGTCGCTGACTTCTCCGTTCTCCGCTTCTCGTCCAGTTCCGCAGGTGTAGATCTGGGACGTGCGCGTGGCGCTATTTTCGTCTGCGTTGTACTTGCATTTATGTTCCTGCTAACATATTTGCTTCTTGTGTGTAGGAGTTCAAGGTGCCGGGTATGTCGCCTCCATTGCCCGAAGTATTCCCGAATGCTCCAGATAATGAGGTGGTGGACTCCATGTCCGAGCTGCCTTCGGCGAGATCTCCGGTTGAAGAAGCCAACAAGTCGAGCGAGGATCACACTCTCAAGCGCACGAGGAGCTCCAGCGAATCATCGGATGCTTCAGCTCCACCGACCCCCCAGGAACCCGCTGTGGCTTGAACGTCACAGTGATGGGCATGGGGGCTCTTCCCCTCTAATTCCTGCCGTTCCCGTGCGGGCTATGGTACCGCACCCACCAGCAAAGAAGGAAGAAAAGAAGGAAGAGAAGAAAGAGGAGAAGAAGGTCCGGAAGACCCCTCCCGTCTTCGACTTGAGCGAGCTTGATTCGTAAGTTTCCTTAGCCCTGCGTTGCTTTTTTTTGTTTACCTTGCGCTTAGCTAATTTGTTCTTGTGTAGCCACTCCTCCAATGATTCCTCCAGTGATGGTGCTCGGGAGATGATGGGGGAGTCGAAGGTCGTGCTTCCTCCTCCTCAGATGGTGGCCACCTCCGAAGGCGCTGCTCCAGACCCTTCTCCGCAGGAGATTCAGGTGGTTGTGCCTCAGAAGGCTGCGAGCGGACCTTCGGAGTCGCCGTCAAATCATGTAAGTAATTCTGCTTTTTGCCATGGGGGAAGCCCCCGAGCCTTTTTCGAATGATCTGTTGATTTTTCTTTTCCTTCCATTTCGGGGGGATCCCCCGAGCATCTGTAGGGCATTTTTCGTATGTGCAACTTGCTTCTGCTCGTCCTTTTGGGCGTAGCCCCCGAGCCGTTCTTTTGACTAGCAGTTCTTTTTGCAGCCTTTTGTGCAAGGTGCCAACCAATTGGTGCGGCAGCACCTGGCGTTGGAGGCCAGCCTCAAGCAACTTCAAGGTATTTTTATGCCTTGGTCTATTGTTTCTTCTTGCATTTTGTCCGTCAATCCGACATTTGTATTGCTTGCTGCAGAGGATCACAACGCCTCTCTTCGTGAGATTGATGCTCTCAAAAAGAGCCTTGGTCAAGCGGAGAAAAAGGCCGAGGTCGCCGTTGGTGCAAGGGAGCGCCTCGAGCTGGAGTTGGCCAACGCGGCTAAGGCGAAGGAGCGCCTGCAGCAGGAGGCCGTGGACCACGAGGAGCAGCTCGCCACTACCACGGCTTCGCGTGAGAGAGAGGTGGCCGACAAGCTTATGTCGGCTGCCAAGGCTATTTCGGGTGAGTATCTATGCCTTCTTCTTTTTGATTTTCTAGTCTTTCTTTTGCAGTGATTTTATTCATTCTGCTTCCTTTGTTGTCTTAGATGCCGCGGGCATCGAGTTTGACCGCGATGCTCTAGAGCATGGGAGCGCTCTGGATGATGCTACTGCGACGGTCGAAGACCGCTACAGTACTGTTGTCAACTCGCTTACCAAGGCCAAAGAGGTCCTTGGGCGCTTCTACAAGGAGCTTATCCCCAAGGGCGTGGCCCTCGAGGATGTTGATGCCCTGGCAGAGGCGCTGTCAGCCGAAGCACCTGCGGCGTACAAGCACAAGCAGAAAGGCATCAGCGCATCCGTCGGGCTGGCAATGGCCTTGGCGGCTGGTGCGGAGTTGGACCTTCCCCAGGTCACTTCTCGGATGCCGACGACTGCTGATAGATCCGAGGTAGCCTTCGCCACCTATGCCGTTCGCTGTAAGCATTACGGGCCGAAGCTGATTGATCTGTTGGCCGAGTACGCGCTAAGGCAGCAGGGGGAAGCCAAGGTGAGGCAATCCGGCTCCGAGGCTACTCAGGGTGCAGCTTTGTAGGCGCTGTAGTTATAGGATAGTTGTAGCTTCTTTTGTTGTAAATATTTTGATGAACTATCCTTGTGCCATGTGGTGGCTTTTGCTGCACTTAATGAATGTGCTGAGTTTCGTGCTCCTTCATCTGCTTGTTCATGTCTTTGTCTTTCTGTTAATCTAGGGTCCTTCGGGTGCTGATCCCGTTGACACTTCGCCTGCAGCGCAGCTATGGCCATCCCTGGATGATGCGTCGCAGCTTGCGTTTCTTCGAGACCGTGTCCGTAGCCTTGATAAAGAGTTGCTTGGGGTGCGTGGCCATGCCGATGTTTGGAAATCCAAGGCAGATCAAGGTGCTGCCAGAGAGGAGTACTTGATGGCGGAGTTGCTTCGCTTGTCCGAACAGCTTCAGTGTGAGTTTTTCGAGCTGTTGCTCGTTACTTCGGATGCGCCTGCTGGCCTTGCATCTTACTTTTTTGCAAGTATTGCAGGTGCTAACATTGCTCCAAGGGAGGAGAAGGAGCGTGTTGCTGTTTGGATCAACTGCTTGACTCAGCAGGACATGGAGGCCGGCGGGTTCTTCTGGATGGACCGTGATCGTGCCATGGACCTTGCGACGGTGCAGGATCGCGTTCATCAGGTATCGCGGGTGCTTCGTCAGGTGAAGACTTCACTCGCATCGGTTCTGCATGTAATGTTTCCACTGGATGATGCACCGTCGACTCTCTCTGGTCTGTTGTCGAAGTTTCGGAATGTGCATCATGTCAGGGAACTGGTGCGGCATCAGCTTGTTGCGGGGGTGAAGGCTGCGCTCTCCCTTGTGCGGTTGCATCGTCCGGATGTAGATCTGTCCGCTGTAGCGGCTGGGCCACCTCTTCGGCCAGATGGTGGCGAGTGGGATATGCGTCCGCATTATGCGGCAGTAAGGCAGTATGCCGAACAGATCGTAGATCTGTTTGAGCAGCGTGCTCAAGTTATTCTTCAGAATAGGTAGTACCTGTAAAAAAGATAGATGTAAAATTTGTATACATTTGACTGGGCGTGTTTTGCCCTTTGTTATAAAGGTTTGGTTGTTGTGCTAGCACATAGTGCCTTTCTTGTATACGTGCCCTTTTCGTTAGCCTGACATGGTCAGCTACTTAGGTGTACACGTGTTATCCTCAGTCGACGAAGTCGTGAGGTGGGGGGAGCCCCCGAGTGCGTTTGTATCATGGAGTAAAGTGCGAATAGTAAAAAAGATTTTTTTGGGGCGAGACACTTAGCTTTATTCATATCGTAATGGAGGAGGTACATTGTTCGGCTGAGTAGCCTTGGCTGAATAGCCTTATTGAAAGTGTGTCGACGGCGTCTTCGAGTGCAGTCGTGGATTCGGCTTCGCTGTAAGCGACGACCCGTGGGGCCTTGTGGCGTACCTCTGCTGGCAGCACGACTTCGGCTCTGTGCACCATGAAGAAAGGCATGTAGCCAGTTGAGCTGTTTGGCGTTGTGCGCAGGCTCCACAGGACCGAAGGGAGCTCTTGTGTCCAGGAACCCGTGAGTCACTCGAGTGGGCTCATTAAGTGCTTCTTGATGCCAGCACCGACGAGGCCGTTGGCCTTTTCGACCTGCCCGTTTGTTTGCGGGTGCGCCACGGAGGCGTATGTGATGTTGATTCCGAGGTCCTCGCAGAAGTCCTGGAATTCTTTAGAGATGAAGTTCGACCCATTATCGGTGATGATGCTGTGTGGAACGCCGAACTTGTAGACAATGGATTCAAAGAATTTGACGGCGGTTTTGCCCTTTTGGTTAGTCACAATCATGGCCTCAATCCACTTGGTGAATTTGTCGACTGCGACCAGAAGGTAGACGTGTCCCCCTTTCGAGGACCTTGGCAGTTTGCCGATCATGTCAAGGCCCCATTGGGCGAAAGGCCAGGCCAAAGGTATGGGCCTGAGCTCTGACCCGGGTGCGTGCAGTTTGTCGGCGAACCTTTGGCACCCGTTGCATCTTCGGACGATGTCCTTGGCGTCGTTCATGGCTGTTGGCCAGTAGAATCCAGCTCGTAGAGCTTTGGCGACAAGGGAGCGGCTGCCCGCATGATGGCCGCAGATGCCCTCGTGGATGTCTTGGAGGATGGTTTTTCCGTTGCCGATGGTGACGCACCTTTGTAGTACACCCGAAATGCTGCGCTTGTAAAGCTCTCCATTGATGATGGTGAAGGCTTTGGACCGACGAGATATGCGCCGGGCATCCGTCGGGCTATCAGGCAGTTCTCCGTCTATCAAGTACCGGAGGTATGGTCGTGTCCAAGTTTCTTCGACTGCCATGACCTGCATCAGGTTGACCACGGCGAGCTCTGTGTCCAGCTTTTCGGGTCCTTCCTGATCATCGGGTAGCGCAGCTGCCGAGTGCTCTGCCTCTTCGGGTGATCCCTTGGGGAACTTTCGCTTGATGGATGGCATGCAGATATGTTCGAGGAACACACCTGGTGGTACTCGTGCACAGGTGGAGCCGATGTTGGCAAGTCTATCGGCCTCCTCGTTGCTTTCTCTCCCGACGTGCCGAAGCTCGCAGCCGTCGAATTCTCCCTTGAGTGAGTTGTAGAGTGCGTGGTACGCAATCATGTTTTTGGCGTGTGCGTCGCACTCGTTCATCGTCTGCTGGACGACGAGGTTCGAGTCTCCGTAGATGACCAGGCGTGTTGCACCACAGATCTTTGCCATCCTCATGTCGTGGATGAGGGCTTCGTATTCGGCCTCGTTGTTGGAAGCTCGGAATTTCATCCGAAGGATGTACTTCATCTTGTCGCCCTGCGGGGAGGTTAGTATGACCCCGGATCCTGCTCCAACCTTGCGCTTGGAGCCGTCGAAGTGCATCGTCCATGACTGTGTCATGTCTGGTGTGTCTGGAAGCTGCAGCTCCATCCAGTGGACGAGGAAGTCCGGGAGGACCTGAGACTTGATTGCGAGTCGCTTCTCGTAGACGATGTCTAGGGGTGACAGCTCAATGCCCCACAGGGCTACGCGTCCTGTGTCCTCCGGATTGTTCAGGATGATGTTCATGGGTGCCTCGTTGACGACCATCACCTGGTGCTCCTGGAAGTAATGGCTCAGTAGACGAGCCATCATGAACACGCCGTAGGCGAGTTTCTGGTAGTGAGGGTACCTCTGCTTTGTTGGCGTCAATACCTCGCTGAGGTAGTAGATTGGGCATTGGACCCCATGGGTCTTGCCCTCTTCGGGTCGCTCGACCACCAGTACGGTGCTCACCACCTGGTGTGTAGCTGCTATGTACAGCAGTAGGGGCTCGCGCTCCTTTGGCGTGACCAAGACAGGCGAGGTAGAGAGTAGCCGCTTTAGATCTTCGAATGCGTCGTCCGCCTCAGGCGTCCACTCGAATTTGTTTGCCTTGCGCAGCAGCTGGTAGAATGGCAGTGCTTTCTCTCCTATGCGACTGATGAACCTGCTTAATGCCGCTATTCGTCCTGCAAGCTGCTGGACGCCTTTGAGGTTTTTCGGCTTCTCCATGGCCATGATGGCCCGTATTTTCTTTGGGTTCGCCTCGATCCCTCGCTGGGAGATGAAGTAACCAAGCAGTTGACCCGATGGGACGCTGAAGGCGCACTTTTCAGGGTTAAGCTTGATCCTGTAGCGGTCAAGATTATCCGTCGATGAGCGTTCTCGCTTCCCTGGTTTTGATGACTATGTCGTCGACATAGACTTGGACATTGCGACCGATCTGGTCCTTTAGGCACGCCTGCATGCACCACTGGTACGTAGCACCTACGTTCTTTAGCCCGAAGGGCATTGTGTTGTAGCAGAACACTCTGAACGGCGTGATGAACGCCGTTTTCTCCTGATCTTTGACTTTGAGTAGAATCTGGTTGTAGCCTGAGTAGGCGTCGAGGAAGGAGAGTTTCTCGCATCCTGCAGTCGAGTCGATGATCTGATCGATCTGAGGGAGAGGGAAGTGGTCCTTCGGGCAGTGGTTGTTCAGCGACGTGAAGTCCACGCACATCCGCAGGATGTCCGTGTCCTTTTTGGGGACCATCACTGTATTGGCGAGCCACTCTCTCTCCTTAATCTCCCTGATGAAGTTTGCAGCGAGTAGTCAGTTGACTTCAATCCCTATGGTTTCGGCTCGTGGCTCGGACAGTCTCCGGATGGACTGCTTGACGGGCTTGGCGTCTGGAAAGACGTTGAGTGCATGCTCGGCGAATTCCCTAGGAACTCCTAGCATGTCCGCAGGACACCAGGCGAAGATTTCCCAGCGCTCACGGAGGAATTCGACGAGCGCGCTTTCCTATGCGGGGTTGAGATCGTTGGCAATCAGCGTCGTCTTGGAGGCATCCGTTGGGTGGACCTACACCTTCTTTGTGTTGACGGTGGAGTCGAAAGACATATCATGTGCGTTTTGTCGTGCGACTAGGGGTGCCCCATTGTCCGTCACCACGCGGAGTCTTACGAGATCCTCTTGCATGCCGAATGACTAGGAAATTCTGTTGAAGTCCCTGTCGCAGTGGTCCGACCGGGTGAAGCTCCCGTGGACCGTGATGACGCCCCTGGGTCCTGGCATCTTGAGTAGCAGGTACGCGTAGTGTGGTACTGCCAAGAACCTTGCGAATGCTACACGCCTGAGGATGGCGTGGTATTGTGATGGCTAGTCTACCACTTCGAACTCGAGCCGCTCGCATCGGAAGTTATCCGGTTTGCCGAAGATGACGTCGAGCCATATCTTTCCCAGGGGGAATATGCCCTTTCCTGGGATGATGCCATGGAACGTTGTGTCTGACTGTTCCAGGCTGCACAGCGGGATCCGCATTGCTGCTAGGGTGCTGGCAAACATCAGGTTGATGTCGCTGCCGCCATCCATGAAGACGCGGCTCATCTCGAACCCTCCGATCTGCGCCTCAGGCACCAGGGCAGCATGACCTGGGCGAGGGACCTGGCAAGGGTGATCCGAACGGCTGAACGTGATGCAGGACTCCGATCCGCTGAGGTACTCAGGGATGGCGGGTGGGGCTGTTATAGCCAGGTTGATTTGGCGGGTGATTTTCTTATGCACCCTATTCGTTGGGCGCCCTTTTTGGATCATCAGTGCTCCTTTCGATGGGGGAAACCCGTGCCCATCGTTATTCTATGCGGGTGCGATTGGGTGATTCGGGCCTCCTGCAGGTGGCGGTGGAGGAGCTCCATGCGCGATCTCACCTAGTACAGGTGCGTTCCCGAATCCAGGGTTTGGGGCTTGCTGCCTCATCTGAGCCATGCTCTCGCTGAGTTTCTGGAACTCGCGACAGTCCTTGAGCATGTGGCTTGCTTTCTTCTTGCCATCCTGTTTGTCGATGTAGAAGTGGATGGTGCATGGGCCCGACAGTTTTTCGTATGCTGAGGGTCCGTCGTCGCGATCGCGGCACTGCCATGACTGTGCGGGGCGTCCTCCGTCGGTATCCGCCGCTGTTGCGGTTGCCGTCGTTGTGGCGGTCGGCGTAGCCAGCCGCGACCATGTCAGGTCCGTCGCGATCGTCGTAGACGTGCGATCTTCTCCTGCTACGGCCCTCACGTCGCCGGCCGTAGTCATCTTCCTCCTCTGAGTGCGCTCGATGGATGGAGTCCTCGCCGTCGGCCCACCTATTGGCGATGTCAGATGGTTGCGTGTCTTGGGCTTGACGCGCCCGAGCTCTTCCTTGAAGTCCTGGCGTTTGACGCCATCCCTGAAGGCGTCAATAGCTCTCTCCTCGGAGATATGCGCCACGGAGTTCTTGGTGTTGGACGAGCGTAGTATGTACGAGCGAATGGATTCGCCCGTTTGTTGGGTGCAGGCCCGCAGCTCTTCGATCGAGGTGGGCCTCTTGCTGGTGCCTTTGAAGTTTCGGACGAAAGTGTATGCTAGCTCCTCCCAGCTTTAGATGGATCCCAAGGATAGGCTGCTGAGCTAGATCCGGGCTGCGCCCGTCAACTGCAGCTGAAGGCATTGCATGGCGGTTTCCTTGTTTCCGCCATGTAGCTTGACGGACAATAGGTGGTCGTTGAGCCACGATCTGCTGAAGCAGCGGGCTCCACAGAGTTCTCCTTCATCGTCATCTTCTTCAGATTCAGACGGGCATACACGCTTGGCACGCGCTTTGTTGATCTTGCGCTGCGTGAGCTCGTTTCGAGCG
Organism: Avena sativa; assembly: GCA_916181665.1. Taxonomy (NCBI): domain Eukaryota; kingdom Viridiplantae; phylum Streptophyta; class Magnoliopsida; order Poales; family Poaceae; genus Avena; species Avena sativa. The sequence goes on along the minus strand of OV702294.1, from coordinate 73,214,741 downwards.
TCGTAGTCGCGGCTGCGAAGGCGCGAGATCTTATGCCTTCGAGGAAGGTCGTGCTCTTCATCCTCGGATGAGGGTGTGGGGCTGCGGTTGAACCTAACCCCGGCCTTCTTCTTTGGCTCCGTAGGAGCTTCTCCGTGGAGCGCGGCTCCAACGAGTCCGAGCCTGGTGAGCGCGGACTTGTGCATGGCCCTTTTTGGGTCCCCCTCCGGAGGAGGATGGGACGCGAGGTACGCGGTGGCTGCCATGATCGCAGCTTGCGGCGTCTTCGGGATGACGTTGCCATCGGCATCCATCTCCATGAAGGACGCATTGAGGGCTCTAGTCACCTCACGATGTGCTTTGGGATCCATGTTCTCTGTGCGAGAATGGTGCTTGTTGCCATGGTTTCCATGTGAGCTGGAGCCGATGCCCATGGCGGAGAGCACAGCTCTTCGTGCACTGGATTCCGAGGCTGCTTGCTTGCGCTTGTCGAGCACCTCTTGCATCCTTAGTTGCTTCTTGTGCTCCTCGACGAGGAGCATGTGGTATGCCATCAGCAGGTCCCATGAGGCATCTGCTGGCAGGATCTTGTTGCCTGTTACGGCTTCACGTGCTTGAGCCCATCCCTCCTCGCTGAGGTGGATGACTCGGTTGTTGTTTTCCCCGTTGGGTGGGGGGGGGACCGACTTCTTCTGTTCTCGCCGTTTCTACCCTGCGGGTTAGGTGGCGGATTGGGTTCCTGATCTTGGATGACCGCGGCGCATTGCTAGCGCTTGTAGATCGGATCGGTGCTGCCGCAGCTTTCGGATCCGGAACCGTAGGTCCCTTCATCCGACGGTGGATCACAGAGATCTGAGTTGCAGCAGCTGCTGTCATAAGACTCATCTGTTGATGATGATGTGCGTAGCACGGGGTGTGGAGCCCACGAAGCAGGCTTGATCGATGGCAGGGGTACCCGCTCCGGGAGGCGGAGAGTGCCAATCTGCCCCACCTGGAAGCAGAAGCTCCCGAACAGGATCTCGAGTCCGTCGCCAACGGGCTCAAAGTCCTTTAGGGTGGCCGGTGAGTGGGCGGTGAAGTCGAAGGCGCCGAAGAGGAGATGACTCTCCGTCACTACGGAGTTGTAGATCGCTCGGGTTGGGACCGTCACGATCGCACAATCAGCGTCCCCAGTTCCCACAGACAGCGCCAATTGACGAGGTTCGATCTCGTCAATGCCCATTGTTATGGACTTGGGTTTTGGAGAAGATGGGGATGCTGGAGATCGCGGAACGGTTAGCAAACAAGCAACACGGTGACACGAGGTTTACCCAGGTTTAGGCCCCCGGAGGGAAAACCCTACTCCTGCTTGTCTGCTCTGATTATGGTGGAACCGAAGGTTACAGGGGTGCGTAGATGCAATCTGGCGTGGAGGTGTGTATGCGAAAGTATGAGGTGAGTGCCTCCTCGACATGCCCTACTGGACTTTATATAGAGGCAAGCAGGTCCCGGGCACAGATCGAGTCGGTTACAGGTTTAGGGTTTACCCCTTTGAATTTTCTATCTACTCTAGTCTTGTTCTCCAAGGATCCGAGGGCGTCACGGGCCCTGGCCACCCGAAAGTCTTCATGGGCCAACGTATATTTGTCGTGGGCCTTCCTTGGGCTGGACTAGGTATGCTGAAGTCGTGTACCCGCGAGGTATAACCATGTCAAGGGAACTTCTTGTCCACAATGCACTTGTACAAGTCCTGATAGATGAAGTCCATGACATCAATAATCCCACCTGGATGGTTTCGGCCATGAGTATACACTGAGTGAGCATGGGTGAAAGAGCATTTCCTATCCTAAGTGATTTTGGTGTTTATAACAACACACATGTTGAACTAATTATTTGCCAAGTGTACCATAGTTTTTATCAATAAATCCTTGGATCATTCCTCCAAAAAAGGGTCCCTAACTGATCCTGCATTTTGCCTCTATGCTGTCCGGTAGTACCAGAAAAATCAACCTATACTACCGCACAGGGCCGACAGTACCGGAGATTGCTACTGGACCAGGCAGTGGGTTTGGGCGAACTGCCCAAAAGCTTCTGTCCTCCACGGTACCAAAAAGCGGTAGTACCGTGTTCTGATACCGGACAAGACAGAAGGTGTGGGCGAGTTTTCCAAACGCCTCTATCTTCACCGGTAGCAAAATGTGGTAGTACCGCTCTTTAGTACCTAACACGACAGAAGGTTTTGGCAAGTTGCCAAATGCCACTGCCCTCCCGGCTACCAAAATGCGGCACTACCACATGTGTCCGGTAGTACCGTGCTGCATGGCCGGTACTACCGCTTTGCGGTAGGACCACATTCTGGTACCGTTGGAATCTGTGTCTGGTTTGTCTATATGGCACATCTCCGGTACCTGACCGGTAGTACCGGTGTTTTCCGGTACTACCGCTTGGAGTTCCGGTAGTACCGCTGTAATAAATGCTCAACGGCCAGATCTGCACCAAGGGCTATAAATGCACCCTTCACCTACCTTGGAAGGTAGCTCCACCCACTCAAGAACACTACCCCCATTTGAGCCACCAAATCAACAAGATCTCTTCATCCAACCATCCAAAGTCATTGATCTTTGGAGAATCGAAGGAGGAGGCCTTGATCGACATCTTCACCAAGAGATATCTTCATTTCCCCCTCATTCACTTGAGGCCCCCATGCTCTAGTGTTTCTTTGGAAACCCTAGCTTTGATTTGGTTCTTACAAGCTTGTCTTTGATTGTTTTGATAGCTTGCTTGTATTTGAGATCCTCCAATTAAGTTGTGGATGTGTGCCCCGAACTCGTTGAAAGGTGCCGGCTTCCACCTCGAAGGTTGCCGATATAGTGGAAGGTGAATCGAACCCCTTGGGGTGAAGTTCATTGGAGAACAAGGGAGGCCTCTTGTGGTGTTGGTGGTTTGAAACCACCCCCTCTCCAAACGTAGACGTACTTCCCCTCAAAAGGAAGGAACTACGGGAAACAAATCCTTGTGTCTCCGTGTACACCACTTTGGTTACTTCTATACTTTACCGCACTTTACTTACTTGTTCTTGCTTAGTGTTGTGCTAGTTGTTGCTTGCTTGACATATAGGTAAATTCACCTTAGTTGCATAATCTAGAGAATTTACCTTTCTTGTCAAACCCTAATTTGAAAAATAAGAAAGTTTGAAGTAGCACCTATTCACCCCCTCTAGGTTCCCATATGATCCTTTCAATTGGTATCATAGCCTCGGCACTTTATTTGGGCTTTACCGCCTAAGAGTATATGGGTAGCAAAGAAGGGGAAGTGGATGGTGAGTCTACCGCCTTAGTGACCATGGAGGATCTCAATAACTTGGAAACAAGATTGATCTCCACCATGGCCAACGAGATCAAACAATTGAAAAAGTTACTTGAGCAACTTGTTAAAGATAAAGGTGGCTCATCATCCCCTTCTCCTCTAGAGGAACTTCCACCATTACCCAAAGAGAATGCCCCGGCATCACCCATGGGTAAGGTGGTGGGGGATAATCAAGATAACATTAATTCCTCCACAAAAAGGGATGGTGGGAAGGGAGAGCACCATGACTCTCATGGATGGTACACTCCCGACCCTCCAATTTCTCACCCTCATATACTTTTGCTCAATGGAAATATCTAATGAAAACTCATGTGCGCAGCTCTTGCATTGAACTATGGAACATCATTGAACAAGGACTCTATATTGGGGATCCAAACAACCTGACAAGAAGAGAAGTCGTCAATAGTCAACTCAATGCCACTTCCTTACACATGATTCAACAAGGATTGGGTACAAAGGATTACCCACACATTGAGCACCTCAACACCGCCAAGGAAGCTTGGGATGCTCTCATAGTGTTGTTTGTTGGGAATGAGAGCATGAGAAGGAACCGGTATGATGCACTAAGCAATGAAGCCGAAGGCTTCTATATTAAGGAAGGTGAAGATCATGAAGACATGTACCGTCGGCTCAAGACCACCCCCACCGCTTTTAAAAATGTGGGTGCCTCACATGTGGATGATGCTTGGATAAAAAGGAAATATGTGAGTGCACTCATGCCCTTTTAGCCCACCAACTTGAAGTGCCTACAAGGAAGACACAACTACCACCTCATGACCTCCAATGAAGTTATGCAAGAGATGGCTTCTTTCAAGGTTGCCGCCAAGAATGCCAAAGATGCCAGTGCTCGAGCCCTTGGAATGAGCAATGTTGTCAACCTTGCATTGAAGGCCAAAGTTGTGGAACATGGGGATGAAGGCCTCTCCATGAGCCACCCCGATGATGTCAAGATTGCTCATGGTGAATATATGTCCTTCTATGCAAAGAACTTTTGGAAGAACCCCGCCAAGGCCAAGATGGAAATGCAACGAAGAAGCAACCCAAATGGTAGAAGAGAAAATGTCACTAAATTTAGAACTTGCTTCAATTGTGGTGACCGCTATCACTTTGTGGCGGGTTGTCCCTATGAGAAAAGAGAAGATCATGGTGGCAAACTCGTGCCAAAGATAACTTCCAAAGATCCTTACAAGAAACCCTTGATCAAGAAGAAACCAATCAATAAGAAGAAGGGCGAAATTGTATTGATCACTCATGAAGAATTCTCCTCCGACAATGAAGATGATGAAGATGAGGAAGAGGAAACATCAAGTGGTGTGGCTGTTCTAGCCACTACGTCTACTCCGACATTCTCACTCTTCGATTCTCCAAATGAGAATACTGCCAACAAGAACGTCACTTGCCTTATGGCAAGAGGAACGGAGGTATATTCATCATCTCACCCCACCCTCTTGAGTAATGATGAAAATGATGATGAAATGTCTCTTGAGGTTAAAAAGGAAATAATTGCTTTTGATGAGTTCATGACTAACTTGCAAGGGGAACACAAAAGACATTTTGTGGACCTCTTAGATCAACTTTCTCACACCCAAGAGCTTCTTGATGAAAGATGTAAACTAGGAAGAGAACACATGATTGAGGTACAAGCCCTAAATAATGCTCTAGAAGAGGAACAAGAGACTAGGTTGTCCCTTGAACTAAAACTTGAAGGGCTTGATGGGGCAAATGATTTAATTGTGAATAGACTCATTAAGGAACGTGACCTTGCTATTGCTAAATATAAAAGGGCTAAAAGGACAAGATTGAGTTTGGTGTGGTTCATGAAAAACTTGCCGAGGACTTTAGTTTGCTTAACAAGGCTCACACGGCATTGGAAAGTGAACTCTTGTCACTCACAAAGTCCCATGAAAAGCTTCAAACTCAATTGACCAATATTCCTTCACTTAGTAATTTCATTCCTTCTAGTAGTACAACTATTCTTGAAGAAAATTCTAGGTTGAAGGGGGAGCTAGCCAAGGCCACATTTACAAAAGGTAACAAGTCCATTGATGACCTTTTGAGTAAGCAAAGGTCAAATGGTGAGAAAGGGGGCATTGGTTTTGTCTCCAAAGCCAAGAAGAAGAACAAAAAGAAGAAGAAGGCCAAGCCTGCACAAGCGAAAAACAAGGCCATTGTGGATAGTAAGACCACAAGTGGTAAAATTATGTCTCATGATGATTTTGCGGAAAGTGCTAACCATCACTATGTTCTAATGCATGATTATTATGGTGATGTGTATGCACAATATGTTGGCCCATATGATGGTTATATTGCTTGGTCTATTTGGGTCCCCAAGATCCTTGTTGCTAACAAAAGAGGACCCATTGAAAAATGGGTACCTAAAAATTAGCTTGATCTTTTGTAGACATATGCTTCTGGAGGGTCAAAATGGGTGCTTGATAGTGGTTGCACAAGTCATATGACCGGAAGCTCGTCTATTGTCAAGGACCTAAAGCCAAATGATGATCAAATCACTGTGACATATGCCGACAAATCGAAGTCTAAGGTAATGGGTTTCGGCAAGGTAGTGGTTGCTCACGACATTACACTCGTGAATGTCATGCTTGCTGAGACTCTTGGATACAATTTACTTTCAGTCCTTGCTCTTGGAAAGATGGGCTTTGCCGTCTTTATTGATGTTGATATTGTGGTCCTCTTGTGGAGCAAGTCTCTCAAGGTCGCTTTTGTTGGATACGTCGAACATGACATGAATGTCAAGGAATTAAGGCCAAATGATGATCAAATATCCATGACATATGCTGACAAGTCAAAATCTAAGGTAATGGGTTTTGGCAAGGTTGTGGTTGCCTACGATATTACACTCGTGGACATCATGCTTGTTGAGACCCTTGGTTACAATTTATTTTCAGTCCGTGCTCTTGGAAAGATGGGTTTTGCCGTCTTTATTGATGATGATATTGTGGTCCTCATGTGGAGCAAGTCTCTCAAGGTCGCTTTTGTTGGGTCCGTCAAAAATGACTTGTTTGTGGTGGACTTTTCGGGGCAAGTCACTACAAGTGAGATGTTCTTATTCGGAAAGGCCGATGTGGGTTGTTTATGTTATCGCTGACTAGCCCATGTCAATATGAGAACTTTGCACAGTCTCCACAAGGAGGGCCATATTGTTGGACTAAAAGAAAATGTTTCCTTTGCCAAAGATCATGTTTGCAGGGCTTGTGTTCTAGGAAAGATGCATGATGCTCCCCACAAGCCAAATAACTGCATCAAGTCAACAAAGATCTTGGAGCTCCTTCATATGGATCTCTTTGGTCCTCCATCTCATGCAAGTCTTGGTGGGAAGAAATATTGCTTGGTGATTGTTGATGACTATTCAAGATATTCATGGGTATATTTATTCAAGTTGAAAAGTGAGACCCAAAAGACCGTCATCGACTTCATCAACTTGGTGCAACGTCAATACAATGTCCCCATGTTGATAATAAGAAGCGACAATGGTACTGAGTTCAAGAACTACACCTTGAATGATTTCCTTAGTGATGAGGGGATAAAACATTAATATTCCGCTGCATATACCCCTCAACAAAATGGTGTTGCCGAGAGGAAGAACCGTACTCTTATTGGGATGGCTAGGACCATGTTGGCGGAGTTTAAATCTCCATACAACTTTTGGGCCAAAGCCATCTCCACCGCTTGCCATGCATCAAGCCGGCTCTACCTCCGCAAAGAAATCAACAAGACTCCATATGAAATACTTACCGGCAACAATCCCAACATATCTTACTTCCGGGTGTTCGGTTGTAAGTGCTTCTATCTCATAAAAGGTGTCCGTTTGTCCAAAATTCGAGTCTAAAGCATTAGAGGGTATTTTTGTTGGCTATGGTCTCGAATCTCACACTTATAGAATCTATGATAAGCTCTCCGGAGCCGTCATAGAATCTTGTAGTGTGACCTTCAAAGAATATGATGGTCCCCAAGGGGGGCGTGTTGATGCTTGTGATGCAGATGATGAAATGCCTCAGGATGCCATAGGAAGAATGGCTGTGGGATATATCCACCCCGTTGAGGAACCCCCTATGGCGGATCGAGAAGAACTATGCTCTACTCAAGTGGAGCCCTCATCTTCACAACAACAACATGGTCCATCTATCGAGGTGGACAATGACCCAAGCCAAAGACAAGCTGTGGACCCTCAACATGTTGATCAAGGTGACATATCTAGTGAGGAGGAGCTTGATTCATTCTCCAGGATGTCAAGTGGTGCCAAGACAATTACTCAAGGAAGATCCATACAAACTGCCTTGAGACAAGCTCAAATCAATGCTATAAGAGTGTCTGATCAAGACCAAGGTCAATCTTTTCCTCTTAATGAAGAGAATGATTCCGGTGGTGATCAAGGTCAAGTTGATGGTCAATAAAAGGACCAAAATGATGAGGAGGTTCCTCCAAGAAACAACAAGGAGATCCACACTCGTCGCGAAGCTAGAACGGATAGGAAGTTGGAATTAAGAGACCACTCTCTAGAAAATGTGGTTGGTGACCTAAGGAGAGGCATTTCCACAAGAGCACAATTGAAGAGGTTTAGTGAACACCAAGCACACATCTCCATGATTGAACCAAAGAAAGTGTGGGAAGCTCTTGAAGATTCGGATTGGTTGGAAGCAATGCACAAAGAGCTCAACAACTTTGAGAGAAACAAAGTATGGAAGTTAGTTGAGAAGCCAAAGGATTGCCGCAATGTTATAGGCACCAAGTGGATATTCAAGAACAAGAAAGATGAGCATGGAATTATAGTAAGGAACAAGGCAAGATTGGTTGCACAAGGGTTCTCTCAAATTGAAGACATTGATTATGGAGATACATATGCACCCGTGGCTCGCCTTGCGTCCATCCGTATCCTTCTTGCTTATGAGGCACATCATAACTTTAAGTTGCAACAAATGGATGTAGAAAGTGCATTTCTTAATGGTCCCTTAAATGAGTTGGTATGTGTAAAGCAACCCCTAGGATTTGAGGATCCCAACTTCCCAAACCATGTATAAAAACATGACAAGGCGCTCTATGGGCTCAAACAAGCCCCATGCACGTGGTATAAGCACCTTAGAGAGTTGTTGTTTGACCATGGGTTTGAGGTTGGGAATATTGATCCCACTCTTTTTACTAAGAAGGTCAATGGGGAGCTTTTTGTATGCCAAATATATGTTGATGATATTATCTTTGGCTCATCTAACAAAGCTTTTAATGAAGAATTCTCAAAGCTTATGACTAGTAGGTTCCGAATGTCTATGATGGGGGAGTTAAGGGTATTTCTTGGTTTTGAGATCAAGCAAGTTAGAGGAGGGACATTCTTCAACAAAGCCAAGTATACTCAAGATATGCTCAAAATATTCAATATGCAAGATTTAAATGGAGCTCCTACTCCCATGGCTACAAAGACTCATCTAGAACAAAATCCAAATGGTAAAGATGTGGATCAAAAGGTATACCGGTCTATGATTGGTTCTTTGCTTTACCTTTGTGCATCTAGACCCGATATTGTGTTGAGTGTAGGTGTATGTGCAAGATAACAAGTGGCTCCTAAAGAAATCCATTTGATGGCAGTCAAGAGAATCTTTTGATATTTGGTTCATACCCCATATCATGGTCTTTGGTATCCTCGAGGGTCAACATTTGCTCTTTGTGGATACATAGATTCAGATTGGGATGGTGATAAGGATGATATAAAATCAACATCTGAGGCTTGCCAATTCCTTGGTATGTTGGTCTTCTAAGAAGAAAAATTGTATATCTCTCTCCACCGCCGAAGACGAGTATGTGGCAGCTGCTAGTGCTTGCACTCAATTGCTATGGATGAGGCAAACTTTAAAGGAATACGGTGCCCATTGTGACAAAGTGCCTCTTCTATGTGACAATGAAAGTGCTATCAAGATTTCCTACAACCCGGTGGATCACAAAGGACAAAGCATATTGAGATTCACCATCACTTCATTAGAGATCATGTTGCTCGAGGTGATATTGATCTATATTATGTGTCAACCAAATACCAACTTGCCGACATCTTCACGAATCCACTTGATGAAGCAAGGTTTTGTTATTTGAGGAGTGAACTAAATATCATAGATTCAAGGAGCTTGACTTGATCACCTTGCATACTCACATATGTCTTAACTCTTATTTGGTTTGGGTGCAGGCATGGATATAGGGGGAGTGCGGTCCTAATTGATTGGACTATCCCTCCCCCATTATGCCCAAAGCGATAAAAAATATTCCTCTTAATATCATTTTGTGATATGTGATCTTAAATGATGAGTTTCGGTAATGGACCCAAGATATATCTTCGTGGTGCCAAGCCGAGTTTACTCAAACATGGTGGCCTAGGCCACCACCCTCTCACATTTGAGAGGTTGGTGCTTAATCGTGTTTGTCATTTGTTGAGTTGTTTTAGGTCTTAAGATCATGCACTCTCATTTGGTTCTTGATATGTTTTCCCTATTTTAGAGTGCATGTGTCAATATTAGTGTGACTCTCTTAACCTAAGCCTTTCTTATTCTTCTACAAACCTCATCTACTCTGCACAAGAACCTCCCCATTTATACCTGGCTTTCTGTTCTGGTGGTAACGGTACTACCGGCTAAGGGAGCGGTACTACCGGCTGGGGTCAGTCTCCAGGTCAACTCCTGGAAACTTCCTAGGTGCGGTACTACCGGTCTTTTACGCGGCACTACCGGTAACCGGTACTACCGGGAAAGGGAGCGGTACTACCGACCGGGGTCTATTTCCAGGTCGTTTTCTGGAAACCTCACAGGTGGGGTACTACCGGTCGTTTTCGCGGCACTACCGGCAAGTGGCACTACCGGGTGTATGTGCGGCAGTACTGCACAACGGTACTACCGTTCACACACCGGTACTACCGCTTGGCGTCCTGGTTAAGGGTTTAGACGCGAGGGGGAGGCACCTCTCAGTGCCCCATTGTTCCCCTGTCTCCACTCCTAACCTCCGCCGCCGAAGCAGGAATCGCCACAGGAGCCCCGCACTCTCCTCCCTCCACCGGATCCGCACCGGATCCGGCCTCCTCATGGGCTCCTCCTCAATCTCCACCGCCATGGACACCGGTACTACCGCCCTCTTCTTCTTCTCCCATGTTTTCTCCATTGAATCTAGGGAGACCTTGATTCTTGGTCAAAACAGTTGTTTTTGAGGTTGTACCATGTGTAGTTTACCAGATATGACTCCTTGCCCGAAGAAATCCTTGTTTTTGATAGTTTTTCTGCCAATCTATGGATCGATTCTACCAGATCTAGTCTGTAGTGGCATGAACGGTAGTACCAGAAATTTTTTCGGTACTACCGCTGTCTGCGGTACTACCGCTTATGATATCTGGTACTACTGACCATGACTGACAGAATTTTTTTCCCTAAACTTGAATTTCTTTGTGGAACTTCTTTTGTTTCGGGTTCTTGTGCCCTTATCCCACTGCTATCTCCCTCTTTCTTTCACAGGTGCAGAGGGTTCCCGGGGTGCATGCAAAAGGTCCAAAGCTCATCATGAAATCGAGGATTATGAGTCAGAGTCCGGGTCAGAGACCGAGGAAGAGTTCATGCCTCAACCTAGCAACCGTCTGAAGCTGAAATCCACTCGGGGTCGACGTGGAGGGGGTACTAAGAAAAGTGCTGGCCATGGTAGAGGTCCTCCTCCTCCCCCTCGAGTCATCGCAAGAGTCAGAGTTCTGGGCCATCTGGGCCAAAGTTGTTGTCTGATCTGTCTGAGGTTGAGTACCATGCCTTGCGGTCCGTGAACCCATATGTTGCTGCTCGGTCTCATGCTAGGGAAAATAGCCTCTTTTACACAGACTTCCAAGAGTATGTCTACCATGAGGTTCTCACGAAGGATGAGAATCTTGTGGTTCCTTAGAAGTGGATTGATATGAATTATGTGAAAAAGCACTTGAACTACTTCGGTGAAGCCCTTGAGATCTGCACAAACATTGGTTTGCTTCCCATTATGCAGTTACAACATGATTATGATCCCATGATCATTACTAAGTTTTATGCCACCGCTCATTTTTCAAAAAACCAAGCTCGTACTATCACCTGGATAACGGAGGGTGTTGTCAAGCAAGCAACTTTGGCTGAGTTTGCGGCGATTCTTGGGTATGAAGACCATGGCAAGGACACTCTAGTTTGTTACCGCTGCCACAACAATGGCCGTCCCATGAAGAAGGATGTCCTTACTCCACTATACATCCGGGGGCACGACATTGCTGGGAAGATCAAGGGGATTCTCCCCACATATGATATATTGCACCGTATATTCTGTGAGACCATTGCCCCCTGATCTAGTAATGTTGATGAGATGCATGGGTTCATGGTGGATCTCATGATCACCACTTATCACCACCGTGATTCCGACCAACCTCTTGATGTGATGGATGTCATTTGGAATGAGATGGTTTGCGCTACTTACACTTGGAGGGTGCCTCCTTTTGCTCCATACATTATGGCTCTCATCCTCAGCAAGTGCCCCTCTATTTCTAGAGACATTGGTTCTCAATGTCTTGTTACTCACCGGCACAAGTCCCTGTTGATCAAGACCCATCCTAAACCTCGCAATGCGGATGGCCAACTAGTTGATGAGGATGGGAATCCACTTGAGGAGGGGTCCGGTGATGAAGATGATGCCCGCGATGCTGATTTCGTGGTCTCACGCCGCAAGCATGCCCAACCATCATGGGCAAAGAGGATTGAGGCTAAGCTCAAGAAGGTGTTTTGCTTCCAAGTTGACAATCAAAAGTGCATGTATGAGGCTCATGTTTATGCCAAGAAAGCTTGTGCTCGTCAGAAAGAAATGATGGAAGCTCAAGGATTGACCATCTCCGAGGGTTCCGAGAACAACATCACTCCTGAAGACCAATGGATCTCCAAGAATAGCCACTGGGATGATGATGCCACCTCCTCTTTACGTGCTCCGCCAACTCGTGAGGATGCCTCAGATGATGATGACGCATGACCTCCAGGACGTTAGTGTCGCTCTTGTCCCTTTTTGGCATCTTGACGCCAAAGGGGGAGAAGTTGCACATTAGGCATGCGGGATTTGCATGGGAAAAGTCACAAGCTCGTTCTTGCCTTTGATCTTTACTCGCTTGTGAACTTTATTTGCTCTTTGCCTCTTATTATGTGTGAATCTTATGAACTAACTATTTGTGCTATGTATGTTGAGACTATGTGGTTATCTTATGGATCCATCATCTGTGTGGGATGGTTATTCTCATATGGATCCATCTTATGTGATGTGTGATGATATTATCTATTCTTTATCAATATGTTTCTCATCACACTTTATTGTGCAAAGGTATGTGCTCTAAGTGCGGTTATACACTCCCAGGTAGTTTGTAAAATAGAGGGGGAGGGGGCTTGATTCTGCTTATCTAGGGGGAGCCCCATCTCTATTTCGCAAAACCTTGTTTGTCATCACAATATTATCATGCTAAATGTGTGTTGTCATCAAACACCAAAAAGGGGGAGATTGAAAGAGCATTTCCTATCCTAAGTGATTTTGGTGTTTATAACAACACACATGTCGGACTAATTATTTGCCAAGTGTACCACATGTTTTATCAAGAAATCCTTGGCTCATTCCTCCAAAAAAGGGTCCCTAACTGATCTTGCATTTTGCCTCTGTGTTGTCCGGTAGTACTGGAAAAATCAAACCGGTACTACCGCACAGGGCCGGTAGTACCGGAGATTGTTACTGGACCAGGTAGTGGGTTTGGGCGAACTGCCCAAAAGCTTTTGTCCTCCACGGTACCAAAAAGCGGTAGTACCGCATTCTGATACCGGACAAGACAAAAGGTGCGGGCGAGTTCGCCAAACGCCTCTATCTTCACCGATACCAAAATGTGGTGGTACCGCTCTTTAGTACCTAATACGACATAAGGTTTTGGCAAGTTGCCAAATGCCACTGCCCTCCCCGGTACCAAAATGCGGCACTACCGCATGTGTCCGGTAGTACCGTGCCGCATGGCCGGTACTACCGCTTTACGGTAGCACCACATTCTGGTACCGTTGGAATCTGGGGCTGGTTTGTCTATATGGCACATCTCCGGTACCTGACCGGTAGTACCGATGTTTTCCGGTACTACCGCTTGGAGTTCCGGTAGTACCGCTGCAATAAATGCTCAATGGTCAGATCTGCACCAAGGGCTATAAATGCACCCTTCACCTACCTTGGAAGGTAGCTCCACCCACTCAAGAACACTACCCCCATTTGAGCCACCAAATCAACAAGATCTCTTCATCCAACCATCCAAAGTCAATGATCTTTAGAGAATCGAAGGAGGAGGCCTTGATCTACATATTCACCAAGAGAGATCTTCATTTCCCCCTCATTCACTTGAGGCCCCCCATGCTCTAGTGTTTCTTTGGAAACCCGAGCTTTGATTTGGTTCTTACAAGCTTGTCTTTGATTGTTTTGACATCTTGCTTGTATTTGGGAGCCTCTAATTAAGTTGTGGATGTGTGCCCCAAAATCGTTGTAAAGGTGCCGTCTTCGACCTCGAAGGTTGCCGATATAGTGAAAGGTGAATCGAACCCCTTGGGGTGAGGTTCATCGAAGAACAAGGGAGGCCTCTCGTGGCGTTGGTGGTATCAAACCACCCCTCTCCAAAAGTAGACGTACTTCCCCTCAAAAGGAAAGAACTACGGGAAACAAATCCTTGTGTCTCCGCATCCACCACTTTGGTTACTTCTATCCTTTATCGCACTTTACTTACTTGTTCTTTCTTAGTGTTGTGCTAGTTGTTGCTTGTTTGACATATAGGTAAATTCACCTTAGTTGCATAATCTAGAGAATTTACCTTTCTTGTCAAACCCTAATTTGAAAAAGAAGAAAATTTGAAGTAGCACCTATTCACCCCCTCTAGGTGCACATACGATCCTTTCAATGGTCCATAAGATTGATTTCTGCACCTCTCATATCATCCTTGTTGCCCGCCTTAGGAGTGAGGGTGTGGCGAAACAAGCGAAGCAGAATGTTGTAGATGAGCTTGATGTTGGTGGTTTGCCCCACAACCCCAGCTGTGAGTAAATAGGAGACAACCTTTTCTTGTCATAGGAATGTCCATGAACATGCATCCCGACACCACTAGGAGCATTGGGATCGAAGGGTAAGCCATGAATCTGAGCAAACTGAACCATGTTGGAACGACACCTAGTAGTGCTAGACATCCACTCAAGAGGAATATCCATAGTGTCGCCAAAGACAATCGTGTCATTGAATTGCTGTACCAACTCAATATTGCAGTGTTCTTTAGTTTGACAGATGGTATGCAGTTCCATCTTCTCAGTCACCGAAAGAGCATCCTGAAAGTAATTGTGAGAACATAGTTATTAATATCCAACCACTGCATGGGGGCACACACGAGACCTGGACCCATAAAACACCTCAATATAGAGAAGGAATTGTTCATTCCTCCAGAAACGATCATCAGCAGAGGTGCGAGGCTGATAATAGTTGCAACATGATCATGAGCAGACTACCTGACCACAGAAGGATCCACATGAACATCTCTCTCTTCATCATATCGAAACTTGCAAGGACGAGGTTTTTGACCAGCCCGAGACCGGCGAGGACGAGAACCCCCTGTGAGATCATAGTAGGAAGATAGCATATGGGGTAAGCACATTTTTCCAGGATATATCAAAAAATAGCAGTAAGAAAAGGAATACAGAATCTGTACTGACTGATTATCGCCGGGCTATCCGGGGAAAACACCCCAGAGACTCCACCTGGCCCGGACATTCCGGTGCGTATGCACCGGATAGTCTGGCTGGAGCCATGGTGTTTCCTAGGGCAGTGCAGGGAGAATCAACCATAGTAGATCGACATTACTAGGACTACTACTAGGACGAACATTGCACGCATGAATGATGTACCCATGGATTTAAGCAAGAAAGAGTCCTCAAAAACTCATCTAGGGCATTCCTAGGGAGTGAGAAGGGGAGGAACACTTTACCAGCATCCATGGTGGTCTTCACCGAAGGGGAAAGGGTCCCAACGGCAAAGGGAAGGTGACGGCCGACGACAATGGCTGGATCCGGGGTGGAGAGGCCCTCTCGGTGGTGCTCCTGGTCAGGAGGGGGTGCAGTGGGAGCAAGAGGGAGTCGGGGAGGAGAAGGTGGACTGAACCGTTCCTTTATCCCCGACCCCTTTTACGAGTTTGAGATTGCTTGGGTTAGAGTGTCCGGGCGGTACGCCCCGGAATGTCCGGACTAAACCAAGCGGAGAGTCCGGGCAAGCCAGAGACTCCGGTTTGTTCAGGGCATACAGTCCGGCCCCCTTCGACCAGGAACCCTAGAAAAAAGTTTTTGGAAAAATGTGTGGCAAGATGAGCAAGTTTTAAGATGAGAATAGGCCTGGGATTAGAAGCTGTACTATGAAGAATCAAGAAACTATAGCTATCAAGAAGATGTCAAATAAAGCTCCAATTGAAACGAACCAAGAACCAACTCTTCAACAAGAAGAGGGTGGTGTCCAAGGCCACCATGTACGAGTTTGAGGCATGACACCGCAAAGAATTATCCTTGGGTTCATAGCCACTACTCATCAATGAAGCTCACATATCACAATAGGATATTAAGAGAATTGATTTTCTTAATGTTGGCATTATGGGGGGAGGGATAGACCAGTGTATTAGGACCGCACTCCCCCTATCTCCATGACTACATCTAAACACAATAAGGGTCAAGACATAGGTGAGTATGCAAGGTAATCAAGTCAAGCTCCTTGAATTAATGATATTTAGTTCATTCCTCAAAAAATAAAATCATGCTTCATCAAGTGGCTTCGTGAATATATCAGCAAGTTGGTCTATGGTTGAAACATAGGCTAGCTCAATATCTCCTCGAGAAACATGATCACTAATAAAGTGATGACGGATCTCAATATGTTTTGTCCTTGTATGTTCCACCGGGTTGTAGGCAATCTTGATAGCACTTTCATCATCACATAGAAGAGGCACATTGTTACAATGGACACCGTATTACTTTAAAGTTTGCCTCATCCATAGAAATTGAGTGCAACCACTAGCAGCATCCACATATTCAGCTTCGGCGGTGGAGAGAGATATGCAATTTTGCTTCTTAGAAGACCAACACACCAAGGATCTACCAAGAAATTGGCAAGCCCTGGAGGTTGATTTTCTATCATCCTTATCACCAGCCCAATCCAAATCCATGTACCCACAAAGAGAGAATGTTGAACCTCTAGGATACCAAATACCATAGTTTGGGGTATGAACCAAATATCGAAAGATTCTCTTGACCGCAATCAAGTGGCTTTCTTTAGGAGCCGCTTTATATCTTGCACACACTCGTACACTTAACACAATATCGGGTCTAGATGCACAAAGGTAAAGCAAAAATCCAATCATAGATCTGTATACCTTTTGATCCACATCTTTACCATTTGGATTTAGTTCAATATGAGTCTTTGTTGCCATGGGAGTAGGAGTTCCATTTAGTTCTTTCATGTTGAACCTCTTGAGCATGTCTTGAGTATACTTGGCTTGATTGAAGAAGGTTCCTCCTCTTACTTGCTTGATCTCAAAACCAAGGAATACCCTTAACTCTCCCATCATAGACATCCTAAACCTATTAGTCATAAGCTTTGAGAATTCATAATTAAAAGCCTTGTTAGATGAGCCAAAGATAATATCATCAACATATATTTGGCAAACAAAAAGCTCCCCATTGACATTCTTAGTAAAAAGTGTGGGATCATTTTTTCCAACCTCAAACGCACGGTATAACAACAACACTCTAAGGTGCTCATACCACGTGCGTGGAGCTTGTTAAATCCCATAGAGTGCCTTGTCAAGTTTGTAGACATGATTTGGGAAGTTGGGATCCTCGAACCCCGAGGGTTGCTTTACATAAACCATTTCATGCAATGGACCATTTAGAAAATCACTTTCCACATCCATTTGTTGCAATTTAAAGTTATGACGTGCCGCATAATCAAGAAGGATACAGATGGACTCAAGGCGACACTACTAGGAAAAACGCTACCAGTGGCGCACCAAATTGTAATTCTGTGGCGCATATGGGTGTCGCCACTAAAATTTAAATTCTATGGCGCATATGCCATATGCGCCACAGAATTCTTAACATTCTATGGTCGCAGCGTTAGCAGCCTGCGGATTGGGAGGAGCCGGTGGATCGGTGTTGGAGATATGCCCTAGAGGCAATAATAAATGTAGTTATTATTATATCTTTGTGTTTATGATAAATGCTTACATTCATGCTATAACAGTATTAACCAGAAACATTAATACTTGTGTGATTTGTAAACTAAATTAGAATCCCTAGTAAAGCCTCTTCATAATACTAGCTTGTTGATTAATAGATGATCATGGTTTCTTGATCATGAACATTTGAGATGTTGTTAATAACAAGGTCATATCATTAGGAGAATGGTATGATGGACATACTCCTATATATAAGCGTAGCATAAAGATCAAGTCATTTTAATAGTTCAATTGCTATAAGCTTTCTGATACATAGTAACCTAATTCCTTCGACCATAAGATCATGCTAATCACCATCACCGGAAGGATGCTTTGATGACATCAAACACCACATCGTAACTGGGTGGCTATAAAGGTGGCATTGAGTGTTTGGAAAGTAATGGTTGAGGCACATGGATCAAGAGTGGGATTTGTCCATCCATATGACGGATAGATATACTCTGGGCCCTCTTGGTGGAATGTCATCCAATTGGCTTGCAAGCATGTGACTGGCTCACAAGGGATCACATACCACGGGAACGAGAAAAGAGTACTTATCAGTAACGAGGTTGAACTAGGTATGCAGAGATACCGACGATCAAAACCTCGGATAAGTAAACTATCATGAGACAAAGGGAAATTGGTATCGTATGTAAGTGGTTCATTCGATCGCAAAGTAATCGTAGAAATATGTGGGAGCCATATGAATTTCCAGATTCCTCTATTGGTTATTGATCAGAGAAGTGTCTCGATCATGTCCGTGTAATTCACGAACCGTAGGGAGACACACTTAAGGATTTGATGTTGTTGAGTAGTTATGGAAAGATGAGTATGAGACCGAATGTTGTTCGGATTCGGATGGGATCTGGGATATCACGAGGAGATCCGGAATGGTCCAGAGAATAAGATTCATATAAGGAAAGTCCTGTTTCGGAGTTGGGGAATGATTCCGATGTTTTCACCGGGAATGTTCTAGAAGGGTCCGGAAGGTCTGGCACTCCAGAGGGGAAGGGTACATGAATGTGTCATGACAATGTGGAATGGTTGCATCATGTACTAGGTCACTTGGCTAGGCAAAATAAAGGAAGAAATCAAATCCTAGTTTGAAAGTCAAACGCCAATTTGAAAAGTCAAACGGCAGGTTTGCTTGGTGGAGGGAGAGTAGGAAACCTACTTGGGGAGGAAGTCCTCCTCCCTCCACCCGCCGGCCAAGGAGGCCGAGTTGGGGGAGGACTCCCTCCTCCCAACCGTCCACCCTCCACCTATATAAGGAGGGGTAGGGCTCCCCTACCCTTCACACACCCAAAACCCTAGCCCTCTCCTCCAAGTCGCCGGCGCCACCACCTCCTTGTGCCGCCGCCTAGGGCACCTCCAACTCGGCGAGTTGGGGTGATCCCCAAACCCTAGCCGCCGGCTACACTTCCCCTTGGTGCCTCTAAACCCTAGATCACCAAGGCCTCTCTCATAGTCCACCATACTTGCTCCGGCTTAAGGCGAAGCCCTGCGAGATCTCCCCTCTACTTCTGGTACCACGCCGTCGTGCTGCCGGAATCGAGAGGAGAGTGCTACAACCTCCGCTGCCTGTTGGAACAAGGGAGAGGAAGTTCTTCATCGAGTACCGAACATGTGACCGACTGCGGAAGCGCTGCCGGAACGCAGCGCCGGAAGGATCGTCTACGCGATCTTGAGATCGGCAAGAGTATGACTATATCACCCACGAGAATCTGCTCTCGTTAACTGTTTTGGAATCTTCGAGGGTGAGTTCCACTATCGACTCGTTGCTACAATCTAGTAGATAGATCTTGGCTTGTTTGTTTGCATGCGGTAGAATTTTTTTGTTTTCCATGCTATGAACCCCTACAGTGGTATCAGAGCCATGTATATATGTAGATCTGTTGCACGAGTAGAACACAATGGTCATTGTGGGCGGTGGTGTTTTTATTATCAATTGCTTTTTGTGTACTTTGCATCTTGCGGTATGATGGGATGAAGCGGCCCGGGCTAACTGTTGGGCCACGCAGAGATAAAACAAAACTTTTTCTCTAACGTGGTGATCCCAAGATCTAGCTGAGGTAGAAGACCACGAGGTTTACCACTAGACGCGCAGTTGCGGATTACTGATGAAGCGCGTCAGTTGATGCAGTGCAGTCCTCACGATCTGATCGTCCTGGTGATGATTGCACAACACCTCTGTGGTATCCACACGTACAAGGAGTAGCACCGGCGGCGAACTGCTAGGTTCGTTACGGCGGCAGGACTGCTGTGGAGCTAGGGTTTCCAACACATGGAATGACCTAACCGAACAACGATTAACCTTTCTGGGTTACGGTGATCCACTATATATAGGGAGTGAACGTGGGCTCTGCTCGCGCGACCCATTCACTAAAGCCCATATAACACTAGTCACCGTGAGTCCAACTCACTAACTCAGTCCTAATCAGGTTTAGGTCCAACCCAACCAGATTACATGTTCAGATCCAATCCGAACTTGCTCCCGCTCTTAAGTGTGTGACCCCGCAGGCTCATGGCCACTTGGACACGATTGGAGTCCGACTCTCAATCGATCAGTCGGTAGCGGCTCCTAGCATAACATGCCGACTCCCAAGTACCAAAGAGTCATGACGACTTGCCTTTCCAATGCGACTTACGTCCGAGTTCCTTTTGCCTCACGATATACCTTGTCAGACTATAGGCAAATAATTGTCATCCCTTAAATAGTCCGACTCTCTTCTCGATCCGAGATAAGTGATTCACCCGACTAACTCTTAGTCGATCGCCTCGGTTAACACTTAACCGAGTCGTGCATGGCCATGCTTTCTGAATCATATCTCACGAGAGGGCCCATAGAATATCTTTCCGAGTGGAGGGGCAAAATCCCATCTTGGTTATTCACATCACACAACTTGATTCTCAGTCGACCCGAACTCTGCCTTTATAATTGCCCAGTTACGGATCAGCGTTTGACAGAACCTAAGTCGGTGATCCTCAACTCGGACTATGCAATAACCTCAGGTCTAAGGATTACATTGATTGAGATATACAAATGACAACTTGTTCATTGTACCTCAATATGGGTCAATCCGACTCGCTAAACTCTTTAGCCGAGTCTGTGTAAGTTTGAATAGCATCTCCATGCCCATGACAAGTGGAACCAAGTCATCAAGCCAACTTTCACATTGGTCTAAGTTGTGTGTCTAGCACAACCTCAATGACCAAGGATATTTAGTACAAACAACATGAATGCATAGTTCCACAACCGAATCACATATTCAATGATACACATTAGATGTTTATACAAGGACAACTTAATAACTTTATGAATACAATGGGAAATATCATCATACATGATTGCCTCTAGGGCATATTCCCAACAGTCTCCCACTTGCACTAGAGTCAATCTTCCGACATCACATGTCTAGGCATCTAGTGCCCATGGCTCTCAGGTGCGCCTCATGCTTCGGCTGTGGTAACGGCTTTGTCAACGGATCTGCAATATTTGCATCCGTGTGTACCTTGCATAACTTGATATCACCCTGATCCACGAACTGGCAAATCAGGTGGTACCGCAGGAGTATGTGCTTGTTCTTCTGGTGTTGTCTAGGTTCCTTGGCTTGTGCAATAGCACCATTGTTGTAACAATACACGTCCAACGGATTGGACGAGCCCTGAACCACACCAAGATCCATGAGGAAATTCCTCATCCAAACATCTTCCTTTGCTGCCTTCGAGGCGGCAATATACTCAGCCTCTGTTGTAGATGCAGACACAGTCTCTTGCTTGGAACTCTTCCAGCTCACAGCACCTCCGTTTATAATAAACACGTATCTAGATTGTGAGCGAGAATCATCAGAGTCGGTAAGATAACTCGCATCCGTGTAACCCTTTACACTGAGTTCATCTTCACCACCATAAACCAAGAACATATCCTTAGTCCTTCTCAAGTACTTTAGGATATTTTTAGCCACTGTCCAGTGGATCTCTCCAGGATCAGCCTGGTATCTGCTCACAACACTTAGAGCATAGGAAACATCCGGCCTAGTACAAATCATGGCATACATGATGGATCCGACTGCAGAAGCATATGGAATCGCACTCATCCGACTTCGCTCATCAGTTGTCGAAGGACACTGAGTCTTGCTAAGTTTTACACCATGGGACATTGGTAAGAACCCCCTCTTAGACGATTCCATGTTGAACTTCTTCAACACTTTGTCCAAATAAGTACTCTGACTCAATCCAATGAGCCTCTTTGATCTATCTCTATAGATCCGGATTCCGAGGATGTATGTTGCCTCACCCAAGTCTTTCATTGAGAAACTCCTTTCCAATGATTCCTTGGTTTCTTGCAACATCTGGACATCATTTCCAATCAGTAATATGTCATCCACATATAAGATTAGAAAATTTACTTTGTTCCCACTAAACTTCTTGTACAAACAAGAATCATGATCACTCTTGATGAAGCCAAACGATTTGACTACCTCATCAAAGCAAATATTCCAACTCCGAGATGCTTGCTTCAACCCATAAATGGATTTCTGAAGTTTGCTTACCTTGTCAGCATTAGCCGGATCGACAAAACCCTCAGGCTATATCATATACACGTCCTCGGTTAAATTTCCGTTAAGGAAAGCCGTTTTGACATCCATCTGCCATATCTCATAGTCGAAATAGGCTGCTATAGCTAACATGATCCGAACTGATTTAAGCATCGCTACGGGCTAGAAAGTCTCGTCGTAATCAACTCCTTGAACTTGTCGGAACCCCTTCGCGACAAGGCGTGCTTTATATATTGAAAGATTTCCATCCATATCAGTTTTCTTCTTAAAGACCCATTTGCACTCGACGGGTCTTGCACCGTCTGGCAGATCAACCAAGTTCCAAACTTGATTTTCATCCTTGGACTTTATCTCGGATCTCATGGCTCCAAGCCATGACTCGGAATCAGATCCCACCACCGCTTCCGAATAATTTGCCGGCTCATCACTGTCTAACAGTAACACATCACGGACACTTCGTAATCTTGTCGATCTTCGTAGTACAGGTGCTGTTGCC
Source organism: Avena sativa (assembly GCA_916181665.1). Lineage (NCBI taxonomy): Eukaryota > Viridiplantae > Streptophyta > Magnoliopsida > Poales > Poaceae > Avena > Avena sativa. The sequence goes on along the minus strand of OV702294.1, from coordinate 73,192,087 downwards.
GGCTCAGCTGCTACGACCGGCTCAACCTCCAAGGTTTTTGCCGACTCGCTACTAGCCGGTTCCTCTCGAATTTCTTCGAGATGCACCGTGCTCCCACTTACTCCCCGACTGAGAAACTCTTTCTCAAGGAAGACACCGTTCCGAGCGACAAACACTTTGCCCTCTTCTCGGTTGTAGAAGTAGTAACCCAAGGTTTCCCTCGGACACCCCACGAAAATACACTTATCCGACTTGGCTGTAAGCTTGTCCGACTGTAGTCGCTTGACAAATGCTTCACAACCCCAAATCTTAAGAAAATACAAACTCGGCTTTTTGCCTGTCCACATCTCATGCGGTGTCTTCTCTACCGATTTTGATGGTACTCTGTTTAGTGTGAACGCCACTGTTTCTAGACAATAACCCCAAAATGATAAAGGCAGATCTGTCCGACTCATCATTGACCGTACCATGTCCAACAAGGTTTGATTCCGCCTTTCCGAAACACCGTTCCTTTGTGGAGTTCCTGGCGGAGTAAGTTGAGGAACTATTCCACAACTTTTCAGATGGTCATCAAACTCATGGCTCATGTACTCACCTCCTCAGTCCGACCGAAGAAACTTTATTTTCTTGCCGAGTTGATTATGTGCTTCATTCTGGAATTCTTTGAACTTTTCAAAGGCTTCCGACTTATGTTTCATCAAGTAGATATATCCATACCTACTCAAATCATCAGTGAAGGTAATGAAGTACTCATAACCACCCCTGGCTGTCGTGCTCATTGGTCCACATACATCACTATGTACTAGTCCCAATAAGTCGGACGCCCTTTCGCAACTCTTTGCAAAAGGTGTCTTGGTCATTTTGCCGAGTAGGCAAGATTCGCATGTCTCGAACGACTCCAAGTTGAACGAAGTTAGGAGTCCATCATCATGGAGCTTCTTCATGCGTTTCCAACTTATATGACCAAGCCGACAGTGCCAAAAGTAAGTCATATTCAGATCATTTGGTTTCAACCTTTTAACATTTATGTTATAAACCGACTCACCATCAAGATTCAAAATAAATAACCCGTCCTGGACGGGTGCAAAGCCGTGAAACATATCATTCAAATACAAAGAACAACCATTATTCTTGATATTCGACTCATGGCCTTGCCTCATCAAACATGAAGCAGAAATAATGTTTCGACTGAGCACTGGAACATAATAACAATTATTCAGTTCCATAATGAATCCGGAAGGTAAATGAAGTTGCAACGTGCCGACTTCCAACACAACAACTCTTGCTTTGTTGCTGACTCAAATATCAACCTCGCCTCTTGCCACGCTCCTAGTTCTTACCAGGCCCTGCAACTTGTTGCAGATGTGAATAACTGATCCGGTATCATATACCCAAGAACTATTAGGTGCATCAGCAAGATATATGTCTATAACATTGCAAACAAGTGTACTTGAGTCGGAAGTCATACCTCCACTCTTAGCTTTATCGGCCAAGTACTTGCTGCAGTTCCTCTTCCAATGGCCATCCGCCTTGTAGTAGAAGCAAGTGGATCCTGCTGAAGGAGATGGCTTAGTCCCCGAGGAAGCGCTTGGGACCGGGTCTAGAGCCTGCTTTCCTCCTGACTTATCCTTCTTCTTAGTCCAAGAACTCTTCTTGAACTTAGCCTTATTCTGCACCATCAACACTTGACTGGTGCCCTTTTTGAGATCCGCCTCTGCCTGCTTGAGCATCCCATGCAATTCAGTGAGCTTCTTATCCATACCATGCATGTGGTAGTTCGAAATGAACTGCCCATATGCACTAGGAAGAGAGTTCATAATTATATCCGTAGCGAACTCTTCGCTAATGGGGTAGCCAAGCCTCTCCAGAGACTACACGTAACCAACCATTTTTATCACATGCGGACTCAGTGGATCACCATCCTTAAGCTTGCAACTCAGCAAAGCCTGAGAGACTTGATACCTCTCAGTCTTCGCCTGAGCCTGGAACATACTTTTGAGGCTTTCGATCATATCGTAGGCCTCAACATGCTCGAACTGCTTTTGCAAGTCCGGTTCCATGTGAGCAAGCATAAGACAGCTAATATCCGTGGACTCATCCTTAGCCCGACGGTAGGGATTGGTGGCAGCGACAGTCGCATTCTCATTCGGCTCATCTGGAAGTGGGTTGTCTAGGACATGGTCCTTCTTTTCTTGTTTGAGAACAATTCTCAAATTTCGATACTAGTTGGTAAAATTAGTGTCGTTCAGTTTATCTTTCTCAAGGATAGTTCTCAACGCAAAACCGGATATCTGACAGTGACTGCTACTTGGTGCCATGATCTACAACAGAAAATATGCAAAACACTTAAGACATGTATTCATAAAAGAGCAAGCATATTAAACATTTTAATATTTTATGCTCCCACTAGAACCAACACCCCTCCGATGGTTGCTTAGTGATTCAGGATCCTAAATAAGCAAGTCGGCTAGTGAGGTTTAGCATCACTGCTAGCCGCCAAGTGATCTAGGTAGACAACTCCTTGTCAATCGCATCTTATGCGACTCCTGTTGGACGGGTGGCATCACATGCCCCGGCTCCCATCCGACTTTTCCCCGAGCCCCACAACCGTTGTGATAGACCCGTCTAGCTTACCGAGTGTTTCCGCAGTAAGAGTCCGACTCGAACCCACCTAGTCGGAAAGAATTGACATCACCTCAATTTTATGAGCCCACTACCAAAAATGTCCGACTTGTGATGGTGCAAACACTGGCGGGAAAACCGACTAGACCTTCTTTGAGGGATTAAATTTTACCGACTATCTAATAGAGGTAAAACTGAGATATAACAATAACACAAAATAAATCAATTATAATGTGAAATGGTATGGCTCTCTTCATGGCGATCCGTATCTCCACAAAGCCTGTAATCCGGCTCGTGTCAACTCTTGTCACTTGCCATCTTACTCCATGTCGCCGACATGTACAATGCCTTGCATGCCTTCCGGGTTCTCCAAACAGCTACACTAGCTTAGTAAAGTAAATTACATAGAGAATCCGACACGCAGGTCGTTATACAATAAAATGACAGCACCTAGGCTCCAGCCGTCTGACAAAAACCGTGATTCGCAGATCACGTATGGATTACACACATACATCACATGCACATGAACCATACCATTCACAACTTCATGCAAAAACAAGTTATGCATAGATACAATATCTACCGGTGTTGTGAATCTCGCAACGACATCCGCAGCGCCCGATGATTTTTCCGAAAACGTAGATCTCATCTACGATCCGGACATGGTTGCCGACCATTGTTCCGATTCGATCAAACTTTTTGATCTTCGATCATCGCCTCTGGATTTACGTGTCACAGTCTACCCCGATGGCGGAAGCCGACCGGTAGGGGTATGTCGTTCCACGACCTCGGCAGCATGATCACGGAAATCAGATCTACCATTCCCCGAGTACAGTTGATCCAATCAACCTTGTACAAAACCGATCTATCTCATAGATCGACCACCAAAACAGCACATAGATCTCATCTACAGCCAACCGCATATCACATATGCGAGATCTCGAGCCTAAAACCAGAAGCTATCGCTCTGATACCACTGTTGGGCCACGCAGAGATAAAAAAAAACTTTTTCTCTACCGTGGTGATCCCAAGATCTAGCTGAGGTAGAAGGCCACGAGGTTTACCACTAGATGCGCAGTTGCGGATTACTGATGAAGCGCATCAGTTGATGCAGTGCAGTCCTCATGATCCGATCATCCTGGTGCTGATCGCACAGCACCTCTGCTGGTATCCACACGTACAAGGAGGAGCACCAGCGGCGAACTGCTAGGTTCGTTACGGCGGAAGGACTGCTGTGGAGCTAGGGTTTCCAACACATGGAATGACCTAACCGAACAACGATTAACATTTCTGGGTTACGGTGCTCCACTATATATAGGGAGTGAACGTGGGCTCTGCTCGCGCGACCCATTCACTAAAGCCCATATAACACTAGTCACCATGAGTCCAACTCACTAACTCAGTCCTAATCAGGTTTAGGTCCAACCCAACCAGATTACATGTTTAGATCCAATCCGAACTTGCTCCCGCTCTTAAGTGTGTGACCCCGCAGGCTCATGGCTACTTGGACACGATTGGAGTCCGACTCTCAATCGATCAGTCGGTAGCGGCTCCTAGCATAACGTGCCGACTCCCAAGTACCAAAGAGTCATGACGACTTGCCTTTCCAATGCGACTTACGTCCGAGTTCCTTTTGCCTCACGATATACCTTGTCAGACTATAGGCAAATAATTGTCATCCCTTAAATAGTCCGACTCTCTTCTCGATCCGAGATAAGTGATTCACCCGACTAACTCTTAGTCGATCGCCTCGGTTAACACTTAACCGAGTCGTGCATGGCCATGCTTTCCGAATCATATCTCACGAGAGGGCCCATAGAATATCTCTCCGAGTGGAGGGGCAAAATCCCATCTTGGTTATTCACATCACACAGCTTGATTCTCAGTCGACCCGAACTCTGCCTTTATAACTGCCCAGTTACGGATCAGCGTTTGACAGAACCTAAGTCGGTGATCCTCAACTCGGACTATGCAATAACCTCAGGTTTAAGGATTAAATTGATTGAGAATAACTCGGACTATGCAATAGCCCTCTCCTCCAAGTCGCCGGCGCCACCACCTCCTTGTGCCGCCACCGCCGCCTAGGGCACCTCCAACTCGGCGAGTTGGGGTGATCCCTAAACCCTAGCCGCCGGCTACACTTCCCCTTGGTGCCTCTAAACCCTAGATCACCAAGGCCTCTCTCATAGTCTACCATACTCGCTCCGGCTTAAGGCGAAGCCCTGCGAGATCTCCCCTCTACTTCCAGTACCACGCCGTCGTGCTGCCGGAATCGAGAGGAGAGTGCTACAACCTCCGCTACCTGCTGGAACCAGGGAGAGGAAGGTCTTCATCGAGTACCGAACGTGTGACCTACTGCGGAAGCGCTGCCGGAACGCAGCGCCGGAAGGATCGTCTAGGCGATCTTGAGATCGGCAAGAGTACGACTACATCACCCACGAGAATCTTCTCTCGTTAACCGTTTTGGAATCTTCGAGGGTGAGTTCCACTATCGACTCGTTGCTACAATCTAGTAGATAGATCTTGGCTTGTTTATTTGCATGCGGTAGAAATTTTTTGTTTTCCATGCTACGAACCCCTACAATCGGCTCTGTTCTCAATGTGACCATCGACGATGGACGTACACATGTAGCGATGGGGGATATCGTTACTCCCGCAGCTCTCAGATCCGGAACCGTAGGATCCTTCCTCCGTAGGAGGGTCGCAGAGGTCGGATTTGCAACAGCTGCTGTCATCTGAATCGTACGTCAGCGAGTGTGTGCTTAGGACACCAATTGGCGGCACCCACGGAGCGGGTACAACTGCCGGAGGAATTATTTGCTCAGGGAGGCGAAGGGTACCGATCTGGCCCACCTGGAAGCAGAAGCTCCCAACCATCAGCTCGACTCTGTCTCCTACGGAATCGAAGTTTTGGCGGGTCGCCAGCGAGTGAATGGTGAAGTCGATGGTGCCAAAGAGGAGTTGATTCCTCATTGCAGAGGAGTCGAAAACTGTAGTGGATGGAGCCATGACGATCGCACAATCATCATTCCCAGTTTCCACAGACGGCGCCAATTGACAAGGGTTCGACTCGTCAATGCCCATTGTTATGGACTTGGGTTTTGGAGAAGGAGGGGACGCTGAAGATCGTGGAACGACTAACATATTCGCAACACGGGGACACGAGGTTTACCTAGGTTCAGACCCCCGGATGGAAAACCCAACTCCTTCTTGTCTGTTCTTGATTGATGGCGATGCCGAAGGTTACAAGGATGCACAAATGAGATTTGGCGGATTGTGTGCTAGGTTATGAGGTGAGGTCCTCCTTGGCATTCTCTCCTGGCTTATATATGGGGAGGCCAGGTCTCGGGATAGGTCGAGTCGGTTACAAAATAGGGTTTAACCCTTTGAATTTCTATCTAAAAGCTGGCCATGTTCTCCAAGGGATCGCATCCTTAATGGGCCTAGGTCACTGAATCGTTCCTGGGCTTCGCCATCCGGAGCTGGTGACTGTATGGATTTCTGCCAGGCTAGACCGGGTAGGCTAACATCAGGCACCCGTAGGCCATATTCATGTCAGATACACTTCACATTCCTGCACCAGAAACACGGCGAATGTGGAAAGTCAACAAACAAAGACGAGACCAATATATATATATTATATATATATATATATAAAGTTATATATATACATATCCTAAACCAACTAACATCTCTTTTTTCTCAGATTTTTGGAGAGGCCGGTTGATTTGTTTGCCAACGACACGTGTCCACTTGACTTGTCTGGGAGCGTTTCCATGTGAGTGTACCGATTTATCCTGCTGCTACATTTCCTGGCTGGCCCACAGGTCATTGCTCCGAGGAAACCAGCATTGGTATTTTAGGTGTGCACCTAGCTATACCGTGCCTTGGCATTGCATGTGGCTGATAAACATAGTCATGTCTATGCAATGTGTGTCATCTATTTTTTGTTTTTCACTCTTGTCTTTTTGCATGCTTGTTTTTTCCTATTTATTTGTCAGCGTTCGTTTTTTATTTGCTCTTCATGATTTGTCATCATAGTATTTGTCTTTTTCTTTGTTTCATTATGACTTCCTTGTCTTTATACATCATAGTTTTCCTTGTTTTCACAGCTTCCTACTCCCTCCGTGTTGCCGCTTGTACTCTCCCTTTGCATGCTGGCCGACACGCTGAGGCACGTGGCCGTATTTCTAGCACGTGTTTGTGTTGCTTCCTGAGTGATGAAGCATGGCCATGTTTAAACTCGCACGCTGACACATGGACATGCAAAGCAATAGCCACCGAGCCACGTGTTGCTTTGCATGTTTCCTTCCGTTTGCCTCTCTACACGGACCATCTCTCTCGATCTTTACGGAAACATCGTGTGTCTTCTTTGACTTCCTATTTATCTTGTTCTTCCAATTCAGAGACATGTTGTAAGAGTTCACCCAAACTATTCTTTTCCCATAGTCGCCACTTCCCTGTTGTCTTCATAGCTCCACTTCTACACAAAGGCTCTTGAACCGGTCAGCCAGTTCGCCAGCCGGTGGGTGCGCGATGACCAGCAGCCCCGCCAACACGGAGGGCCAGCCCACCGGACTCCGCAATGAAGTCAAGCGCCTCCAGGATCTCCTCACTGCCACCTCCTCCGACCGCGCGACGCTGATGGCACGGGCTTCAGTGGGGTGCTCATGCGACCGCGCACTAGGAGGAGCTCTCCATTGAGAAGGAGATCAAGGCTCTGAAGGCCTCCGCCGCCACCGCTGCAGAAGAGGAAGAGGAGGATGAGGAGCAGGAGACTGCGGCCAAGCCAGGTGGAGCAGGCGCAATAGGGGTCACCTACGCTGGTGGGCGGCGGTGCTATGTCGGCGCGGTGGTTCTATGGCCCAAGGTCGACGCCCTACGATGCTGCTGGTTCGTGTGTACGGACAGCTGTTACCTACCAACGCTACACGCCGCTGCTGGTTCGCATGCACGACTGGTCATCCACGCGCCGCCTTGGCCGACACCCTCCGCTAGAGCGGCCGCCACCTCTGTGAGTTTTCCGGCCAACCTCCGCGCGCTACCGTAGAAGAGTAGGAGCTCCCGCAAGATCGCGTAGGACAAGAAGCTACCAGGGATGGTGGGGGGCACGTGCACGATGGAGGAGCTCCGGCGTGCACGCACAGTGCGCTCTAGGTCATGCGGTCGGAAGAGCTCGGTGGCCTCTCAAGCTCTCCTCCATGCCGCAGCCAGGACCGAGCACGGCCAAGCCTTGGACGCGATGGCCAGAAGCGGAGGTGAGCGTGTGCATCCTCAAGGTCGCCATGGATGCGATGGCCAGAGGCGGAGGCGACCGTGCTGGTCCACGCCTCCCTCAGCAGCAGCGTCGTGGCAGCGCTCCTGTGCGAGTTGACGGCGTCTGCAGCTATCGGTTGGTTGTGGATGAGCTTGAAGACGCGTGCGGTGGAGGTGGACGCCGGGGACGCGAGTGTGCCGGAGGTCTTGCATATTTCTTTTCCTCCCCACTTGGACATTTGGCTTGCTTATAGCGGTAGATGCAAGAGATGATTTCGTATTCTTTGGTGTTACTTTTTTATGGGAAGTTAGTGTGAATATATACAACTGATCATACTGTTCTAAATCAAATAACAGGTGCCCTTTGTTGTTCCCCAGTTGGGATTTTTTTCTAATATCAATCCATTTATTTATGAGGCCAATTAATATATACTGAAACTGATTCAGCATTTTTTCTAGGCGTACCGGATGTACTACAATGAGGTGATTTATTGTATGTCCTCGGTGGGATTTCAAATGGATGACATCTATCTAATTGCTTTTTATTTTTAATAAAAATATATCCATGTTCTTTTCTAGTGCATTCAGGATATGTAAAATGATTTAATTGGAATGTAGTGTTCCAACTTCCAATAGAAATAGAGGGCTTGAGAATAGGTAAGTTTTTTTGTTAGTACATATACCATATATGTACAAGGCACTACAGGAAATGTTGTAGGCGCCGACGGCCGGTATGCTACGCCGACGGCCAAAGGTCGGGGCCGTCGGCGTAGCTGCCTCCCCAGGCCAGCCCCCCAGCCAGGCCGTCAAGAATAACTTGTTTATTATGCCATGAGTTGAAAAGGAGAAGTTATTTTATGTACTGTAGAAAAGAGAGCAGAGTATTTCTATATTTATCTAGGCAGATAGATTCAGGCATAAGAAAATCTTTCCTCTATTGCCAGTTGTTTTGCACTCATCATTTTTTGATTTTCCTTTGTATTTGTACTTCAGTATTGGAAGATAATGAATATTGAATATATTTTAGAGGTCTTCACTCTGTATATATGGCAAGGACTTCGAGCAACCTTTTTTTATTTATATTAGTTTTTTAATTTTTGAAAAAGAATATAACTTTACTAAGGGTGAGTCGCATGCACTAAAACCACTTGTTGCCATATGATCCTCTAGGTAGGAATACGGGTCTCTCTCTCTGTTTCTCTCACGGTAGCAAAGTTTAATCCATTTACATGATTCGCCTCTGGCCATGCAGTTCTCAAGCGGAGGAGTCCAGGCTCGCCCTCTCTGTTATCGTCTCTACCAATCAGTTCAGCTATTGTGAATTACTCTCACTGATGCAAGTTTTGTATCTACCATGTCGATCATTTCTTGCAGCTACCTTCTCCGGGGAGAATCTCTTGGTCCGGTTGTTCTACTTCTACTGTGACAGCGTAGCCCATGGTATCGGCGCGGCGGCACGCCGCACTCATGTTGTCGCCAATCATCTTATACCATGACACGATGTAGGATGGCGAGATAAGATTAACATACATGTTATTGTCTTTTTTTCTCGTCAAGACGATCCATCTTTGCTTGTTATTGTCAGTTGTACGCTTACGTGATGCGATGTGCTATCGGAGGCTCAAAAATGTTGCCGCGCATGCATGTGCATCATTGTTTGGCCCTACTCATCATTAGTTTTCTTTGC